>JAUTXW010002777.1:600000-1100485 GCA_030620095.1 Kuschelorhynchus macadamiae
CGTTTGGTTAAAAATAAATAAACAAAGAACAGGTTTTTTTACCTAATTTGTAACTATTTTTAGTATAATCTGCTATAATTATTAATTTATTTATGCAGTTAAAAACAAATTTTAATACCCATTTGGTTAAAGATACGTAAACAAAAAAGTTTTCTTACCTAATTTGCAACTATTCTTAGTATAATCTGCTATAATTATTAACTTATTTGAGCAATTAGCTACTATTTTTTCTTGCAACAAGCACCCTCCGCCCCCTTTAATAAGATTCAGGTTAGAATCAACTTCATCGGCACCATCAATACAAACATCCAATTTGGGGTTCACATCCAAATCTGTAAGAGGCAGATTTTGCTCAAGTACTAACTGCCTCGCCTGAAAGGAAGAAGGGACACAAGAAACAACCAGTTTTTCCTCATTAACTCGCTGGGCTAAACGGTCTACAGCATAGACCATTGTAGAACCACTGCCAATACCTATAATAAATCCACTTTTTACGTGGTTATCTACAGCGTCGTAAGCTGCTAACTTTTTGGCTTCCTCTAAGCTAGCCATTTTATTATCGAACGTTGATAAAATTGAGAATTTTTGAAAATTTTTGAGTGTGTTAGAGAGAGATTATCCAGGTTATCAAAATGAGCGCACGCATCTTTGACCAGTGTTGCTAGAACATTTTGTTTGATAAACGGTAATAGATAATCGTTCGAAAAAGTAATACATTTTGAGAAAAGGTATCAAATTCTTATTGAAGATTATTTTAGTAGAACAATGCGCTTTAGAAAGAAAAAACCTTTCGTTTATTCCGTAAACGGTGATTCGGTCGTTCAGTCATTTTCCTAATTACAATTTTTTTTTTCTCTAAGGTTTTTAAAATTTTTATTATTTTAAGCCTTAAGTAAAAGGGTAATAGATTTCATCAGATGGTATAAAAGTAATAAATCTCTCCAAAAGGTAACAGATCTGTTACAATTGTAATAACCTGGCAACACTGTCTTCGACCTCTTCCAAGATTTGTCTTCCAAAATTCTCATCTCTAACGCTTGAAACACAATGGTACTGCTTTATACGTTTAACGTAAAAACTACCTATAACATCGAAACTTATAAAGGAAGTACACATTTTTATTTCCTGATACAAAAATGGGTGACGTTAGAACTAAATCTATAACCATTCATACCTTATATTTCAAAAAAGTATCTACAAAATATCGAAAAATACACACAAAAAATGAAGTAAATGGACGGAAGCGGATAACGTGATTTCTGTTGTCTTCCACGCTTAAATTATATGTTAAGCATGGAACACAATATAAATTACATCATTCGTTTTCGTCAAACTTTATTTTTCGGTGTTTTAGTAATATAATGCTTGTTTCAATAGCTTTGCTGCAAGGCAAACGCGAGATTGCTCTTCACCCGGGGCTTATTCAGAGCTGGGCCGACACTCTCAGATGATTTACACCTTATTCTAGTTTGGAGACGTTATCGGTAGGATGTCCGGATGGTGAGCTCTAAGCTCCCGAATCTTTCTAAAAACTTATTATATATTTGCTCTTTTAATTTTTGAAATGCATCTTGGCTTTCACGTCTCACGAAACGACCTTTTCATAAAGCTATCCTCTTACCCCTCCCACTCTCGCCACATAGCGGCCAATACGCTATTATTCTATGTAGAACTGCGGCAGACGAACGGGATAGAATGCAGGAACAACTAGGCCTCACACGTTCCTCAGCGTCTGCTCCCTTTCTAGCGGGGTCGTTAGTTTCCACTCTGAGCGGTTGAGTCTCCCGCTTCCCCCCGAAATAAAGCAGGAAAACCGAACACATGGAACTTTTATTTTAAGAAATTTACGGGTAACGCCCTTTTATATTATTTATAATATAAATAAATATCGAATCACAATAACTGAGATACAATGATTTTCTTGAAGCTAGAAAGACTGCAAATAAATATGTCAGTTCTAGAGCCGACTGAATTAAGCAACTTTAAAGTCCTATCAATGGGCGAATGTAAACCATAATTAGCTGAGTGAAATGGAACATAAAACAAATCACTATTTCTCAGCCTCCTCCCGGGTATATGCAGTCCTATTTTGCATAACAAATGTGGTGAATCAATCATTCTGTGCAGAAGCTTATACAAAAAGCACGCTTCAAACATGCAACGCCTACTTTCCAGCGTACTTAAATTTAGTGAATTCAGTATGTCTGTGTGGTAGTCAGTCATGCGAATACCCATCCTAAATGCCATAAATAAATCTAAGAAAACGATGTTGAAACTTTTCAATCTGGTCTTTAGGGCTTTGATATAAAGGCGACCAAATAACAGTTGCATATTCAACAGATGATCTAACGAGGGAGCAATACACCACCTTTGTAGTCCGAACAGAGAATGCATCACAATTTCTCAACACAAATCTCAACATTCGCATACTCTTTACACTCACCCTAGATACATGCTCGTTGAAATTTAGCCTTTCCTCAAATACATCTCCCAAGTCTTTAATGGTCTTGGAGTAAGACAGATTAAGGCCATTAATGGAGTAAGTTGTTGGAAATCTTTGTTTGGAACGAAAAAAACTAATATGAAATCACTTTCCAACATTCAGATATAAGTGGTTATCCTGCTTCCACCGCGAAAGAGAGTCCAGATCATGTTGGAACTCCAGTGCGCCTCCCTCCTGTTTGATAACCTTAAATATCTTTAGATCGTCCACAAACATGAGTCACCGCGTGTGTTGTATAATCTCAGCAATATCATTGGCGAATAGAATAAACAGGAGTGGGGCGCAATGGGAGCCTTGGGGAAACCCCTGACGTTACCTCAATAGTTGAGGATATATCGTTATTTGCCTTCACGGCCTGAGTTCTGCCTATGAGAAAGCTCTCCAGCCACTAAATTAGGTGCTCAGAAAAACCCATATCCTTCAACTTGGCCAGAAGTATTTTAAAGTTTACCCTGTCAAAGGCCTTTGAGAAGTAGGTGTAGACAGCATCAACCTGTTCATCCCTCTCCAAGGCCTCTAACAAGGCAATCTTGTAGATTGCTAAATTATCAGTGGTTGATTTAGCCCTGCAAAAACCAAATTGGCTATCATGAACCATTCCTTTACAGTTCCAGCTCAGCTGGTCAAAAACTATGCTGTCAAATAGTTTAGGGATTGCGGACTGAATGCACACCCCTCAGTAATTACCAACATCATCAGCATCTCCAGAGTTAAAAATTGGGGTAAGAAAACTATGTTTCCGTAATTTTGGAAATGTACATGTATCCAGTGATTTATTAAAAGTCATCTGAAGAGGTTTTGTTATTGTAAAGAGACATTTTTTTAGAAAGGTATTGGGAATTTGGTCGGGTCCACAATTGTTTTTGAATGGCAAGCTCTCACTCTTGGCAAAAACCTCTCAGAGACGTTAAACGATCTAACCTGTATGTTTTATAGAAACGGATCGATTATATACACTGAATAAATGTGTGGCAAACAACTCGTCACTGCTATGAGCTACAATTTCCCTAGATGCTTGCTGTTGGGTAGGGCGTTAGTCTGTCTCAGACCACTTACATGCTTCCAAAAGAATTTAGGATTGTTCACTAAAGACCTCTCCGTCTTATCTAGAAAAAATGCATAACACCGTTTAGATTCAGCATTACACGCCGCGCGTAAATTAGAAAAAATAATATAATCGTTATGGCTTTTACTTTACATATATTTCCTATGAGCTTCCTTCTTTCTACAAACAACGTTTTTAAGATCAGAGTCGAACCATTTGGGAAAAGTGGTACTTTTAACTCGGCACCGAAGCACATGAAGCACACACACTGAAGACATTCATTAATAATTTGAAAAAATATATTCAAAGATTCATCCACACTTGCACTCTCGAAACAGCCATTCCAATCACAAGAGGCCAAAAAAATATTAATAGCATTGTAATCAGCATTAACAAAATCGTATTAAGTAAGATCAAGCTCTAGAATATCATACCTGGCTTGCAGTTCAAAACAATAAGCAGAATAATGTACACTTTCTGGCAACAAGATATCCCTAGCACGTTGGACATTTATATAAGGTCTATGACAAATTAAAAGGTCTAAAAATACATTCCTACTGTTAGATATATGATTGACTTGATATAAATTTAAAAATGCCGCTATATTCTGGGCAGGAGTGCTCACTGGACAGGTGAACGAGAGTCCATTTTCTGCATTGGACAAGGTAGCATCAGGTAGGTTGTAGTCCCCAAAGATTGATAGGTCTGCATGAGAATGTGATTCAATGATCGCTTCAACGGACTTGTAGTGAAGATCATACACATCATGCGAAGAATTTGGAGGAATATACACCCCGCCCAAGATAGATACTTTTCTATTGAGCTATTGTTCCACTTCATGACATGTAACTGACAACCTTCTTGATTTAAATTTATTGGACATAGCTACTAGGACTCCTCCACCTAGGGATTTTTCACTTGTTGATGAGCTTCTATACGTCCTAGAAACTGTATAGCCATGAAAACTAACTTCTCCCGGTAAGCATGAGTCGCTAAGCTACGTCTCCACAAGAATCACAACATGATAGTCACAAAGCAACATTGCTTCTTTTATTTCCTTTAGCTTTGTACGCATCCCTCCGATGTTTTAATAGTAACATCTCAGGCAGCCACTCCGTTTTTTGAAATCTAACTCGATCTTGGCGAGAACTTGGCAATGTATGGTGCTCCATTCCTATATTTAATGCCAAGGTCTACTTCACCATTGTCCCTCCTCTGCTTCAGCTCCTCAACCAACTTCCTCAACTTGTCTATTTGCATTAAAGTGAGATCTTGCTTAATATTTATATTAAGGTCTTTCAGCTTATTTATTTGACGAATGCAATGTATATCCGTCGCTGGATCCCCAAAGATGACTTTCATAGGTCTGGGTTGTAAGTTAGGGCGCCCCAGTCTTGTTACTTTGAATTCAAAAGATCTATCCAATTCCTATTCAAAAAGTTCACTACCTGGACTCTATCACCTTCGATTCGAGTATGTTGTTGGCATGCAGATTTCTTTCTTGAAACTCATTGTTTGGATCGACATTGTTAGACAAGACAGAACCTTCAGAATTTCTCAAAAAGGTTTCGTAATTTCGAAACTTCATTCTCCGGTTCAGCAATTCTGTTGTCTCTTGAACGCTGTATAGACCGAAGTTCGTTAAGAGCGGAATGAATTTCATTATTTTGTTGAAATAACAGATTAAAAACAGCTGATATAGCAGAAATAACGTCCTTGTTAGAAGTAATGTTCTTTTTTTGCAAATTTGTCTTGTCTTATTCTGCTTGATGGCGTTCCTGTTCGGTAATTGCCAGCACGATTCGATTTGGATATCCGGATGGCGAGCTCTAGGCTCCCGAATCTTTCAAATAAATAACTAAGTTTTGAAATGCATCTTGGCTTCCACTAGATGTCCCTTGACAGTACTACTGGTTTCACACGAGATGACGCTTTCTTTCAAGCTATACCCTTACCCCTCCCACTCCCGTCATATAGCGGCCATTACACAAATATTCTGTGTAGAATTGCGGCAGACAAAAGGGATATAACTAGGCCTCGCAAGTTCACAGCGTCTGCTCCCTTTCTAATGGGGTCGTTAGTTTCCACGTGGAACCAATTATGTTAATAACACCGAGGTCCACATTAGAAGAGATGAACCGGAAGACTGTTTTGCAAATTTGCAATTTGATTTTTAACCATAACCAAACTTTCAGTGTTTATTGCACCATCAGACGTGCTCCTAACAGAACCTCTGCAGCTGCTGCCAGTCTTTTGTGGGTTCAAATGGGGATCGGGATCGGCTTGATCTTGACTTACGTTCGGTTCGATGTATTTGGCTCTAAACTACACTTGCCCAAACCTACATTACACATAACCATCACTGGCGCTAACAGTCGAAATCCCGACACATTGGAATGCATGGAATTCGTCGTTGGCCTTAAACGTCGAAATACATAAACATGCACGCCAATGACGTAAGAAACTTCTGTCACTGTTGCCAAAGTGCGTTATTTTTCAAATGAAGTACATATTTCCGACAATATTAGTAACATTGTTTTTTTATTTATGTTTGATAACATGTTATTAATATTCCTGAATAATAAGTTTTAAATGTTCTCAAAGAATTACCTAATTTATAAAAATAGCAAATAGTTACGTATTAATTCTACTGCGACCGTATCAGTGTTAGGATACAATAAAATAAGTTTTACTAACATGATGAAACATGCCTGTAAATTGTTAGTTGGTTCGGTTGTGAAACGTGCAGAAATAATATGCAAGCTTTTACTGTATTCCCGATATGTCCTGAATTCTCAGGTTTTCGCCCATTTAAATGCAATTTCAAGAACGAGATTACTAGAAAGTTAGATTCAGCAATTTAAAGGGACTGTCAATATTAGGACAGCAGAAAGTATATTGTAATATACAAATTTCATATTGGTAAGCCACCTAGATTCTTTTTTTGCGTATACATCTATTTTCTTAAATGTTCCTCTTCGGATTTTCTATAATCTCTCGGTTTTTTAATGTATAGTGCACACTAAATGTTAGTTAAAAGAAAAACCTCAACAAAAACATTTGTATTTGGTTGATAACATGATTATGATATATAGTTCTGTTTGCATTTTTAGGAAAACCAAGTAAATTCATGGATGTATCATCCACAGTGGGCTCCATTTTGGCAAATCGGGGTATGAATCTCAGGCAACAATAAAAAATGAAAATCAGCTTTGTATATAAAATTATGAGTAGACAGACAAAGCAGTGAGGAATGGTTCCATGGTCCATCTGAGAATAAATATAGAACTGCTGAGGTAATTCATATGTCACAATAATTAGATATTTTAATAATGAGGCATTTTTCCTTTTTAAAATATTTTCTTCTTACAAAGATAACTTTTAGAAAAATTTGTTAAATAGGTAGCAAAATAAAGTGCTTTGAAGATTTATTTCACATGAAGAGATCCATATACTTATCATTTTTAAAAAGATAACTATTACTCTCATACAGGGCCGTGCTTACCCTAGACTTAACCTGGGACAAATTTATTTGGGTCAGTATTTTCAAAAAAAGCAACCTATTTTGTTAATGTTTACAAAATTTTAAACACTTGTGTCTTCGATGTTTTAATACCCCTCGGAAACCCTAAGGTATTTTGATGTTCTCTATTTCTTGAGTGATTTAAATGAACAGTTCATTCATACTAGGCTCTAGACATAAGCAGGACATAATCTGTATATGAAAGTTAACATAATCATCTGGGGAACAGAATTCTCTTTCAATAAGAATTTTTTGGTTTACTTTTATGCTTTGAATACATTTTATTTTTAATAGTAATATATATAATTTTATACATCCGACTAGAGGACCCTTATGAAATAAAGAAACCCTACCCCTTTCAACAAAAAAGTACAGCTGGTAAGTGTCAAAACCAAATCATTCCTACCCCTGTGTTGATATTATTGGAGATATCACTATTTCTAGAAATTAAGTTTCCATTGTTTAAAAAATACATTAGCAAACATAGAAAGCATCTTGAAAAGAGTTGATACTGTTGAAGACTTGGGAGTGCTTTTGAATTCCAAATTTACTTTTGCCAAACACATAGATAATATTACGAATAGGGCAATTAGGCTTTATTTTAAGATGTCTTTGACCTTTCAGCAATGTGTATGTTCTAATAGAGTATTTTGTACTGTGCCACCTTCTCTCTTATGTAAAATAAACTTTCATGTTTCTGTCAGATCAACAAGACAGGAGTCATTATTTCAGACTAAGTTCCACAGAACTTGATAGGTTGCACTTCGATTTTGTAATTTTTAAGTCTAAAAATGTTAATGGCTATTTTCTGTTCATACATTTTTATTTATTTGAAAAAAAGCAAACATTGTTTCTTACAAAAACAGAAAAAAACACACAAACAAAAAGGAAGTATTATGATATTTAAAATCATTTAAATTTTCCTCTACACTCTACAAGGTTTTCTGTGAGATGCATAAGAATTTCTTTATGGCACAAATACATGTAATTGAAATTTTAATGTAACTTAAATTCTTTATTGTCTAAGAATTCTGTCTTATTGACAAATCTGATTTAGATATTGAATTAAATTTGCTTATATAAGTAAAAATATTGAACTCAATTAAGATGTTAAATGAATAGAAAGATCAATGGTATGTGATTGTCTTGTATGACCAGTTTGGATGAAATAGAGAATATTCAGGATGTTACTGGAGTGGTCCCATAGCAAACATATTAAATATATCGGAATGCAATCTATATCTCGTTCACCATATTGCCAGGAAAAAAGTATGCATGTTAATATGGTGATTCTGGCAAAATTTCATATGCAGTGGACTCAGGGAGTCTAAAATTTTAACCTAAGTTTAGGCCTTATAACTTGAAACTTTGTATAAAGAAAACTAACAAGGATGAAATAAAAAAATAAAAATTACTAAATCAATATAATAAACAACAAAAAGTAAACAATATTTTATTCCCATATATGTAGGTACTCATTATATAAATATCTGTTTATGATTAAGTTATTAAGAATTAGTTTGAAGATGACTTCATAAAGTCAAATTTTCAATGTGGAATAAAATATCAAGTTTTTACTTTTTAGTGTTTAAGTCCGTTCTATTTTTTATAAAAAAAAATCTGTTTGGATAACAACGCTTTCTGAAGTAGATATTGTGAAGTAACTCCCCAGAATCCCATACCCTGTGTCTGTGAAGTCAAAGCCAAACTTATTCTTAATTACCTAATCACAAAAATATATTTATGTAATGAGTGTTTTGTTTTACTATCTCTATTCGTTTGGTGACTAAAATTTTCCAGATGGAATATAATATTATTTTCCAATTTTAGGTGCATTTTTTGAAGTCGGTTTTATTTTTTTATACATTTTTTTATTTCATTCTTTTTAGTTCTATTTATATGAGTTTTATTTTAAAAGTCATATTTAACAAATAACCATATATATCTATGTAAATTCCTGATAAAATGGTGAACGATTTTTTACGATGAATAAATATTTAATATAGCGTCATACTTTTTTACAATATGCCAGCTGTGGGACCACTCGGGCAATATCCCGAATATTCCTTGAAAAGTTCATCCAAATTGTTGAAACCATCGCAGAGTAATCATACATACATAAAAAAAAAATGCATAGGGTGAAATTGATAACCTCCTTTTTTGAAGTCTGTTAAAAGTTGCATTAATATTTGTGACATGGTAAGCTAAACAAAATAAAGGAAATGCCTGTAGTTCCACCATTTTTTGTCCAATTGTAAATATTTAAAAACTGACATTCATAGAATTTAAACTAAAGATAAAGCTGGAATATACTTTTACAATTAAGCATTTAGTTTGATCATTTTTTTTGAAATTATACGGGCTCATTATTTAGATATAACATGTAGTTTTTTTTTTCGTTTTCTTTTTAAAATTCAAATAGCATAAGTTCACCAGTCCTGTTCGAAGTAGTGCCTTATCTATTTCATTCATTTCTTTTTTTTTAATAAGTGTAAATGTTTTTGAAAGTAATTAGGATTTTTCTCTATTTTTAGTATGCCCAAGGATGACCATTATGTAATAAGATCACCAACAAGATATAAGCTCTAGAGAGTAAGAAAATGATATCATCTTGGACTGTGTCATTGGTTAAAATCTGTCCTTCTTACCAACTACACCGATTCAGTTATTGCCAGGGGCGAGGCAAGTGAAAACAACCCCTTTGTGAGTTGAGAAAACTGATTACATCATAAGAAGATAATATTTGCTGTATTGTATTTTAAATAATATTTATGTTTAATATATTCTTAGAGAGATTTGTTGAGATTTATTCTGAAAACAAGCTATATAAGGACTCATTCACCATTTTGTGAAGTAGGTTTTATTTATGCATTTACAATGTGTCGGACTTATTTATGAATAGACTTTTACTTCTTAAAACTTTTTATTGCTTTATTTCCTAGCCATAATAGTACACTCAAATAATCTATGCTAATTTAATTAAAATTTGGATGATTAATTGATGTAATTGAATAAATTAGTTTTCTTTATGTTAAGAGTCAGTTTAAAATTATCCAAAAACCATTTAACCTTATTTATGTCCTTAATTAATAAATCCTACACTTCTTCCCATGTATTACTGGGGAAAATCAAAATGGAGTCATCAGCATAGGCAACCACTTTACCCCCTTGTGCCAAGATTACAAAGAGTGTCGATACATATGTTTAAAAGCACAGGACCCAGCACTGTACCTTATGGTATTCCAATTTTGATTTCTTTAGGCTGACTCAAAGCTCCTACTTTAACATAATTAGATACATTTTAAAAACATTCAACATGGATCCTCCACATCATATAGCCATCCACAATGTACAGTAGCATAGCCTGAGGGATTGAGTCAAATGCCTCACAATAATTAGAAACGTAGACAGATGTATAACTTTTACAAATATTTGTGATTAAATACACAAAATGATTTAAAGTATATCATTTTTTAAAATATGGCTATTATTATTACTTCCAGGGTTAGGCTAACTCCAGACTGGACTCAGAAAAAATTCGTACAAACTCTACATAAACTTAATTAAAGTTATCATAGCAAAAATACAGTTGTCTGTATTTTAAAAACAAGACAATCTATCTTGTTAATCTTTTCAGAATTTGAAAAAAAAACACCCAGTATACATAGAAAATAATGGATTAAAAATCTACAACTTCTGCGTTTACCAATCTTTTCTACCCCTTTCAACAAAAAAGTTAAATGGAGGTTTAATTTATGATCAATCAAAATTCGTATGCAATCATAAAACAATTACTTCATTTTGAAGTATTCAAGATTTTTGTATAATTATATAATATGATTTGTTCCTAAATTCCAATGGGATTTGGTTATATATCCTTGGCACAATTTACTATGAGTTTATTTTGACAAATAATGACATTATGCCAAAGTCAGTTAAATAAGATATTGTTTGAACTAGATTTTTCTCAATTATAAGTTATTTTATTTAGACGGACATTAAACAAAGCACTACAGGTATTATAAACAAACAAAAGTATGCTTTATTGCCGCAGAAAAATTTTACAATTTTATGGACAAAGCAAAATATACCTAAAATAAGACATATCAAAACATTAATCGAAAAGAATTTCGATAGGTCAATGCTTTTTAAAAATGTAAATTATCAATTTACCAAATCGTAAAACACACGTTATAATATAACATAACATTGCCGCAAAACAGTTAATGAATCCTAATAACCTTATAAAAGTAAACAAACACACATGTACGAGGTGAATAATTTCGATGACATTGAAATCAAAATTGCAACTATGCGACCTTAAACTCTATGTTATTATAGTTCTACAAATAATTGTGATGTTAAACAGAAGGTATAATGAACTAGTGTAGAATGTAGTATACAAAAAAGAATTAAATTTTGTTTTTAATCCAATACCTAACAAAAATAATTAAGTTTTAAGTGAATGTTCGACAGTTCTTTTCTCTATATGATGATTTTCAAAATTCTATGCTACGAGTTAGGACATGACCCACAAAAGATTTAAGTAAACAAGCGAATTTAGTGACAATTTAAAGAGACTTACTCGCTGTAAAAATCATTAACGCTGTAAAATGGTCTCTCAATAAGGTATGCTTTGGTGTTTTTTCAAAATTGTGCAAGCATAGGGATAGATTTTAAATGTACTGGCAGATTGTTGTAAAGTTTTATGGCGTTGTAAATAATTGATTTTTTTATTAATTCTGAGGAAGGAATGGGAAGATATATATCATGCCTAGAGTTTCTGGTAGGGTATACATGTTGTGGCCTTTCTGGGAGGGTGTTTATATGTTTTCTCAGCAAACATACCGTTTCCAAAATAAATAATGCAGGAAGTGTTAATATTTCATGTTTTTTGAAATAGTATTGGCAGTGAGCTCTATTATTTAGACCAAACAAATAACGAATGGCTCTCTTTTGAAGCATAAAAATACTACGAAATTGCTCGGTGGTACAGCAGCCCCAAAAGGGAAGGCCATAGCAGAGGTGGGATTCAAATAAAGAGAAATAAGTAAGTCTGGCAGAAGGAACGTCTAGTTCTTTTGAAACTGATCGAATTGCGAAGCACGCGGTAGAAAGTTTTTTAGTTAAGGTGTCAATATGATTAGACCACTTTAGGTTGTTATTTATATTTAAACCCAGGAATTTAACCGACTCTACGTATTCAATATTGCTGTTATGTACCTGAAGGGATAATGCTTTTAGTCAATGTCTATCCCTCTTGAAACACTGTCTCAACCTTAGGTATTATTAGCCTTATAATATACCTTATATGTACAGGGTGTTCCAGCGAGGACTGAACAGGGACCTATTTTCGACCTTCCTTGTATTTTGGAAAAATTCAAAATAGCCAATCGATGTATTTTTTCTTGTAGAATCCAAAAATGTCATCGAAAAAATATTTGAACCAGAAACAAAAGAGTTACGGTATGCATCAGGTGTTTTTTAAATGGAATGTATTGTTTTTTATACGATTTTTGGAAAGAGTGATTTTTTTTATGTGGGTTCTGATTAAAAGATTTGATTTTGCGATAGCTGTTTATATTACATTTTAATGTTTTACAAACTAAAATTTTAGCTTCACGTGTTTAAAATATACGATAGGTTGGTATAGGTGATCAAGGTAAAATGACGTTTGAATGCTTTGCCAATAAAAAACGACATTATTTTAATTATTGTCGAAGTCTTCACCTAAAAAATATATATTTGACTCTGATCGAAATGAAATACTCTTTGGACGAGAGACTACAGATTGTTATGCTATTTTACAAGTGCCAAGAAAATGCAAGAGAAGCAAGAAGAAGATTTATTGCAAATTTTCATAGAAATATATCCATCAATACAATTGTAAGGATAAAAAACCTATTTGAGGAAAATAAAACTTTACATGATAGAAAAAGAAATATACAAAGAAGAAGAAATCGAGACCAGGCCATTATAAATTATCTTCAAGTTAATCCAACCAAATCTATTTCGGATGCAGTTCGGGAAGTTCAGTACGGTGGCGGTGTAAGGCGCAGAAGAGTTACCCGAGGGACTGTTCACAGGACTCTGAAAATTCATAAATTTAGGCCTTTTCGTATCCTTCCACTTCAGCACCTAACACCGGCACAAAAAGAACTTCGCTTCCAATTTATTTCTCAAATGGTAATTCGGCAAGAAAACGAAGACCCTGATTTATTCAAAAATATTGTGTGGACCGACGAAGCTACTTTCACAACATCGGGAGTATTCAACAGACATAATAGTCACCACTGAGCCGTTGAAAATCCAAAAAAGTTCCAGACTATTAAATTTCAAGGGAGGAATTCTATTCATGTTTGGTGTGGGATAAAAAAACAGTAAAATTTTGGGACCAATATTTTTTAACGGGACTTTAAATGGGCACAGATATTATGAGTTTTTAGAAAACGAAATTGAAAATTTTTTGGAAGACTTACCATTGGCAGAATATCAGAATTTAATTTGGCAACATGATGGGGCGCCTCCTCATGCCCTGCATGATGTGGTTCAATTTTTAAATCGGCGCCATAACGAATGGATAGGGCGAAATGGAACATATGCTTGCCCGCCCAATAGCCCCGACCTCTCAGTTTTGGATACATTTCTTTGGGGCCATTTGAAAAACGTCGTATACAGACAACGAAACGAAAATATTCAAGAGATCATGGGAAAAATTGTCGATGAAATAAACCGCCTTAACCAGGAAAATCATATTGTAACAGCAAGTTTAGAAAGGCTACAAAGGGGTTATCGATGTTGTTTCGAGAAAAACGGCGGTCACATTGAAAACTTATGTTATTAGTAGTTTTATTTTATTATTTAATAATTATTTTTTATTGAATTTCTTTTTCTATCATGTAAAGTTTTATTTTCCTGAAATAGGTTTTTTATCCTTAGAATTGTATTGATGGATATATTTCTATGAAAATTTGCAATAAATGTTCTTCTTGCTTCTCTTGCATTTTCTTGGCACTTGTAAAATACCATAACAATCTGTAGTCTCTCGTCCAAAGAGTATTTCATTTCGATCAGAGTCAAATATATATTTTTTAGGTGAAGGCTTCGACAATAATTAAAATAATGTCAATTTTTATTGACAAAGCATTCAAACGTCATTTTACCTTGATCACCTATACCAACCTATTGTATATTTTAAACAGGTGAAGCTAAAATTTTAGTTTGTAAAACATTAAAATGTAATATAAACAGCTATCGCAAAATCAAATCTTTTAATCAGAACGGACATAAAAAAAATCACTCTTTCCAAAAATCGTATAAAAAACGATACATTCCATTTAAAAAACACCTGATGCATAGCGTAACTCTTTTGTTTCTGGTTCAAATATTTTTTCAATGACATTTTTGGATTCTACAAGAAAAAATACATCGATTGGCTATTTTGAATTTTTCCAAAATACAAGGAAGGTCGAAAATAGGTCCCTGTTCAGTCCTCGCTGGAACACCCTGTACAGCTGATAATTGTGATATGCCAGAATCTATATATAAAGCTATTGTAGGATACCCTTTTACTGGTTTGGAACTATTTATTTAGAAAATTTAACATTTACTTGAATAAAGATTCTAAAAGATACATCATACTTTTTTTAACAATACGCAGTCTTATAAGTTTGGCGGCCAGTTCCCAACATATGGTAAAGTCAACGATAAGATATTTTTAGGAAATTCTATAAGATTAGGTTATAAAAGTTTGTATTTTAAAAGTTAATTGATAAAATAATTTACAAGATCTAAGCTACTTTATACCAGTTAATAAACCTAAGAATCTGAAAGCTCGAAATTAATTGAAGATATCTTCGAAAGACTTTTGTCATTTATAATTATATCATGTACCTAACTTTTTCCTAAACCATAGAAAAATTGAAGTTGTGATGTGCGATATCTGGCATTCAAATTTCTAAACTTTAGCTATATATCTTTAATCAATATACAAAATATGTGATACACTTTACAGCAATAAAAAAATGTATTCAACATAGAATTAAAAATAAAGTTGACACTACATTTATTATATGGTGCATCTTTTTTAATTCTCAAACTAAACACTTTCCCAGCAACAGTAATTATAAATGAACCACTTTATGTGACAAGCATATTCAGTAAATTTAAAGGTGCAGAATTTAAAGCTTCCATATAATAAAGAGGCCCAATTTTTACATTGATGGAATGGGCTATAATTGGGGCTATATGACACTAGGATCAATACACGTAACTAAAGTCTTTTCATTCTTCCAATGCAAACCGGGCAACAAAGAGTACTGAAGTATGACTATAATATACACTTTACTAATATCTGCAATGCACATATGAGCAGAACTAACTTCCTAAGCCTTGTCTACGATACCTATATGAAACATCAAGAAGACTTGCATTGGTCCTAAAACAATTACAATTAATAAAGTACCTGCATGAATAATAAGCTTAGGCAAAATCATTCACAATCTTATAAAACACTAATCAATATGTGACTGATAAAAACTGATTTTTAAATAGGTATTTGCTTAGGATCAGGATAAAAATTTAAACACTAAAAAAAAGTTGAAATTGTGTTTCTCAAAAAGTTCACAAAACAAATTAGTTAAAAGATATATGTTCAAGCTTCAAGGCTTTTGTGGATTTTTATATGATCTTTTGAGTAAAACTTATTTTAGGCTCTTGTAAAGAATTTTACCCATGGAATTTAACAAATTTAAAATATACATTTGAAAGATTACCTTTTTTTAACAATTCCCATACACAAAAATTTATGGATGAGGCACTTTTTCGAATTATATCCAAAAAAATTAAGGTTTCGGAAGATTGCACTGAACTTGTTTATGGCGTATCGCTAAAAACATATTTTTCACAAACTTAATTTATGCACTACGTAAAAGACTGATTATATTATAATGCTTTATAACACCAAAATTATTATTTCTAACTAAAAGTTAGAAGTAATTATTATATTAAACATTATTAAACGTTTTTAAACATAATTACAGCTGTTAAATAAAGAGAGAGCGGGAGTGTCGTCTGTTGGACGGAAATCCAGTGTGCTGGGGATACTACGTTGCCAAGTTTATTTTATATATGATCTATATAAATTATATAAGAAAAAGAAAATGAATATGTGGGTTGTGAATCGGTACCAGCAGGAGCGCAAAGGCACTAGGTGAATTGGTACCGGGTTAGCACCAGGTTAGGCGCCGTAGGCGTCATCGTTAAAGCCCTAAAAGACGAACAAAAACGCAGGGCATTACTGGCGAAAGTCTAACATTCGGCATCGGGCGGCCCAGAGGGCCGATGTCGAATGTTAGGCTTCCGCCAGTGATGCACCCGCCTGTTGATTAGTGTTGACCGCACTAGGTAGATTGGTACCGGGTTAGCACCAGGTTAGGCACCGTAGGCATCATCATTAAAGCCCTAATATAAAAGGCGAACGACAGCGAAGTACATCACTGGCGAAACTCTAATATTTGGGATCGGCACAGGGATCCAAATGCGTTACTGTCGGGAGACAAACATGAAAAATTTAATACAATACAATAATGTAGGTTTGGCAACAATGCAAGATAGCCTTTCTTCAAATTGTCATATTAAGGAATATGGCGCATTGGAATACAGTGAAAATATCGAATTTCTTTTTGGTTTTTTTAATAGAAAAAGTGGTCCATCCATTTCTTTTATTTTCTTAAAACAGTTAAATGAAGGTAAACTTTCTATTTTATATTAAAAAATTATCAAATTCCGTGGGTTTAATTGTTTACAAGACCCCTTATTTTATCTTTAGGTAGGGAACAACACCCACATTAATGGCCGCGTTCACCCGCCTGATCGCTCGTTGACTGTCGATCATCAAAGTAGCGCTCAAATAATAGCGATGGTTTGAACGGTTTTTAGAGATTTCGAATGCAGCAAATATTTCTTGACCTTAACCTTGATGAGAATGAGAATATGGGACAACGGGAACAATGAACGGCTGACATTAAAAGAAACATGATAGTAAATTTGTTTGTATAATACATTCTGTATTTTGTGTTAAAAAAAAAAGATTAAAAAAACCTGTTATTGCTCTGGTTTATTATTACATTGTATAATTATTGCTCATAATGTTTACATTACATGCCGCCATCTCGTTTGTTATGTCAGCTGATGGTTGCTCAGTTAAGTAGCGAAAATAAAATACGATACAAAACATGGCGTCCGCTCAACGACCCGTTATCAAAGTAGCAATAATGGCCGCGTTCACCCGCCTGATCGCTCGTTGTCTATCGATCATCAAAGTAGCGCTCAAATAATAGCAATGGTTTGAACGGTTTTTAGCGATTTCGAACGCAGCAAATATTTCTTGACCTTAACCTTGATGAGAATGAGAATATGAGACAACGGGAACAAACAAAGAAGGGCTGAAATTAAAAGACATATGATAGTAAATTTGTTTGTATAATATATTCTGTTTTTTGTATTAAAAAAAAGATTAAAAAAATCTATTGTTGCTCTGGTGTATTATTATATTGTATAATTATTGCTCATAATGTTTACATTACATGCCGCCATCTCGTTTGTTATGTCAGCTGATCGTTGCTCAGTTAAGTAGCGAAAATAAAATACGATACAAAACATGGCGTCCGCTCAACGACCCGCTATCAAAGTAGCATGATTAAGCAGCTCGTTCATGGTACCGATCTCAGAGCGATCACTGAGCGATCAGGCGGGTGAACGCGGCCATTAAATAGCTCGTTCAGGGTACCGCTCTCAGAGCGACCACTGAGCGATCAGGCGGGTGAACGCGGCCAATAACAGATGGGGACTCAATCCTATATACTAACAAATAAGATTATCTTACATACCCAGTTTAAAATCATCTGAATGCAAACAAGTATTAACCTCTTCCTGGGCTTTCCAACAATTTTTTTTTCAATATTCAATCTACATTATTCCATTAAATAGAAATTATCCTGTGATAAACAAATACTTTATAATAAACAAAAAAAAACAGTCAAAATATTTTCATTTCAAAGTTAGAATGCAGACAAATACGCTAACATCATTTTTTCATGGTGTGGTTTTGATTAACAATGAAATAAACAATATATTTATTTTTATCAATAAAACTTGACAACACAGCAGGCCCATTTAAAGAATTTTTAGCCAGTACCGTAGCTCGCCAATCCGCTATTTGAAGTGTCGGGCTAGCGCCGCATTCCAATCTGTCGGGATTTCGACTGTTAGGGCCAGTGAAGTTTCGGTCCACTAACTGTTTGGGCCGGTGTAGTTTAGGGGAAAATACGCACTACCTTACGTTCACTGCCGCTGAAGGTGAGCTACGGCTAATTCCCATTGAAACTCCTCTAATCACACTTGTCATGCAGGACTTACACTCCTAGTTATGTTGGCCAGATTTTTGATGATGGAAGTCAACCAGTGTAGCCAAATCCTATATTGAAGATTCCCTAGTGAATAAAAGCAAAATTGCCGTGAATATTTTAAAAACGTCTTCGAGAATACCCATGAATCCACTTTTGTCAAAAAGTACAATGGAAAATGTAATACCCAGTTGTTCTACTCAAAGTCAACTCCAAATACAACGTTTGGTAGAATGTGTTTCCGAAGGAGGTCAGACAGTAGTAAGGACACATCAAATTCAAGTATTCAAGAAGCAATCATATGGCATCTGCAATACATCTACAGTATGCTACAAATACCAATTGCACGTTTAACTATAATATTTATCGTTAATTTGTTTTTTGTTATCCTATAAAAGTTAATATTAAAGAATTTATCAAATGCACGTTCAACTTTAATAATTTCCTTAATTTGTTCTCTATTCTCTATTCTCCGAGTCTAAAATAAAGATTTGTTGTAATATTTATCTTTTTTACTATTTATGACTATAAAAAACATCGTGCGGAAAAGTAAGTTTACTGCGTGATTTTTTAAATTAATGAATATCTTATCTAAAACACCCGATAAGATGAAATACTTGCAAAGTAAGTATTTTTTTTGTAAGAAGCTCAATCATTTTTGTAATTATAGTGTATTATTATTGAACTCAAACCTAATTGACGTTTATTTGAGGACTATACCGATCGTAGGAAAAATGTCGTACCTAGTAAGTGTCTTTTCCGTCCTTGTACCACTTTCCGCACTTGTTAGGTAAATAACTACTTAGGCATTGACAGCATGTGTTAAAAAGTAAACTTATACGTATGTTTGTAGAATAAATATTCTATCATATTTGTATTAAAATCCTTTTTAAGGCACTCATGGAAATTGCAGAATGTTCAGAGCGAACTTTCACATGCTAATATACTTTGAACACTTATTTCGTAAATAACAATTATAAAAGTATCAAGTGTAAAGTAGTAATTAAACGATTATTTTAGTTTCACTAACCCAACAAAAAATGCCATGGCCAAGTGAGATGCATATAAATAGTAAACCGTCTAAAGTAATATTCCAGTTTTCTGATTGTAACAATGTCCCAGCATTCTTCCTGTAACGAGTAAAAAATGCAATAAAGAACGACATTTGAATAATAACGCCCGCAAATCTACAAACAGATTTAAATGGCTATCTTGGCATAAGATCGGACCAAAGAGGTGTCAATAATTGCATTCCGATATTAGCAGCGTCGCTATTTCTTCTCTTATTTATGGAGTATCCCGCCTAATGACATTTATTGGTTAATTATGCGCTACCGTTGAAAGTAAACGCCAAACGCGATTCAGAATGTGCGATAATGCTACTACTGGTCTACATAAATCAATAGGTGGAGCATCGTGTTATGGAATTATCAATCAAATTATCATAATATGGGCTTATTACTAAAAAATCTTTATCAGCAAGCGATAAGTAAAAATTCATTTTACTTTCAGTTCATTTAAATACACAGGCACACTTTTAATTGGCTGAATCGAGAAGATATATTAGATACATTTTGCATTATTGGATTATGGATAAAGGTTTATTGATTAAATCGAACCTTAAGACTTTAATAGAATAACAAGCCAGTCAATTTACCTACATATTAAGAAAGGTATAGCATATTTTCTTAAATTGAGTAATTGAACTAACAAATGTGGCACAGCGTTGCCATCTTAAACCCAGACGGGTGTTCAGGGTTTTTAAAAGTAGTAAACAGTTTATTTAATTTTTATTATTTTATGTGAAAATGTTAATAAAAATAAGTAAAATTAGTGATAACATATCTTTCTGTGAATAGGTAGCTTTAATTTATAAAAAATCCATATTGGTCAAGTGGGAGCTGCTGGCGAAGTCTGACAAAAAATCATCCTGTGTTCATGTCTATAGATTTACACAATTCTTCTTAAAATATATATGTAATAATTTAACGAAGTTTAAAATACTTTTTAAATTATATAATATCGAATACTTCATTGAAAACCCTAATAAATAATCGTATTTTAGTTATGGAGCCCGTTAGACAATAATTTTGCTAATTAGGGAGGCAAGAGCCAAACGTAGGAACAAATAATTGAACGAGTAATTTCAGCACAGTTGTGCATACTGATAAGAATCATAAGTCATATAAAATAGATTAAATATTTACTACAGATATTATAGAAATTCAAAAACTGTATCTCAAAGATCTTTTGAGGCGTATCCTAAATGACCCATCCTCAGTGGAATTTTTTTGTCAAATACAGGAAAAAAAATATAATCAATGAGAACTGAATAACCTAAATTTAACTTCCGGTTCACGTCTGTGATAACCGTAAAGCGTGGAACACAATGCGCATTAAGTAAATCGTTTACGCCCATTTACATCAAACTTTATATTTCGTTATGCGTTTTTCGGTGTTTTGTTACATTTTTTTTAAAATAGAGTTTTATAAAAGTCAAAATTATCACCTCAAATGTGTACTTTTCTTCTTAAGTTTCATTTTTGTTGGTTATTTTTTATGTAAAAGGTTTATGGGAGTTTCATTGTGTACCAAGCCTAACCCAGAGGCTAAAGGTAAGGTGGTTTTTATTCAGTTTATGTGTTAAGTTCTCATATTATTGCAGGTAGGTTTCATTCATGTCTAACGTATAGGCCAATTATGTAGGCCAGATTTTTTAGAACTGTTGGAAATTTTTGTGAATTTGGTGCTACTTAATTCAGAACAACCTTTGTGAATCCATGCGCAACAACTGGAGCATTCTACCGCACACTGATTCGATTTTATTTCTCGATCACAAATTGGACACAACACACTCGTCGACCATCTTCCTATATTTATTAAATTTAATACCTTTGGCGTTGGAGACCATTATCTTCTTTTGGCGAAAAGTCCGTTCGACGGGACTGTTTACACTCCCGAACGTCTAGGTTAAATCGATATCGAAAACGCCCAAATCAGCCTGAAACAAAATAAATACATTTTTGAAATATAGGTTATATTTCGTTACAACGTGAAAATTATTACCCATTTTTGTACCACAAATGTATACTTCCTTTTTAAGTTCTGTTTTTGTAGCTTGGTTTTTACGACAGATTATCAACCAATTTTTACGTTAAACATATACGGGAATTCCATTGTGTTCCGAGGGTTACCATGAATTAGTTTAACGGATTTTGACCACGATCGGCATCGACCACCGTCGCGTTGGAGATCTTCTCTACTTTTTAACCAATGTCTCACGGAGTCTTAAACAATTTGGTTAAGAGCGGATCACAATACAAATTACGTCATTCGTTTCCGTCCATTTAGTTCAACGATGTTTCGCTAGAAAATTTTTGAAATATAGGTTATATATGATTATATTTAGTTCCAATGTTAAAATTATCACCCATTTTTGTATCACAAATGTTTACATATTTCTTCTTTCTTTGATGAATATATTGACGCTCAGCTTCAAAAGGGCCATTTCGTCAGCGCATTTCGTAGTATTTAAGTTTTTGTCTGGATTAATTCATATGCTAGACACCTGACTATTAAATATATTTGATTTCTATTTTACACGTAACTTAAAACTTGTTCTAATGCATCTTGGCTTTCCCAAGAGAATCCCCATAAGGGATCGAGATAACTTTTTCTATGGATAAAAGTTTATAGGGGACCTTTCCATTGAAATCATCCCCATATCCCCCGTTGTCCACCACATAGCAGCCGTTACGCTAAAAATATTCTATGTAGAACCGGGCAGACGAAGAGGATTGAATGCTAGAATAACTAACTCTCACACGTTATAGCGTTTCCTCCCTTAAACGCGTATTCGTTAGTTTCTTTCCACTCTGAATGTTTGAGTATCCTGCATCCCCACAAAAAGCACAGCAAAACTGTATTTTGCCGGACAATTGGAACCAGGTGTTAAGCACATAAAAGTCTGTCCCCCACGGGGCACTTCGAGAGACTGTAAAATATCTACTTGGTTGTAATGATTAATTTATATTGTTTTATCTGTGCTAGATCCTGGATATAAGAGCGTTGAAACAGTTACGGAATTATTAACCCACTGAATCGCTTTTGCAAAACGCTCTGCGGCGGTAGAGCCGGATAGATGATAGGGAAATGTTCCGTGTTAATTTCGTCTATTCGTATGGCAAACAGAAAAATATATAGCCATTTTATTTTTACGCAATAAGCAGCGGCAAATTAAAAGTTTGAAAATATTAATTTTTTTAATGTAGATAATTCACTGATATGAGATAATTTTATTATACTTCTATTAGATACAATTAAA
The DNA here is from genome assembly GCA_030620095.1 of Kuschelorhynchus macadamiae. Classification (NCBI taxonomy): domain Eukaryota; kingdom Metazoa; phylum Arthropoda; class Insecta; order Coleoptera; family Curculionidae; genus Kuschelorhynchus; species Kuschelorhynchus macadamiae. The sequence continues at coordinate 622,801 of JAUTXW010002777.1, forward strand.
TATTTACATTATGTAAGATCAAATAAAAGTAAAATTAATTTTGTCTCACTTTTTAGTTGGTAATGATTTTATATTTAAAACTTTAGGTAAAATAAAAATAATCGTAGACTTGTAACGTTCGTGAACGAACGGGTTTTTAAACGGAATCAGCTGAACGTTTTAAATAATTTTGGCCCTCTTTGTAAAGTTCCGAATCTCGTTCATTTGACTATTAGAATTGTAACATTCGCGGACCAACGAGTTTTTTGAACGGAATCAGTCAGCTAAACGTTTCAAATAATTGACTAAGTTTGTAAAGTTCCGAATCCTGTTCATCTGGCTATTTGGGAGTTTGGGGTGGAACAACGACATATGGAACAACCGAAAAATTCGGTAGCAGCGGCTTGTGAACATTTTTGATCTAGTTCGCATCACTTCGGTAAAGTAACTATACGAAAAGTTTATGTCGGAGTAAAATGACCCTTATAATAGGTTATTTTTGATATTATGTTATTGATATTTAATTAAATCTACCCGAAATTGAGCTTTTACGTTATTTGTAAATATAGCCTGGGCCAATAAAAACGAAAAAGACCAGATTTTTTTATTTATCGTCACAGTCATTTTTTGTTAGAGATGAACTCGTTTTCCGTATATAATCAACCTTGTTACTTCAATATCTCTAGTGACAAAAAACTTCCCAATGAACTTCACCTCTAAAATTTTGTACTTAGGGGTCAAATTGTACAATGTTTTAAAGAGCATTTCATTCAAGAGAAAATTAACATACTAAATCTAAAAAGTGATATTTTTTATCACTTTAAGAATATAACACTGAACTACTTGTCTACCTACAATGCCTGCAATTATCTTGTTACTCTTTTACATCTGCATCAATATTTGGTATTTCGTAGAAAAACAGTGATGATAAGATATTACTTCTTGTAAATTAGAAATGGAAACAGTTGGTATTTTTCCTCTCCCGAGATTCGTTATTTAAATCTCCCTTTGGGGGAACTGGTAACTCACAACCAAATATTAGTTTTATCATTGGCCCTATGCTAATAGTCCGATATATTAGCAAAAAAAATGCTTGCAAAATATGATACGTTATGTTTGGCCAATACGTCGGGGTATTTTGATTGGAAAATTCTCGTTTGCAATTAAGTTCCCGTAATCATTTTCATTATAAGTATCTCACTCTCCACTAAATGATACGGCTACTGTGAATTATAATGACTAGGTTTTAATGTTACAAAATAGAGCAGAATTCTGAACGCGATTTAACGTCGATTTAAAAAGTCTTGCGAATAAAGCTTAATTAATCCAAATATCCCTTTGACTCCCAGGCACCTTCGAAAATCTCACGAATCGGGATATCTTCCTCTAAGTAGCAACAATGCGGTAACTTCAACGGACTATATTTATACATAGACTAAATAAACCTATTAGAGCGGCGCCACAATTACGGAATAACTAACCATTTAAACGCTTTTAAAGAGGGACTAACCAGGTACACGCCATCGTTTTATTAGCCCAAAGCTAAACTACCGATACATTTTTTTTAGTATTCGAGGCCCGACCAATTTCCCAAATTGGAGAGGAGAGTCGTATTTATGGAAATCATAAGAAAAGAAAGAATATGAGCTAGAAGAGAAAATATTACTCATAAATGACGTCATCTGGTCATCCTACCTTACCAACCTACCGTTGTTTGAAGAAACTTCTTCGATCAACGCAGAAATCATCATAATTATTATCAATAATTAACCAAAATGTCAAAAGCGATGATGATGCCATCATTGTCATCACAGAAGTGGTAACTACTTCGTCTATTTTACTTTTTCATGCAGCAGCGGCAAAACAAATAAATCTTTATGAGACTTTATGTCACGTCATAAAGCCTATTGATTCTGAGCAGTAGGATTTTTTGTTTCAATTATCACATTTTCTTAAGAAATTCAGCCCGACTGGATTTATAACTAGGATTTTTGTTCTTATAACTTTTTTTTTATACAATATGTTGAGCCGTTGATGTGATTATTTTTTTTTAACTTCACAACCCGCCACTGTTGAACTCATCATGTCATAATGTGAACTTGTTAGTTGATAATGTTCCGTTTCAGGATCAGGATCCATTAATACGTTCTCTATTTTTGTTGAAGCATCTTAAGTGGCGCCATCTTTTAGTTGTGCTCATAGGGTATTTGTTGAATATTTTTTTGATTTTAAATAATAAATGTTTTGGAGCCAAAAGTTTGAAAATAATTAACAGGACCCCTATTCCGTAGAATATTTGGTGGTGTGTATAGCTGCCGCAGTATTTCCACCTTACGTCAGTTATGTAACTTATTGATAAATTAAGGAATGATGGATAAACATATATGCGGAAAGTTAACTACGCAATTGAAGCATTTATTTCATTCGATTTTCTTTACAAAAAAGTGATATATTCCATTAATCATGTGACTATCTTACAGATTCCTTCCCTAATTGCACAATGGATGCCGCTAACGTCAGAAAAATGAAGAATATCGAATAGGCTATTCGGGAATGTTCGTGTCGAACGTATGCAACGTGATTGGCCACGAACAAAACCGATCGGGTCAATGTCTGAGCATCGAAAAATTAATAGGAAGGTGAAGCCCGATCTGAGTGAAAAAAATGGTTTAACTAGAAAATTAACGTAGTGAAATGACTTGTTCGTGGCCCGTTTTTCTGTGAAAGCTTTTCCTGCGCGAAAGACTGTCCAGGGGACTTAGAAATTCCAACCAAACTAGTGCAAAGGGAAATGTGATAGGTGTATGGGATTTCGGGGACTTTAGTGCTTGGGAAGAATGAGCGGGCGACCAAGAACGACGTCCTTCGCTGAGGGCAATAAGCAGCCCTTGAATCCCCCCCTTGGAGGCATGAAAATCAGCAGTAAGTACCTGCACAAGTTACGTCTTAAGTTATCTCTCCTGCCTGTGCGCACCAACATGGCCGCTCCTGTCAAAATTCGACCAAGTTCATTTGTTTCCTCAGATACAAGTTTTCGACCTGAAATAGCTCGTACACTCTTTAAAAAAACAATATTGATCCACATGGCGTTAAAGCTTGTTGAAACGAGGAACATTCATATACGTTCTTTGTCATTATTATTCTGCACCTGTCTTAAATAGTTTTACCCCTAATTTAAACCTGTACGTCTATTTCAGGTGCATTTCGTCATTAGTTCTATTCTGCTTGATTTCACCCGTCTGCTTTACATATTTTCCAATTATTTCGTTTTTTTGTATGTGTAAGAAAGTTACTAGAACACTATGATGGAAAACCAACCTTCCATGCTCTAATTTTTAAGTAGGCCACTCCCAATTGAGGAACAGTATTCTTTGTAATTTTTATTTTGCCTTACTGCTTTGCTTTCTAAATTTATTATTTTGATATTCACTGTTGAAGATAACACAAATATTTGTCTTAAACATTTGAATACCAGGGAACCTACTTTTATAAATTTCACAATGGATTATTAAATAAGAGTTAATAAACCCTAACAATGAGTATAATAATTTAATCTTAAAACTCTACTACGGAGATAATTTTCTGGCAAATGAAAGGTTTAAGATTAGTTCCTAGGGGCTTTATTTCAATCAGACAGCAAAATATTTCACTTGTGATATTTTTATGTCTGTGAAGTTCATAACTGACATAAAGTATACTCACATCACATTGTTGACGTTTTATTTGATGAAACCATGGTAATATTGTGTGGCACAATATTTCAAATAAAGCACTCCTATAACCAATTTGAGTATATTAGTATTAATTCTAGTTTTATAAATATGCATTTAAAATGTTTTGTACAAGACTAAAAACTACTTAAAAAAGGATCAGTTCTTAATGTTAATTCTGCTAGATTTTTTTGCATGAATCAAGATTTAATTATCTCTATACCTGAACCTCAAGAAATATTCAAAAATGATGTTTTAGTATTTTTAACTTGTACAGAAATTGTTATTAAGTGTTATTGATCTGCACAATAGTTCAAATAAAGCACCCCTATAACCAAATTAAGATTTAGTATTAATTCTAGTCTTATGAATATGCATTTCAAATGGTTTGTACAAGACTAAAAACTACTTAAAAAAGGATCAGTTCTTAATGTTAATGCGGCTAGATTTTGTTGAATGAACCAAGATTTATTTATCTCTATGATAACTACATGAACCTCAAGAAATATTAAAAATATGATGTATTAGTATCTCTAACTTATAAAGAAATTGGTATTAAATTGTGCCAAATGGATCTTGGACTGTGATCAAAGGGGGAGAATTGTCAGAACTCCATGGATATGCAGAGTTTTAACCAATTACCAATGAGTAATGGAGCATTTCCATAGTTACTAGCATTCTTTTCGTTTTATTGTTCTGAGGATCTCACTTGATTAAATAATTAGATGTATAAATTGTATGGTACTATACTGTGACTGTTTAAGATGATGTATAAGAAATGTAAAAAACTATTTTATTTATTTTATTTTTATCCATTTAATGGACTTGCCATTTAATAATAATTATATTTATTTGCACATATAACAGAAGTCTTAGCATTGTCAAATTGCACATTAAATAAAATATTGCAAGAAAAGTACAGTAACATCTAAATTAAATCTTACATTATATTATAATACTAAAAATACTACATTTAAAATATAACATAATTAAGAGACTTAAGACTAATTGAAACAGCCCGATCACACTACTTTTACAATAGGTTTAAAAAGAAATTTATATAGGTCTTGTTAGGTACTCAGGAGCATCATAAGGACTAATATCAATTAATAGATTTCTCATAGTTAGTTTGAACTTACTAGTTGTCATATTTTTTTTATTGTGTCAGTTAAATGAGGAAATTAAGAAAACTTTTATATGTTAAAGTTAATCTTACGTTGTGGAAGATCGAAATTCTCGATGTCTAATGTCATATCCATGGCGATTGAAGTGTCTAACCAGAAGCTACTGATGATCTTCAAAGTAGAGAAGACAGTGGTAGATAAATAAACTTGGAGCTGTTAATATATTGAGCCTTTTGAAATGAGATCTGCAGGATTCATTGTAGTTTAGTCCAAGCATAATTCTTAAAGTTGGTTTTGAATTTCAAATACCCGTGTCCAGGCTGTTGAATTTACCGCAATATAGAATATTGTAATTCATCTGAGTGTAGAACAGACAAAAATGGGTAGTTTTATTACTTCTAAAGGTACTGTTTTAGACAATCTTCGAAAAAGAAAAACTACAAATCTCGGTTTGCTACAAAGGCATTGGTTTTCAGATTTCCAGTTAAGCCTTCTATCTAAATTTACACTAAGGAACTTGGAACTCTCCATTGATTAATGAGAAGAATGATAATTTTTAATGAAAATGGCAAATATTTTGTTTTGTTTCATTTAGGCATAACTGATTGGCCGAGAACCAAGTCTCTGCCACTTGGTTAAAAAAACCCCTTTGTACTTCAAAATCATTAAATAAAATTGTGTCCACATCCGCATACTGTATCATCTCTGGGGCACCTAAGTAAGATAGTAAGTCATATATAAATTTAGGGGATCTAAAACTGAACTAGGTGATGTCTGTTTTCCCAATAAGATACAATGAAATCATAAGCCAAGCCTCTTACACTATAACATCCAAGCTTTTCACAGAGTAAGGAATTGGGAGACAGTGTTGTGATATAGATAGATGGTCTTTTATTTCTACAGAATACAAACACATTATATAGTCTGAGAAATATGTCACATACAGAGAAGAAAGTGTCTGTTTGCACACATTCTGGAAATCATAATTATCAGACACATTCTGCTAATCTTATTATAGCAGCCAATTTCAGACCAATAACATTTCATAAAAATTCGATAAATGTTAAAACTTTACAATGCTTTGCCAAAGGTTTACAAAATTAAACTTAAAACTTTTGTTGTAAAAAAAGGCTTTTATTCCATGCATGAATATTTACAGGAACACTCCAATGCAAGCATCTGACACTGTTTTCTATTGTTTTAACTGTATACATATATGAATATAATTTTTTAAACTGTATGTTACATTTGACCATTTGCATTTTTCTTGTGACCTTGTGTTATTTTTTAACTTAGTTTTCAATTTATATGTAAAAAAGTTTTTTTTTATATTTTTTTATGTTTTGGGTATTGATTGTAATATTGATTTTATGTATGGTTTCCTTTATAATCAGCTACTTGTGACACCCTAGTATTTTTTTAATACCTTTTTATATTAAAATTTTTGATTTGCTATAATTTTTTAATGTAACATTTGATCGCTTTCTGGATCTCTGGTCGACTGTCACATTTCCTCTCCTTCTCCTATAGCAGATAAGAGTGTTTCTTTTTTGAACTTATTTCAATTAAACAATTTTTCTAACAGAGGTATATATCTCGTCACAGTTAATATTAAAATGATTGTAAAAATGGTGTTACTGTTAATAAATAAAAAAATAAATCAAAATATAATAATAATAATTATTACATTTATTCTTAAAAAACTTTCAAAATGGACATAGACAACACAGATTACAGAGAAAAACTTAAGGTTAACAAGGTAAGTTATTTTACATAATACAAAGCAAAACAAACATATATATGGAAAATATATAGAGTGATGGTGATCGGTTGAATAAGAAGCTTGAGAGTATACACAGAGCTGATCTGGAGTGGTTTGGTATGAATAATTTATGTTTAGAACAGGTTAAATGATCAACTAAAATCTAAAATATAATAACGAAACATTGATTTAAAGTGAGAAATTTTTTTTCATTGTTAACCTAACCCAAGAAAATAAGGTCACACATATAAATATATGGTTAAAGAAAAATTCTAATTATATACATATATATATAGACCAAATTGACTGATGACTTTGAATATGAGTCTTCAATCAGACACGAAACAGAAAGCTGTGAAAATGCAAAATGCAATTTGACATTTTTGGTCAAAATTGTTCTTTTCAGAACGAGTGATCTCTTCAGTATTATTTTGAAAATTGTATTCTGGACAACTTTCAAAGGTTTAATGGTGGTTACGTAAGCACTTCCCCAGACTAGAATGTCATACCGTATTAGAGGTTCTACCAGTGCTTTATAAAGCATGATCAAAATTTTTATGGAGAGAATGTCTCTTAATATATAGAATTTATGTAATAATGCTCTGATTTTTTTTGACAAGTATAGTATGTGCTGAAGCCATTTAAGATTTTTATCTAAAACAATACTCAAATATTTTATGGAGCTAACCTCCTCAATTGAATCCTTTAATGTGTGAATGTTAATATAATGATAATTAGGATGATTTGAAATATTTATGGAGAAAGCAATATATTTGGTTTTTTTAATATTTAAAGAGAGCTTAAAGCTATCAAGAAATTGTTTTACTAATAAAAGACCTCTTTCAGCTTTTTCTTTTATTTTCTCCCAAGAATCAGCAGTAAATATAATGACAGTATCATTTGCATATGGCACAATCTCACCCCCAATATTTAAACCATTTATGGAATTTATGTAAATATTAAAAAGCGTGGGACCCATCACCGTTCCCTGTGGTACTCCAACCTTGACAATATCAGGTTTACTTAAAGTGTCATTTATTTTTGTATATTGTGTTTTATTTGATAAGTAATTTTGGAATATTTCAAGGACGGCGCCTCTGATACCATACTTCTCCAATATGTTAATTAAAATAGAATGAGAGACTGTTTCAAATGCTTTTGACAAGTCTAAAAATACCACAAGGCTTTTTTTACCACTATCTATATTTAAAGTCAATTGTTTGATTAATTCATGCAATGTATCTTCAGTACCCAGTTGTGGAATGAAACAAAATTGATTTTTTGATAACACATTATTGTAGTTAAGGAAGGAAAACAATCTGTCTTTTAAGCTCTTCAAAAATTTTAACAAAACTTGTTATAACACTTATAGGTCTAAAGTTTTCCATTAGTAACTTTGATCCTGATTTATGAATGGAAGTCACTATAGATGTTTTAAATTGTTTAGGGACTTTCCCTGTTTTAAAAATAAGGTTTATAATATATGTAAGAAGTTCAACAATATACACATGTAAAGATTTAATCACTTTGGTAGTAATGTCATCACTACCTGGTGAACAATTATTTTTTAAAGAATTAATGTAATTAATTACATCATTTTGGGTCACAGGTCTCAAATACATAGAAGTCAATGATATGTGTGTTACTTCAAAAGGATTTTGGGTATTAGGAATATTTTCTGCCATTTTTTGGCCTATATTAATAAAATACTCATTAAAGAGATCAGATAGTTCCTCATTTTCTGTCATCAAGTTGCCATTTTTGCCAGCAATATAAATTTTTTCACAATTTTTGCATTTGTTTTCATTTGTGGCATCATTTATAAATTTATAGACTTTCTTAATGTTTTTGAAATTCTGATTAATTTTATCTTTGTAATAATTGTTCTTAGTTTGAGTAATAATTTTATTCAAACTATTACGATATTCTTTATACTCTACTAACTTTTCGGGGCTGGAATTTTTTTCAGCATTCTCTTCATTCTATCCCTTGTTCTTATTGAAATTATGATTCCTTTTGTTATCCAATGCTTTATTTTATGATTTATTGTTAGTTAAAATTTCTACCTCTTACTGCTTTACAACATCGGTAACATGTTTGCTCAGAGGCCTTTCCACCACTCCAAATTTCATCTTTTGCCAGATTATTAAACATATTAAAGTCAACCTTTTTATGGACCTTTTTCTCTTTTTGAGATGTTTCTGTATTTTCTTTGTGCATTGGTGATATGTTTATAAGTATTGGTAATTGGTCTGTTATATCATGATTTATTATAGCTGTCTTCACTTTAGATGTATTACTAATTTTACCTTTCACAAATACATGATGGAGGCATGTCTGTGACTCAGGTCTAGTGATGTCCCGATCGAAGGTATCAAAACCATCTATATTCATTAGAGAAACATAATTGCAAACCATGGGATCTATATTATTTAATATATTAAAGTTAATATCACCCATAAATAGTTCTAAGTCAGTCTTCTGGTTAGTTCTCAGATGGTGATCTAAATCAGTCAAGTAGTCTACGGAACTAGAGTTAGGGGACTGGTAACAGATATTTAGGGAAACGCTTAGACCCTGATAGCTAAAACTTAGTTTGGATATGCAAATTCTGCTTGTTGTTAATTTAAATGTACTAATGGTTGGATTCAGCAAAATCTTCGTATAAACTACAACACCATCAAAACTGTTAAAGTCCGCATTATCATAATAATGCGGACTTTAATATAATAATCAGGTATACTGACTTGTAAAACTGAACTTAATTTATGACATTCGGTCAATATGAGAACATCACAGTCTGTGAGGTTATATGACTCAAGAAAAACCAAGAGTTTGTCGAAGTTAGATCCTATACCTCTAATATTCAAAAGTAAAATATTTATTGAAACATGACCTATTTTAATAAAATTCTGAATACTGGCGGTTTCAATAGTAATATTTCGACTGAGTTAAAGACTTCTATTTTCATCTGACGGTATAGACCAAAAATCAATTCAAATTACACAATATCAATACACTATATATAAAATTAAATTTTTAATGTTCAATTTAAACTACAGACCTATTCTAATTTCAGATTAGTCCCAGATCTTATCCTAATTGCGGCCTGGCTGATTTTCTCAAATAGATCTTTCCATTCCTACTGTAGACTGAATGAAGTTTATTTGTGTTCTTGAAGTCCCTTGCCAACTTAAACAGCCTTTAATTTTGTGCTGTTAGGTCCTTATTAAAATAAATTTTGTCATTCCATTGTAGGCCACATGCACAAATGTTTACTCCTTTCATTTCCTTACTCTTTTTTAAAATTTTGCTTTTTATATCCTGGCTATTTAGTCTAACCAATATTGGTGCATCATCCTGTTTGTCTAACTGATAACTTTCCTTAATACATTCACTATCAATTTGAACTTTCATAGCTCTTAACACTTGTTCCACAATTTTTGTAGTATTATGTTCTTGTTGTTTTGGTATTCCTTTTACAATAATATTATTTTCCTTCTCCTTCTGTTCTTGAGCATTTAATCTATCTTCCAGAGCTTTAATTTGTTGCTTGATTGTTGTATTCTCTTCTCTCAATGATTTCATTTCCACAAATACTCTGTTCATCAAAAGAATCTGAAATATATTGGATCGACTTTTTTAATTCGGCAAATTCCTTTTCAATGCCCTTAACTTTTCTTTCATCCATACCTATTGTTGATTCTAGCAGAACACCCACTTTACTTAATTGACAATAGTTGATATTATCAGACTGATCAACTACCTTTGCTTGGCGTGCACAACTTGGATGGAAAACTAAGGTACAGAAATCATAGGATAGGGAGTTCTTCACGAATTTTTTTACAGTGTTTGCAAGCCTTTTCTTCATTACTATCTTTAGTTGCCATAATTCAACATGGACCGAACACTTGCCATATAAAAATTTGTTAATACAGATAGGCTCACTTGCAAAAAACAAATGCTTTATGATGCGCTGCTAATTTTAGACAAAACATTATTCGCATGTTCAGTTCATTGTAAATTACCATCCAAAGTAATAACCAGAAATTTGACAAAATGCTTCTCCTCTGGCCTCTTCCCATCAATGGTGACATAAAGATTCTAGACCGTTCTCTCAAAACAACTACTGCAGTCTTTACCAGTGTTCAACACCCCCTCTGCTACATCAGATGATCTTGGTGGCAATAAAGATTTATCAGATGCAGTCAATATTCTGGTTCAAGTCTTGAGCAAAAATTAAAAATAAAATAGGTCCCAGTATTAAAACTTGGGATAGTTCAGCAGTAATGGACCTAGACTTTGAGTATTATTTGTTGCTTCTAGATCTGACACAAAGTGTTATCCTCCTATTGCTCAGTTATGACCTCCTAAATCTATTTGTGACACTGAATACCATAACACTCTAGTTTCTGGAACAGTAACTCATGATCAGTCAGATCAAATACCTTACTTAAATCAAAATAAATATCAGATACCAATTGCCCCTTGTCAATTTGTTCTAGAACCTAGTTTAGTGACTGAAATATCACAATGATCATTGAATGATTTGGAAGGAAACCATGTTGACCATTGTAAAATAAATTATTTTTTTAAAAATAATAAGTTTAAGATAAACAATACTTTCGAAACAATGGGTGAAATTGATATGGTAATCAGCAAAGAAAAGGGTTTTGGTATATATGCATGATTTGCACATATTATTAATTGCAATAATAAAAAGTAAAGGTCCCAGGTTTTTAGCCTTGTAGCATGTTTGCTGTACCCTGGAACCACCAATTTTCACAATATTCTGCCTTCCAAATAGATATGACATTATAAGCCTGATAAGAGAGGGTGTAACATTCATATTTGTAAAACCTGAATATATATATACATATACGTGTATATGAACATGAAGTTTCAAATCAAAATTCGGTTAAGAAAAATCAAATATTACCTATAGAAAATAATGATGTAAAATTCTCAAATAGTAAAGATCTTGCAAATTTTTGCAATGAATATTTTGTAAATGTTGGTGTAAATATGCTGAAGCAAATAAAAAAACCCGATCATGATTTCCCTTTAAAATATAATACCTGTTCTTCCATGTATCTAAAAACCTGTTAATTAGTAATAATTAATAATAATACCTGTTCTTCCATGTATCTAAAAAAGAATGAAATAATTAAACATATTCACAAACTAAAAACTAATTGTAGTCCAGGAGTAAATGCAGTTAACTCATACTTCATTAAAGCCTTTCATGTTTACCTGGTAACGCCATTGTTACATATTATTAACCTGATTTTTAGACAAGGTAAAGTACCTTCACATTTTAAGGTTACACTGGTAACACCGATTCATAAGACAGGTGATAAAATTTGTATAAATTATTATAGGCCTATTAGCATCATTGGTAATTTTGTCAAGATATTTGAAATGTGTTTAAAGGATAGGTTACTTAATTTTTTACGAGCAAATAATATTCTCTCGGGAAAACAATTTGGATTTACCGGTGGTGTGAATAATTCCGATGTGGTCTGTGAATTTTCAAAATTAATAGTGCTAGATGTCTTTAAGAGCTATCTAAGTGAAAAAAAGCAAATTTTAAAAGTACAAAATATTCATAGTGATCCTCAATATGTCAAGATAGGTATACCACAGGGAACCGTATTAGGTCCTATTCTCTTTATTGCCTATATAAACTCATTAACATTTTTAGATTTAAAAAGTAGTTCATTGATTTCTTATGCAGACGACACAGTTGCGATTTTCACCGGTAGCACATGGACTCAAACCAAACAGGCAGCGGAGGACGGGCTAACCAAAATTAAACATTGGTTGGACTTCTTTAAATTAACTTTATACGTAGAGAAAACTCATTACATGGCTTTTTCCATAACAGAATCAAACCGTCACACATTTGACCATATAATGCTCAATTCTCTAGCTATTAGAGAAGTCACTCACGCTAAGTATCTTGGTATAATTATTGATAATCACCTAAGATGGGAGCAACATATTTTAAAATTAACAACTAATATTCGAAAGTTAATCTATAAATTCTATATATTACGCGACATTCTTAATCAAAATCTTCTATTGACTGTTTACAAATCACTAGTTGAGACACTATTAGGATATGGAATAGTCATATGGGGTGGTCTATACAAGAACTCTCTCAAACAGCTTAATGTGCAAAATTATATCTTAAAAGTTATTTTCAAAAAAAGAAAAAGATACCCCACGAAATTACTATATTCTAAAGAAATTTTTAATGTGTGTTCATTGTACATCTTATTTACATGTATTTACATCCATAACTCTACAAAGTTAAAAGAGCTTATGGTACATTCATACGAGATCAGAGGTAGAACTAACAGACAGTTAAGGGTACCAATTACTAATAAAAATCTATGCCATAGATTTGTAAGTTATCTAGCACCAAAATTCTATAACGTCTTGCCCATAGAAGTTCGAGCAAATATTAACATAAAAAAATTTAACCAGCATTGCAGAATGTTTATTTTTATTTTTTTTACTCTACCGAATTTAATTTCTTCCGATGATGTAAGTCTAGGATAAAAATATTTTATTTTACGTATTTCTGTTACTGATGTAGTTTTAAGATTCCCATTCTATAGATTATACTTTATATTAACATAAATCTAGTATTACATTTTTAAACAGCGTTTCTGTAATGCACATACAGGGGTTAATTCACTTAGGTGCAATATAACCCAAAGATGAACAATATCAAACTGTTATTTACGTAGATTAATAATTATAAATTTTATAAAAGTTTCTGTAGATAAACATTTCATTTTATTGCTTAGGTTCATGTATGAGCCTTTCTTGTTTGTGAACATGTTTTATTTTACTTTTTTTTTTTGTAAGTTTTAAATATTAATTACGATTTGTGTTACCATGTTAGTGTTTTTTTTTCTTTCTCTTATTTCTAAGTTCTGTTATATGTATTAGATTCTGTTATGTATTTTAAATCTTTATTTTGGACGCATCTTACATTATATCTCCTTTTTGAAATTTAATTATAATTAATTGTATTATTCTTTACAGCTTTGTCTATAAGAACCGTTTCTTTTGATAATAAAGCATATTTTGACTTTGAGTTTGATTTCATTTTGTTAAAAATATAACTGCTGAAGCAGATAGGACTTTTCCTGTATAGAGAAAGTCTGAAATTTGGAATCAAAAGATCTTTTGTCTTCTTTCGTAATTATGAAGGGCGGAAATAGTTAGGAACTCATGAGGATAATAGTTAATATTTTTTTACTTTTGAAAATAGGTCTACAACTTTCAGTTGGATTTTTTTTTATTTCTACGCTATACATATATAGTATAAAGTTTGGTACGACACGTTTTTTTGAGAATACTATATATTGAGTTTTAGCATTATTACCTTTTAAGTTTTTTATTGCAGCACCATTTTTTAAAGTCTTTCAGAATGTTATTTGCTTTTTGCACAACAGTGTCGAGATGTGATCCCAATGTAATAATAGAGGTATCATCAGCGTAAAGTACTATTTTAGAGTTTTCCTCCACATCCAAAAATCCAATCAAATCATTTATGAAAAGTAAGAACAGAAGTGGTAATAAAAGACTTCCCTGTGGTACTCCATACTGTGTTGTTTTAAAATCAATTTAAAGGCAGTTGAGCCAATTTTTATTTTTATTTTTTGGTTGTTTAAAAAGACCTCATTAGATTGCCTATATTACCTCTAAATCCAAGGGCAGAAAGTTTTTTTATTAGTAGATGGCTGTGTACACAATCAAAAGTGTGAGTAAGATCAAACAGTAAGGCAATTATGTACAAATTTTGATCAGCTTATCTGTAAATAAATTGGGTAAGAACAACAGCAGCTGTAAGAGTCGATTTTTCGTTAGTAAAGCCGTGTTGACACTCAGTTAAGTTATTTCTATTTAAATAGATTTTTTCAAAGAGTTTAGAAAATGATAATAGACTAGTTATTGGTCTGTAGTTTTCAATTAGTTGAGAGTCCCCTTTTTTATAAATTGGAATAATTACCATGCATTTCAATTTATCTGGAAAGGTGCCTTTATTAATAAATAAATTATAGAGGAAGCGCAGTGGATATTTAAAAAAATTCCAAATATGTGTGACTGCAAAAAGAGGAATATCTTCATTATTGCAGCAGGAACTTTTGTTTTTTATTAATTTTAGGGCTTTAAATAGTTCTTCTGAGCTTACACTCGGCATAAATATAGAGTTGAAGTTGTCGTTTATATGTTTATTGCCTTCTTGAATATTTATAAAATGAAGTTGATTGGCAATGTGAGATGCACCAAAAGTTGAATGTAGGTATTTTACACACTACTTGCCTGAGCACTGTAACCTCAAGCCAAAATTGCGTAGTCACAGTGGGATTGAAATAAGGCATGGTATGACATTAGCAGAACATTATTTTCAACTATGTTTTTAATATTCCTAAGAAGAAAAATTGAGGTTGTTAGTTTTTTAGCTAAAAGGTCTACATGGGCACTTGTTCCGTTTTATTAATATTTAACGAAAATCTATTTGACTTGAACCATTCCTGCAATTTTTCTATTGATTCCTGCATCTAGATAACAAGAGAATCCAAATCTTTACTCTTTGTGAGTGTGGTGGTATCATCCTCAAAACTTACAAGTTTGTTATCAGTTGCAGTTTCAATATCATTGATATAAGTCAAAAAGAGAAGGGGGCCAAGGATTGACCCCTGTGTCACCCCATGTTTCATATTCAGATGCTCAGATAGCTGACCCCCGGAGAAAGTATGCTTCACCAACTCCATAATGCCTCAACTTAACGAGGATATCATGGGATATGCAATCGAAGGCATTGGAGAGATCACATAGGATTGCTCCCACATGCTTACACTCTTCAAAGCCCTCGACAGCATATTCCAATAAGGATAGCATTGCACTAGTTGTCGATAAGCCTTTCCAAAAGCCAAATTGACCATTTGTATATAGGATATAATTTCAAATATTCACAAGTGGTGTTTTTAGTAGATGTTCGAAAACTTTAGAAAGTACTGGTACCAGTGTGATTGGCCTGTAGTTATTAACACTGTTTATGGATTGGATTATTTTAAACATTGTATTAAGAGATTTCTGACACAAAAAGCTTACTACAGAGTGGCAGATTTCTTGTGTGAAAGTCTACATGAGCAGGATTTTAATGTGTCGTGATTCAAACTTCAAACTTTCTTTATTTGCCAGCAAAATCATCTTGCGATGACAAAGCAATGTCACAAACATAGTACAGACTTTGTAAAATAAAATGAAAGTAATTATTATGTACATGTAAAATCGACCAAACTAACTTAAGTGCATTTAGAGTCACCACAGATAATTAAATGTTGAAATTAAAGGAATAAAAAGATTTTTGATGCAAAAAGTGTTTTACTTCACCCTTAAACCTTTGCTCTTGACCCGCCGCAAATCAGCTGGAAGCGTGATTGTCCTTGTATTATGTAACACATTTAAGTTTTAATTATTTTACTGTTTACTTTTAATGTTAACTTTTGTTTTATTAAGGATGTGGCATTAGGCCATATTTATTTAACTGCCTTTTGTTTCTGACTTGAGTAAGAATGTATTTTCTAAACTTGTAGTATATTTGATTTGGTTTAGATTTTTTTAAAGACATGTGGATATACATATACAATAAAATACAATATTTAGTTTACTACCTTTTGTTTTTGACTTGAGTAAGAATGTATTTTCTAATCTGATATATTTCATTTGATTTGATTTAGATGTTTTAAAGACATACACCTTCTCTACAACATAAATTTATTAAAAATATTTTTTAATTTTTTCGATAGGATTACATTATAACCAAGTATGTTTTTACTACTTTTGGGTTTAAGGCTTTCTACTGCATCTCTGACCTCCATAAAACTTACCTCCCTAGAGTGGAAACCATTCGCAGGAGGAGAAAGGGCCTGTCCTAAGATGTAATAATCGGGATCAACCGAAATTTGGGGAATGTCTTGCAAGATCTCTGCTATATTTGCAAAAAAAATTGTTAAAAGTATCAGCAGAGACGTTGCCTGGTGTTTTATTAAGTTTTTTTGTTACACCTCTAAAGTCATTTGTGATTTGCCATACTGCCCTAACCTTATTTTCAGAATTTAAAACAAAATTAGAGTTTGCTGCTTTTTTTGCATTGTTTATAGACTTTCTAGTGGTCTTAGTTGATTCCTCAAATCATAAATTTTAGGCAATCTAGAAAGATTATACAGATCATTTAAAAAAGCCTGGCATTACCTCATTTCACCCAGAGCAGAGTTATACCACCTCACATTTTTGTTACACTTAGACACGACCTTTCTGACTAGGAAACATGCATTAAAATTTGAGAAAGAATATTCATAAACATTTCACCTTTATCAATCGCATCAATATTAGAAGTTACAAAGGACTAACCTAGATTACTTAATATCTGAAATATACTATTAACACCCACTTAGCTTGGTGATAAGTGTAAATCTGGGAGTCCTTTTCTTCAATTTTACAGATATTTTTTAAGACTATTTTCATTGCTTGGTGGTCAGACCTTATCCCTTGAAAAACAGAGGTGTCAAAATCTAAAACATACGAAAATTTACCAATATGTTGTCAAGACATGTATTTTGTCTTGTGTTATGAAACATTTGTGGAGTGAAACCATAAGTATTAAAGATATCAATAAAATCCTACCACTATTATCATTCAAATCGATATTAAAATCACCTGTTACTATACAATATTTAAAATTATTTGACAAGACACCTAAAACTTGATTAATTCTTGAATAATTTGAGAATTTATATGATGGCAGAACAGACCGGTTTTGTTTCTTTTAATGTTATCCATGGCTACTTCGATTTCAATCATATTATTATTTTCCAATTTTTAAGACTTAATATTTCAGAAATGGTTATAGCCCTCACTTACTTAAAATAACTCAATAATATATTAAACTTATTTTATATAAAATTTACAAGTTCTAAAAAAAGGAAATCTATACAACAGGATATTATAAATTTGATGGGATAGCACTGCTTTCTTTTGGTTTGGTTTTGTGGGAAATTTGAATACGATAAATAATATTTAAGAGTATATTGGAGTAAATTTAAATTCTAAGACCATATTTAAATGAGATGTTGAAAAGAGTTGCTTCTATATATTCTTAAAACTAGAATTTAAAATTAGTTTCGACTACACATGTCGCTTCAAAAAACCTCGATTTACATCATCTGGTATAGCTAAAATATAAAAATTCAACCAAATATAGTAATTCTATATAGAATTTACAACTTTTGAAAAATGAAAATCTATACATCTATAGATAAATAAAAGCAAAATCCACTCACTGACTGATCACCATATCTCTGAGACAGGTAAAGATTAAAATGTTCAAATTTGGTGTACACCTTATTTTTGTGATGAAAGTGTGAGATAAGAGAATTTTTTTCAAACTTGCCAGTAGAGGGGTGAAATTTTTTTTAATACCTTTAAGCTAAATGATTTTTTAAAACGATTCATTCATCACCGGCTTTAAAAAATAATGATCTAAAAATCGATTTCAGGTTTCTTTGAAATTCTATTCTCAAGGAGGGTGAATGTTATTATTCGATTTTTACAATATCTCTTCAACTAAATGACTTACTAAAATAATTCCTTTGTCAATAATCCTACCCTTAAGTGGGTGAAATTGGGTGAATTATGTTTATCTGAAAACCGAATTCTGGTTTTAATCCTTAAAGGGGTGAAAAGTTTTTTACAATATCTCTATCTATCTAGAATATCTAGATTGTTCCAAATTCCACCCGTAACAGGGGGTGAAATATGTTTTTATAAGAGACTTAAAGGTAAGTTTATAGTGTGGCCTCTTCCAGAATTACCATAAGTTTTTTTTTATGTATTTAGGCACAGAAATGGCAGACTAAAAATGTAGTTTTTAAAAAAGTAATAATTTTCGGTTTCGCATATCCCTATCATCATTTTTAGGTATTCGTTATGGTTATAGAGAAATTTTTCATTTCCCCATTTCATTTTGTAAAATATAAATCTCAAGTTACTTCAAAAAACTTGGAAGACTTTGGTGACTTCCAAATCTAAGACTTTAACTGAATTTAAAATTCTCTATAGGAATTTAAGTGAATTTTAATTCGTTTGAATCATTTTTAACTGCCTTTGAGGGACTTTTAAGTCTTTTCGTGGACTTTCTTGGGTGACTTTTAAGTCTTTTGAGGAATTGTAAGTGATTTTTAAGTCATCTGAAGAACTTTAGCCGACTTATATATTTTTGAGAAGCTAAAAATAAGCCTAATGCAGACAACACAAAAATGCAAAGGGTTATTTAAAAAATATAACATTGGGAAATATATAAAAAATCACAGGTCTTATTAAGAAATTGTACAAGTGCCAGTTTTTATTATCCTAATAAATAAAATGATAACTCTAAAATGCAGCCTTTTCAATTTCATCGTGTCTCTCAAAAACGAAGCGAAATATGAAAATTTTGTTTAAGGCATTGTAAGTTTTACAAAAAAGTAATACATAGTCGCGAAAACCGCAATCCTGTATATCTGCTAATAAAGCAGATAATCTATAATATCATCGAAAACTGGACACCCTGTAATGCCAAACGACTTAACGTGGATAAAAATGAATTTCATTTTCCTTTCTTAGTTTTTATTTATCTATCTTCTAACACTAATTTCTGATTTGGCACATTTTTAGAGGAAATAAAATGTTGACACTTCTGTCAAACCAGAAGTGGGTAAACAAATAATAAAAACTAAGATAGGAAAATCAAATCCATTCTAAATATAACATAAAATGTGTTTAATATGTTCAGGAAAATACTCAGGGTATTCCATTTAAAAAATTGACCTTGGCATTGGTTTAGGGTAGAAGTGGCAATACCGCACTGTTAAAAATATTTCAAAAGGAAACTGTATTTTTAACTTTGCTCTGAGCCACATTTTTAAAGTAATTATTCATTCGGTACCCAGATACTTCTAATAGGCCACTGAGTTTGGCGCACCCTGTATATATTAATTCTCTATAATAGTTTATGAAATATATTTTGTAATAAAAATTTTTCTCATTGCTATTTTGTAAGAAAATATAACACAAGAAAACCCACTTCTGATGGGAAGGGTATGATATATGCATTAAATGGGTCTCTTGGTGTCTAGGTTTAAAAAATATATTTTTTAAAACCCTAAAACTTTTCTCTATAAAATTGTTTGTACTTTTGGAAGTAATTGATTGATTTCCTTTATTCCAGTAAACCTTTATGTACTATATGTATATGAGCTGATAACAATACAGCTAAAGAGAAGTACCCACCATTCCTATAAAATTTATGGAAATTTTTTGAAACTTCTTTAAAATTCCTCAAAATTCCATAAAATCGTTCATATACAACAAAACATTTCTCTAAAGTCCTTGTAATATTCATTCATTTACACAAATTCCTCTTAATTTTCCCATAAAGTAAAATGTTCTACACATTTTTCTAAAATAAACAGATAAATTTATTATTATCTAGTAGGGAAATAATTATATGTACATATTGTTAAATGTATCTCTAAATAAATACGTTTACGTGAATTATAGAACTACATCCAATCTGTAATAGTAAAAATTATCTATAGTTTCTATCAATTAATATTAGGTATATTAAAAGAAAATCGGTGTTGTAAATGTGTTTTTAACAACGCAAGGGCAAAATAAAATTACTATCACCCACATCAAATATGGGTAAAAATGCTTTATACATCTGTTGTGATAAAACATAGAAAAAATGTCAAATATAAAGTAACTGGGATATTTTTTTTTTTTTTTTGAGGAAGCAGTTGAACATCAAAAAGAAGATATATTATGATGAAATTTGTTCTTATTTTAAATGTAATCACCTATTTTTACAAAATTTTTAGAATCTACAGAAAAAGTTGGGCAAATTTTGTTCTTCGTTGAAATATCACAGTTTTCCAAAAATTTTATTTAAAATATCCAATTTTTCTTAACTTCAAATGCCCGTTATGAAAAATACCTTAGAAACAAATCAAGCCCATGTTTCTATTATATTTCATAGGCCTATTTGAAATATTATCCAAATATTAATATGCACTATATGTTTTTTAAATTTAATTGAAATGGACACGTGGGCTTCATTTTACCTTGAATATTTCGAAAACAGTTATATTTTTTACTTTGAACATTTATCATATTTGCCTAGTTTTTCTGTAGATTCTAAAAGTTTATAAAACATAAGCTATTGTATTTGAAATGAGAAAAAAATATATAGTTTTCTCATATATATTTTTTAACTTCTTCATAAAAATCCCATTTACTTATAGCATTGGAGATATAAAGTATTTTTACTCTTATTTGGATCACCCTGTACATATGTTAGTTAAAAAGCGAAATTACAATCTTTAATGGTTCTTATGTAACCGAGTGCCAGCTTATTATTCTATAGTTAACAAATGGATTTTGGCATGTTTTTTTATTTACGGAAAGATCATGAGGGTTGAGAGCATAAATACTAAAAGTCAGATGAAATAATATTGATAGAAGGCGCCCGCTGTTTTCAAGGGGAATGTATTTTAAGAAGAGGGTGGAGGTAGTATATTAATATAGAAAAGGAAAGAACAAATCATACTATATATATCTCGGCGTGAAATATACGTTAGAACTAAAAATAGGCATGATCTATGTCAAATTTATTTTACTTTTTGATCAATATATATCCGCCGCTGAAACAATTTGAGGAAATATTTAAATATGTGTGCATTTTTTCCAAACTTTAGCCAATTTCTTTACCTAGTACAAAAAAAAAATTAAGTCTAAGAATATTTGTATCAATCTGCTTGATCGTTCATAAACCAAGCAACAAAAAATGTGTGCTGCTCAAAAATCAGACTTAACACCAATTAGGGTGAATTTTGTACCTGTCTCTATAGGGAAGGAACCTCATAGACGTTCCTTCAGTGTATTGTATTTTATTATTTTTTAGTATTATTAAAATTTTAAATATTTTATAAATAAATTAAAAAATTAACCCAACTTACACTCTTTTAAATGGAACACCCTGTCCATCGAATGAGTCTGTTTTGCCGAATATAAATATACTAAGCTTGATACCTTTATCTTTAAAGGCACCTGAGAAATTTGAGAAAAAAACCTGCTGTACGAAGCAGTGTATATTGAATACACTATGAAGTAGAGCTTTCTCCATATCTATAACACATTGCCTCTTCTATCAGGTTTTTTTGTCAAATTTCTCAGGTGTCTCTAAAGATCAAATCTACTATATTTATAATCTTTAAGAAATGACCCATTCGATGGACGTGTAGTATGCAGGGTCTTTCATTTAAAAAAATGTAAGTTGGGTTAATTTTTTAATTTTAAAATACTATAACTTTTGTGATTAAAGTTTTTCTATTCAACCAAAAATAGAGGCCGTAGGTAGGTGTCAAAATATATTGAAAAACCTTGTATATGGGCAAATATATTAAGCAACTCATTATAGCAAATCTTTGAACGCACTCCCAAATATTTGTTATAAAAATATTTTTTTTTCAAGAAGGCACCGAATAAATAACATATTAACGTGAAGTGATCAAATTGTGACGCGAACTTTCGTCGTAATACTGTATCGATTTCGTGCTGTTTATGTAAATCTTGGTAGCATAAAGGCTGTTTAAATAATATTAACATTCAAATTACACTACTATTATGTATATGTTTTACTTACAAACATCTCTTTCTGTGATAAATAAGAGAACACTCCATAAGAAATACAGACGTTGCTCTCCCGGGTAATGCGCTTTCCTTTTAATTTTTACGGATCTACCAAAGGTTTTTTACTGTATTTTGAGCCCATGAACAATAATCTTTAGCGTAGAGTCCGCCAGAGTGGGTAGAAATTTTATTTACAAATATTTGTTTAAATTTTTGATGCCATTCTGAAAAAAGGATACTATAGGAATTGTTTAGCACTAAAACATATCTAGATATTTGTTAAAAATTATTTTAGTCAGGTAAAATCGTAAAATGAAGACAATCGCATTTTCATATAATTTTCATAACAAACTTACATCACATAAGGCTTACTTTTTACATCGGTTTAAGCTTATTTTTGAGAAAGTATGTAGGGTCTCCAATAACTAAACATAGGTCTTTAAGGTAATAAACAGCTATTATACCTTGCAGGCTTTGAGTTTTACAACAATTTTAAATGTCTTCCGAATCTTTTGTTACTACTAAAAAGGGATTATTAGAGGTTTAAAATATACATTTTTGAACCTGTCAAACCTTTTTGCTAAGATCAATGCAAAAATGGTCTGCGACCACCCGCGACCTCGGTACATAATGTCACTTTTGTATCAGTGCAGGGGCGTAGTCACCAGTGTTCCGCGTGTTCCGCGGAACACAGGCCCGGTACTTCAAGAGGCCCGGTTCTACATATCAAAGATTCCTATTAAGTAAAAAAAAATATTTAACTTTAATTTTATAAAAATCATCTATGTACCTAAGTAAAAAACTATTCTTTATTCGTTTCCAAATAGATTTTAAATGATTTCCTTTATATTTTCTAAAAACTCCATTTTTTACTTCTTTTCGCGTATCGTGTTTCTTTTAAAGAATTTCATTAGTAGGGCTTACGGCCGAAACACTCCATAGTATGCCAATTATGCTTGTTCAAGATCCCTGCATTAAGCGTTTTCTTTCGTAAACCCTCTAGAGTCTAGATGTCGCTTTGTTTCGAAAATTTCGTCTGCTTATCGGGGAATCCCTGAACACAAGGCTGGTAAACAACGTTAGTTTTAATAAAGTTTGTGGAGTGGATTTACTGGATACGTGTTTCGTTTTCGTGTTTGGTGTTTTTAAATTAGATCCTATTTCTAATTAATAAATAAATTCTATCTGGGACTGATAGACTGTACTACTGGAATCTGGGAATAATTTTACTAAAGGTACGTATGTAAATTAGTATATTATTTTTTATTTAATACGGTATTTTTCTGTTTTAGAATGAGCACCTATAAGCATAAATCTGGTGCGCAAAAGCGTAAAGAACGCGATGCATTACAAGAAAAAAGCAAAAAACTCCCTAGAATAACAAACTTTTTTAGTGCCTCGACATCAAAAAAAGGTAAGTCTGTTTTCTTTTAAATAAAAAAGCCCTTACATTTTTTTAAATTATTGTAGTTGACAATAGTGACAACTTAACCGAGAGTTATCAGTTAGAAACGACGCCGACGTCGGAAATGCACACTCATACACAAGAATCACAAGAGCCATGCACTGAGCAATCCAAGCACATTTCTTCGATTAGTTCTGATACAAATATTAATGCTGATCAGAGTATTGACTCTACTTTAGACTCGTTGGTAAGTGAATCAGACGCTATTATTAATGTAATAGACGAAATCCAGACTGATAAAGGATATTATACACGAGAATTAACAAATGATCAAAAACGAATTATTATTGACAATAAGCCATCACGACCATTAGGACCATTCATTCGAGACGAGAAAGGTAGAAGTTTCTCTACATTTTTTTATACTAAAATTAATAAATCTGGAATAAAAACCGAACATCTCTGGTTATGTTTTTCGCCCATTTTAAACCAATGCTACTGCCAACCTTGCTGGTTGTTTTCTAGAGAAAAAGATAGTATTTCTAATGGATTTAATGACTGGTTCCACCTAAATCAGGCAATTACTAGGCACGAGCAGAAGCAAAGCCATAACGAATCTTGTGCAGTTTATGACCGATGGAGAAGGAATGATACAATGGACCATGAGCTTGAGTCAAAAATTTTACAGGAAGTATCCGTATGGCGACAAATTTTAGAACGTGTTATTAAAGTTACACTTACGTTGGCTTCTAGTAATATGCCATTCAGAGGACATGACGAAAGTTTGGATTCCTCAAATCCAGGACCATTTTTATCTATTATAAATTTGCTTTCTGAATACGATTTGGTTTTAAAAACTTTATTAGAGAATAAGAAAAAAAAATCAGTTACATATTTAAGTCCTACAATACAAAATGAAATAATTGGACTATTAAGTACTGCTGTAAAAAATGAAATAATTGATCAAATAATAAAGCATCGTTTTATTCAATTATAATGGATACCACGCAAGATATTTCAAAAATTGATCAGTTAAGTGTTGTTATCCGCTTTGTTACGGTTGAGTACGTAGACGAGAAGCCAACGAAAATATTAATAAATGAGTCATTTTTAGGATTTATACCAGTTGAGAGTCAAACTGGAACGGCTTTATCCAATACTATTTTAAGAATATTAACAGAAAACGATATACCTTTAGAAAAACTTCGCGGTCAGGGATACGACGGAGCTGCAAACATGAGTGGGTTATACAAAGGTGTACAAGCTCAAATATCAGCAATTGTTTCTAATGCAGTATATGTACATTGTGCGGCTCATAACCTAAATTTAATAATTAAGGACTCCGTTAAGTCTGTTAATGAAATTCGAAATTTTTACGATTTGATTGAAAGTATTTCTGTCAGTAAAAATAAGACGACCCTAAAAAAATTAAACCCAACACGTTGGTCATCGAGACACGATGCATTGGACGCCCTTAGGTTTAGGTTTGTGAATATCTTAAAAGTTTTATCGCAAATTATATTGACCTCTAATAATAAAAATGAAGTTGATGAAGCTAATTCTTTAAAAAACAAACTTGAATTATTTGAAACTGTCTTTTTAATAGTTCTCCAATCAAAAATTTTAAAGTTAACTGACGCTCTTTCAAAACTCTTGCAAAAGAAACAGCAAAACATTGAACATGCATCAAAAATGTTTCTTACTGCGCTTAAAAATATCAAAACGATAAGAAATAATTTTGATGTATTAATTAGTGAATCCAGTAGTTTGGCTGCGGAATGGGGGATCAAAGCGGAATTTTCAAAAAAAAGAATAACAAGGCCCAAACGGTTTTTTAATAAAAAGAAAAATCATTTTCAAATCGAATCTAACGAAGACTGGTTTAAAATAAACGTTTTTAATACAACGTTAGATATTATAATATCTCAATTACAAAATAGAACGGCCGGAATAAGCGAAATTTATAAAACTTTTCGCGGAATATCAGCGGAAGTTTTAGATCATACTTCAGTTTCTGATGATGAATTGTATGCGATGGGCCTGGAATTGTACGCCAAATATTCCGATGATATTGCCGATATAATTTCTTCACAACTAGTTTCTTTTAGAAGTTGTTTTAAGGGCGATTTAGGTAGAATCAAATCCATTAAAGATTTAATGGAGTTTATTTTAATTGAAAATTTTAGTTCCTGTAGTAGTTTTAGCGAAATTTTGACGGCTTGCTACATTTTCCTAAGTATCCCTGTATCGGTAGCAACACCCGAACGATCATTTTCTAAGTTGAAATTAATAAAAAATTTTCTCAGAAACACAATGGGACAGGAAAGACTTTCGGGGTTGTCAATTCTGTCAATTGAGAACCAAATTGCGAGGAAAATAGATATATTCCATTGTTTCGGTTTTTGCAAATAACAAGGCGAGGAAAAAAAAATTTAATTAGATCAGTTATTTCATTTCTTTTTATATTTTTTGTTATGTTGCTTGTACTGATTTTAATTTTTTGTGATTTTGTTATGTTCGTTATATATTTTTTTAATAAACGTAAATAGATACTTCGTTTTTTATTCGGCAAAGGGCCCGGCGATTCCATCGAACACAGGCCCGAAGCGGCATCACTACGCCCCTGTATCAGTGAGTCACAACCTATTAACTTTCATGTTTTTACAGATACAAAAAAAGTTAAATACAAAAGTTTCTTTAAATTGGACACATTTTTTTATGGTGTAGTTTTTAGATATACAGGGTGTTTCGTTTTTCAGGAATCAAGATCAACTTTGGTTTTTTAAATGGAACGGTCTGTATATCATCGACTAGAGTTTTTATCCCGTTTCCAACGATATCTGGAGTTTTTTATCCCGTTTCCAACGATATCTGGTTTATTGATATTTGCTTTGGTAGTTTTTGAAATATTTCGATTTAAATTTTCGGTAGTTGGCAATGACGCTTGGACGATATTATTATTAATATATGCATTATTAATATTATTCTTATATCGGCTGAAAACATCCCCATTATAGCGTTATAAGGTCTGTTCATATTTTCTGTTGATAATCCATTTTAATATTATTTCCACTTTATCATTGTCACATTTTTTCCTCTACAAACTGGTATGGTTAGTTTTTGAATCCGACGTTTTGAATTTGGGCAACCATCATCAACTTTTTTAATTCAAGTACGGACCTGGATTTTTCCTTTCACTAATCAATACCTTTTATAACCTTAAAGCAAATTTATGACAAAATCCGTATTATTTGAAGAATTACCATAAAACGCCACAACTAGAAGAATCATTACGCTACAGTTAATAGCTCTACATGAAGAGCAAAAAAGGCGCTTTTTTCTGATGTCAAGCTCATTGTAATCGGTTCATCGAAAGCAGAAATATAAACGTTTGAAAGAAAAAATTTAGACCTTTCCCCACCACTTTAATATTGAAAATAGAAAAAAATGATAAATAACAAGAAGTTGCGTAATATCTGAAGAATACAATGCTTATATTTTCGACAAACCTTAATTTGAAAAATTCAAGAGAAAATCGCCATTTCCAGTTTTGAGTTGCTGCTACGCCCCCTAGCGGCAATTTTTCGAAGTTAAAAATTTCCAGCGATTTCTCTTGGCCGATTTACCTACATAATTTTTTTCCTCAAGATTCTAGGATTAATACTTTTTGAGATATGGCGTAGAGCCATCCTTAGTTGAACACACTGTCTATGTTATAACTTTAACAGGTAGTGTTTAAAATTACACTAATTTGAAATGGACCCCCCCAGACAATTTTTTGGCTACATAAGAGTTACTGCGGGTTTCGCTTGTGCCATTATTTCCCCAAGGTCAGTCGTACCTATTCTTTGCTTTTGGTTTGGCTAATTTTCACTGTGTATTTAGGTACTTAAATTTATTATTTTTTCAATTTCTAAATTAAATTTTGCTGAAAATATTTTTGGCCGCCTAATATACTGTGCGCCGTCATGTGTGGCCGTCAAAAATATTGGGTCGTTTGCCTGTCCGACTTAAAAATGATAAAATTTCAATATTACAATCACAATACACTGTGAATAATAAAATAACTATAACTTTGCACAAAATATGGAAAACGATACCTGCTACGAGGTATACACTAATCTGTTATGAACTGTAATTCTCGAAATTACTTTGGTTTTCCAAGACTGGCAATCTACAATGGACTTCACCAAGACGTACTGTTGCTGCTTCAGTTATTTTATTTCGACCATGTTCTGTAGTAGTAACCACTATATTCTTATTATTTTGACGGGTAGTACATAATTTTAAAGTAATTAAGTTACTCATCATAAAACACTTAATGAATGAATGAATGAATGAACACATTTCTTATGTACAGAAAATATGGTAATTCGCGAACTAATGACTGTTCATTTACGTTCTGCAACAGTATACATTGTTGCAGGTTAAAACAAGTGAAAACAGAAAAAAACCAAACAGGTAAATTTCCTTGTGCGCACGACATATGACGGCCGGCGCGTGTAAATAACTGATCGAAAGCTAGTTGTTTATAGCCTAATTAAACAATGAATTTTTTTACGTATACAATTGATTATTCCTTGTAGATCTTGATTTGAACCGTCGAAAAAAGTTTATCCACTCAAAAGTTATCAGCGTTCAAAAATCGCAAAAATAAAATGTTTTCATTGTTTGTCGCTAATTTTCTCAGAAACTAAGCGAGGTACGTAAACATTTATAAGGACCTTTTTTTGCTTAAAATCACTCTAAGAATACGACCCACTCTGACAAACTTCTAGCCTAAAAATTATTATTGAGGGGCTCAAAGTACATTTTAAAAATTTTGGTAGATCCGTAAAAATTAAAGAGTCGATTGGGACCCCTTGGCCCCCCACAGTATCAATAATTTGGAGGCAGCTTAGATGTCGGAACTGCAAAATTACTCTGAAAATGCTGTTGGCATTTACTACCGTGATCTGGTGAAATTCTTTTCTTCTTCCTGACGATTTTTATATTTTTGGTGATACAAGGGAGGTCTGACAAATATATTCGCTATTAATATATTGATACCGTTTTCTACCGACCAAAGTAAAGAAAATACCCAAATTAATTATCGCCGCTGCTGTCGTTTATTACAGTTAGGGTTACCAACTGTACTCTTTAAAGAGTACAAGTACTCTTAAGAATATTAAGTATTGGGTTTTTACTCAATTTTTTTTCAAAATCATTGCTCGCAATGCACTGAAATAATTGACTCAAAGAATTTTCTGTTAACACCGCGTTAATAATAAATATTTGGAGAACTATTTAACCGATAGTTTTATTCGTTAGTATTAAAGTCACCTTTTAAAGTTTTGGCAATATAAAAGACACATTCCTATGAAATGGCGAATGCGTTATAAAATGATCTTCTTCCGGACTATTATACAATTTAATAACCCTAATCACAGTTCCAACATTAAGGCACCCTTAGAAGAAATCAGTATTACTTAACTATTATTTGGTGAAGTAGAAACGCTTTTAATTGAAAATCAAAAGTTGAATCACTTGGCGGCTAAATTGAAGGAACTTCTTTGGGAAGTTTGAAGGAAAGCGTCAACTAGATAACTAGTATTTTTATAGAAATTCTTACGGGAGATAGGCCGGAATAGAAAGAAAAGACAATACCACTAGCTGTAATAGAAAACAACCTGTCTCTCAATCAGTATCCCATTTTTCCCCATTCACTTTCAGCTAAGTTCTCATTTGTGTAAGTAAAATATTTCTTCCACAACACAATGATACATACGGTGTTGCCAGAACTCTTTGTATCACATCACTTTACTTAAAGTTTAAACCAAATTAATACTAGAATCCAATTGATAATACGTTGCCTGACATTAAAAAAATTAAGAGAAGTCAGGTACCAAGTTCTTCGCAGTTCATTTTCTGACTTAAGTAATACCCATTTGTACAAATAAAATATTTTAAATTTTACATTGACACGTGATATGGGGTAAAGTTGGATTGAAGTATTCTCAGGGCACTCCATTTAAATATTATATGGAACAACACGTCGATGTGTGCTTTTCCCCATCGACCTTTTGCATTCAGTAAACAGTATGATTTTTTAACGCACTGCTTTATTGATTTTGTAATTGAGACCTGTTAAATAATTAAATTAAATATTTTTTTAGTGTCTTAGAAGCAGTGTGCATTTTCACAGGTTCACGTCGCGTCCGTTTCACACCGGATCGCTAAAAAATGTCGAACAATATCAAAATAGCAAATGAGTAAGTTCAATATAAAGATTTTCCAGTGGGCAGGTAAGAATATAATTTGGTAATTTTTTTACCCGATCGTGTTTATCGTAATTTATACAAAGTATCCCAAAAAAGTTTTATAAAGTGCCAGTATGATGATTGTTTCATAATGCAGCTGTCATGTATTTCTCTAGATTCATTCTATAGTCCTACATAAAAATATCCCTTGCAGATAAAACTTTCCAGTCACACTTAAACATAATTAGATGCTGTATTGCAGAGTATGTAGTCTAGAACAAGGCAGAATGATCGTGATATATTTGGCCTATGTCAGTTAATAGTCATATTTTTAAAATTAATTTAACGAGGGATCCGTTTCTAAGCGTACTATAAAAAATTCTACCAAATGCAGCCTGGTCCTTTCCCTTCACACAAAATTATACAGTTTAAATTGAGATTAATATTTAAGATATACATACATTTATTATTAAATTTAATAATAAGTAGTATCACGCATATTTGGCAAATATTAGGTAATTATATCTACAGGGACCTGTATGGGGCGTGTTCTTCGTATGGTGGCTAAAATGTTGATGTTTTAACTCTAAGGATAGCGGTCGGTAAGCAAAGAATAGGTACGACTGACCTTTGGGAAATAATGGCACTTTTCAAATTAGTGTAATTTTAAACACTCCCTGTTAAAGTTATAACATAGAACAAAGTCTAATAAACATAAGACATCAATTCAAAAATATATATATTTCCAATATATGTTTATCTGGCTGCTTCAGTAACGTACAAATCTAAGCTAAAAGATTGTCCAGTGGCGGATTTAGAGGGGGGGCGAATCCAACTACTAAATTCTTAGCCTACACAGTGGTTTCAATGATATGTATATTCCCTATCTGAGCGGGAAAATGTCCTCACTTTATACATAGTAATTTTTTTTATGCATACTGATCGTCGCTCGCGTCTGTCAAAGAGCTAACTTCTGGTAAATTCTTATGAAATATGTCATCGTACTGTCTGGTTTTCGTATACCTTATCTTCGCATCGTTTGTACCATAAAGTATATTTTTAATACAGTTTTGAAATATATCTGAAGGGAGGTACATCTGCCCCTCTACCCCCCTGAAGCAAAGAAAGTCGGCTATACCAAAAACTGAGAATCTATTGCGTCTTATGAAAAGGCCAAAGATGTAAGAAAAGTTGAAGCTGAAGAGCTGTCGACTAACTTCCTTACGGGATTTCAGCATCCTTCAGAATTTGACAATAGTTCCTTCTAAATTACTGACATAAAAAAGTATGGCAGCTTATCACTAATGTCTTAGTGTGTAGAGGGTGTTTTCTTAACGGATGCCACAATTACTCGAATGCCGTTAGGTATACAGCTTTAGAGAAAAATGATATTATGAAAGTGGTCACGAAAAATTTACTAGAAGTTTTATCGTCTTCCTAAGATTACTGCAAGGGAGGTGTAGTAAGTTAAAATATGAAATTGATTTTGCCGCCGAAAATGTTATTAACATACGAATTTTTAATAGTTAGAGTCAGTAAACCATTCTCTACAACTTTGTTAAATAACGCTTTTCTGTATTTTGAAAATGGGGAGAGCTTTAAGCTAATTAAAAAATCTCTAATAATATCTGCTGGATTTTCTTATTTAAGAATTTATTTATTAGAGATTTGTCAAAAGTATCTTATATTCGTCATCATGGAAATAAATTAGACCTTGTTATCTGTATTAAAGTAAGGATTGCACCTTTTCATAAATCCTTAAAGAAAATACCACCTTTTAGAAGTTATTTTAACAAAAATAGAAGAATGAAATAAATCGCTCTAGGTTTTCGGAGTTTTTCTTTTAATTTATTTTTAAGTATGTTTAGCTCAAGGTTTAGCTGGAGTGAACTATATATTTAAAACACCAAGCCAGATTTTTCAGCAACTTCGTGAGAGAGTTTTACCAATTTACATGATTTTTTCTTCGGTAAACATCGGTCGGTTGGTTATAGTACTTAAAGTATCCATCGGTTAAATCTCGGGCGCTACCCTTTGGATTTCTGTGGTAAAGGCCCACAAACGCACACAGGTAGCTTTTATACAGTGGAGAAAGTTAACCAGAGATCAATGCGCAAGACAGAGACAATATAACTAAAGGTAGACTGGGTAGGGGATAGGGTGCCAGCGCCGGTTCCCATCATTAAAGCGCGTGAGCTGGTGGAGCGGTCTGGTGCGGTTTACACTGCGATACCTTACCAGGTCTACCGTCTGGTTACCGAGACCTTTGTATACTATTTTTTGTATTGAGTTATTGCGAATTTTTTTCTATAAAACCAATATATTTTTCTTCAATAACATTTCTGGACAATGCGGTGAATTCGCCCAATATTCTTATAATTTCACTGGAAACTCATCGCGCCATCTAACGAAAAAGGCAGAACAAGGTCTGCCAGGCCAGCTGGTATTAATAAAATGATATTCTTGTAATTGTTTTGATGTATTTTTTGATTATACGTGAATTTGAAATCCAAATTTGGTTATTCATGGTATTTTCCAATTTATGAAAAAGTGTAGGTAATTTTTCTTACACTTAAAACATATGTAGTATCCAACTACTAAAATAAAATAGAGACATAGAGAGCAAAATGGACACAGCCAATGGTTTTTTTACAAATCTTTATCTACTAATCTAGTTTTTTTAATTACAGTAAATTATTAACAGGTCGTAGTAGCGTTCTGCTTTAGTGTAGATGTATTTCTTTTAGTCGTTCATTTATTTTTTACTGTACAGATTCAGACCACCTCCTCCTGCTCCGAGCACAGTATCTTGGTACCTGAATGCTATTTTTTTCTGATAAAAAAATAAACCTTCTAAACCACCTGTTTTTAAATTCTACCTTACTTTCTATGTAGGCACAAAAGATCTTTAATTCAATTAGTGTTTTCGCAATATTGACATAAACTCTAGGGACTTTATACCTACAGTTACAATAGGTACAGCAAAATATACCATTTACTTTTAGTACTATTTTTATTACAAGAAAAACTACAATTCAGTTATTGTAAGCTCAGTTATTAATCCCCATTGTTTGTGGAAATTTTGCTACAGGTATAACTATATTCGAAAGACAAACCATACGATTTACCACACACTTAACTAAGTTAGTTATTTGCTAATGCTTTACCTCGAATACAAAACGAAAACTAATAAAACTTGTACCTAAAACAATTTAAACACTCTTTGTTTTAATGAAATAGTGACCTTTTACAGGACAAACAACCGATGACTATGTTGTATGTCGATTATTAAAATTCTTATTAAAAGCGTTTTTTTTTTCAAAGATTCATACAGTTTTTTTTTTGTCTCAAAAGTTTTAGTCTTTAAGTTATTTAAATTAGGTTTAAACTGTTTATGATCATACTAAAATAATTACATAGTAAATAGTTTTTAAAACATAATGTTTTATTATTGTCTACCCTATTTCAAAACGCAATGCACGCCACTGGGGGTCTACACCAGTAATCGTGTAAAGGGTGGTTTTTTAAGGGACAAGTAGTCACAAAACATACTTCAAGTGTATATGAGCTCCCCATCTACAGAAGCGACATCTTGTGAATGAAATAAGAAATCTGTCACTATTATTTACTCGTTTTATGCGTCTCTCATAAATTTCATATTAAATATAAGGATATATAACTTTTTTCCCACCCTTTTATTAACTAAAATATAGACAGAAGTTGTAGAAATTTGTTTATAACATTAATAAATATTGTTTTCTGAAAAAAATTAAATTTAAAAATTACGTTCCCTATTTTACCTCCTTGCAGCAATTTTAGGGACACCAATAACTAATAAATCTCTAGTGACTACATTTATAATTATTTTCAAAACTTTAAAACGCATGATTTTTAAAGATATTTTATTTTATGAACGAAATAAACATCGTAATAATTGCCATAAATATACCGACTACGGTCT
Organism: Kuschelorhynchus macadamiae; assembly: GCA_030620095.1. NCBI lineage: Eukaryota > Metazoa > Arthropoda > Insecta > Coleoptera > Curculionidae > Kuschelorhynchus > Kuschelorhynchus macadamiae. The sequence goes on from JAUTXW010002777.1 coordinate 656,734, forward strand.
ATATCACACGTCGAAATCGAACGTAACAGTGGGTCTCGGTTCAGTAAGCACAGTATACCGGGTATTAGGAATAAAAAGCTTGACAGTTTAAATTTTTATAAGTCGATGTAAACTAACAGATGTGTACATTTTGCTACAGAATCGGAGCAATAGTTTTCAATTATTGTGATAATCAAAATAATAATATACATTTATTTTCAAGTTAATATTTAGGGTCACCTGGATAATTTTAAAATTACTGCACCAATTGATCTGTGTTTTGTTATGTAAAATAGTTTTGTTTAGACCGTCATTTTACATCACTAGTCGTCACTGTTGGGTTAAAGCAACAGCAAAATGAGAGTGTTATTATTTCAAGACAGTGTTCACGAAAATGAGAATGCTGTGTAGTGTTTGGATACTAATATTTAATAAAATTATATTAAATGTTCGTTAATCTACGTAGCAAGGGAAACATTTGGGTAATAGGGCCTTCCAGCCTTAGTGGATGCTACGCCCCTGTCTATACCTACTAAATTTATTTCGAAGTTGATTAATTTTTCTATCCCAATATCAAGATTAAGTACTTATATTTACAATAATTATTAGGAAACATTGCCTGCATTCTAGTAAGACTTCTTAAAACAACACATTAGATTATTCCTAAGACTTAAATTATTTTTTTTGCGTCATAGTGTATTCGGATGTATTCTACACAATAGCTTATAAAGCCCACGCTTAATACGGCTGTAAAGTCAATTGTATAATATACAAATATGTTTACTCGAACTGGATATTGTATAATTAGCATTTTAAACAAATAAGATAAAAGCCTGTGAGGTATTTTTTATAGAGTGTTTTAAATGAGTTATTCGAGAATATTGGTTATAATTTCACACATATTGGAAAACTTCCTAACTCAGCTAAAGTTTAGGGACCTATTCCTATGTTATAAAAAACGTATGATAATATTAGTATTTAAAATATAATTTATAATCACCATTGACTGTTATAAAAAGGAATAAGCGATTTATTATTTTACTAATAATTGTAGAACCTTTGCAAACCTGAAATTATGCCTAAAAATATCATTAAGAGATGTTTTAGAACTTTCTTTTATATAATATATTCTCTTCTCTACAGGTCTAGTGACATATTATTATTGTTATTATTATTATTATTATTGACAATCAATATCTCAACAAATGTTGGGTTCCAGGCCCATCCCGGATGCATGTATCAAAAGGAGTGGGCTGGTTTCTATTAGTTCTATGTGTTGTCCTGTAAGAATTTTCTCACTAGATGGCAAGTACTGAGCAGGACTAGTCCAGTTGATGATACGATGATCGGTATCACATGAACCTTATTCAAAATATAAGAAAGATAAATTCTTGTGCAAACCTTTATTCATTAGTAGTAGTAGGATGGGGGGACAAGCCCAGCAACTAGGCCTATAAAGCCCTTTTCGCTAACCACCCGTCCCACCGCCCGCCCCACTTTTCCACGTCCTTCTAATGAAGGAGAGCAATTTGCCCCAGTCGAGATGTTGTAATTCTTCCTTGGAGATTGATTTAACACCGAAAGTATTCCTGCGTAGTCTTGCCCACTTTTCACACGTGCCAACAATATGATAGCGATCCGCCTCCTCAGCCTGCAGTTTTTGGCAATATATAACCTTTTCCACCGCTGGGCACTACATAACGGATCCGTAAATGATCCTCGGTCGTATAGAGCAAATGGAGAACCTGTAGGGATAACTCTCACCACGCGGCGTAGTTGCCGCATTATTGCCTTGGATTAATTGATTACCTGTTCGACGTGTGATTTCCGCGTGAATTTACTATCCATAACCATCCCGAGGTATTTGACCTCCTGCTTCTTGGGCAGAGGTCTCTGGTACAGCGTTGGTAATCTAAAGCCTACTAAATTCTTTCTCCTGGTGAAGAGTATGAGCTCTCTGTCAGCCCCCAGATTGTAGTTTCCTCAGAAGCCCATCCATTATCAAACACCAGAGGCGTGGCGAGATCCAGCTACCTTGAGGGCAGCCGCCTCGTACAACGGCGTCAACTTGGCCGGCTCCCATTTAAGCACTAAACGTACGACTTAAAAGCGCAGATTTCACCCAACTCAACCAGACGATCTGCTGCTCCTCTGGACTGCAAGGCTCCGCAAATAGTTGATGTCCTGGCTTTATCAAAGGCACCTTCTACGTGGAAGAAGAGTGACTGCGCTACTTCCTTGTCTGAAGAACAGAGAATTTAAAGTTTTAGAACAATTCTGCACATCCACTTACGCTTAATTTTTAGGTTCCCAGATAAATTCTTATTTATATTTGGTAATTATAAATTCATTGTATTTTCTCCATTAATTTTGGTGATTTTAAATAATGCTTGATAATATAGGAGCACTTTGTATTTGTGCGCTATATTTAAAGATATATCTTAAACGAGATCCCATGAAAATTAAAAGTAAAATTAAACTATATTATAAAATAGACATAACGAAGGAAGTTACTAGTAACATTGAGTTCCTATCAAAAAATCGACTATTTAAAAAATCGATTAATTGATTTGATCACATAATCGCTACATCGAAAATTGATTCAATTAGTCAATTAAAAAAAAGATAATCGAAAAATCGATTATTAATCGCTACATCGAAAATTGATTCAATTATCACACACATTACATTACACATACGCTTTTCTTTAATTGCTTTTTAAATACGCTACGCCTTTACATCAGTTCGCCAATTTAAAATTATTTGGAATCGAGCTTCTGATCACATTACCATATTCCATGTACATCAGTTCGTGAATCGAGCTTCTGCTCCATGATGTCAAGGAGGTACAGTAGTGCATTAATCATTTTTCGGGCCAACGGGGCCCACGCTCGTGGGAAAGTGACGACCAAAAAAAAAACAAAAAAAAAGGTCTTTACGTGCATATAACAGAAGCTTATACCCTTCTTCAATATAATAAGATATAAAAATTACCTAATATACTGATAAAATGAAACCAGAAAAATTATATAAACGATTTTTGATGGCCTACCTACCTGGATTTTGCGGCCCTGAGGAGGTATTAAGTGTATGTATGTATATAGTATAAAATAAGTTGTGAGATTACAGAAACGCAAAAAAAATATTTAAGATTATTTACTTTTCTTTTTAAGTTGTTTTGGAAGGTCATTGACCATATGAAGCAGTCGCTAGGGCTGATGTAAATAGTCTTTCTATGCATAAATATTACTATAGAGGACTTATGATCATAAACAATATTTAACCCACAAAAGAAATTCTTGTGCGGGGGTTTAGTATCGCCCATAAACACGTAACAACAAGTAACTCTTTTAGGACTACAGTAATTATTGCAATAATAACATTTACAGTCAAATTTGTGAAGCATAGATTGCATTTTGATGTTTTATTTTACACCACTAGTCTTAATTTAACTGTTAAGTCTAAGTAACTGGGCTGTAAGGCCGAATACCTTACGGCATCTTTGTCCCCTCATTGCTTTTGTGATTTGTTAGTTATTTATTGTATACTCTTTATAATTAGTTCAAAAGTGAATCGTGCTCTAAAAACTTATTTCTGAACTGGACTAGCCTTTGGATTTTTTTGTATTGTTATTATATATGTGAATTGTTAGTTACAAAGGTTTTCAGAATACTGGGAAAAATCCGAAGATAAAGAAATATAGGGTTGATTTTAAATTAGTTGAGACATAATTTATAGTAATTCTTTGTGTTCATTCAGTGGCGTCAGTTGCCATCCCAAAACCAACTCAGTATTTTGCCACCCCAAAATGTCGAATTAAAAATCGCAATAATTTACAAACAATTGGGAAATACAATTCTATAGGAATGACACTTTCTTAATTATTCGTTAATCATGTCTAATTTAGCACAAAAAATAAAATGTGTGTTTAAAACTTGTACATTATAAAGTCTATTAACGATATTTACTTTACAAGTGGTTCAGTGGTTCGGTTATTAATTCAATGCATGTTTTAGGGTAGCTAGATATTGTTAGGAATCATTTTGTAGTAAAAAACATTTTATTGCTACTTTTTTAAAAATCTGCTATCTGGGGGGTATTTTAGACCCCCGGTAGACCTTGCCACCACAGTTAAAAAGCTGAAGTTACGCCCACGTGTTCATTGTAGGTTTTAAAAAATGACTGAATTATTTTTGAATGATATCCCCATGAATCTCATCCATCGAATAAGGAAATTTTCGTTCATTATGTGTGTAAATGTAACCATAAATCTCATCAGAATAAAAATCAATAGAAAAAAACAAACAGAAATATACGAGCAAGGTTATTTCGCAGTGTCGCACCCGAGAATACATTCGCGCGACCTCCATATTCTGACCTCGCCGGTCTCATCTTTACCTCAACAAGAGAGAGGAATATATATTTTCTCAGTGATTTTTTAGTCTCTCGTGAGTTTACCGGTTGTCGATATTGTTTTGATTCCACAACTATTTACCTTTATTGTTTTTAAGTGGAAAATATTGATTCAAGTGTATCAATGTTTGATTAAAATGTTACAGCTTTTCTCATAAATCGGTGGGTGTCCGTGTCATTGTTCTGTAAATGTTTTAGGGTCTAGTTATCCAAAAACCATGTAATAGTAGTTAGTATCATAACAACAGTAGGTCTGGTAAGAAAATATTACCTTAATAAAAGTCTAAAAACCTGTCCTAAACTGCGAGTTTTCATAATACCTACATAAGAGAGGTAGTCTTCTCAGTTTTTATTTTCTCTACAACAATATGATTATAAAAGAATTACAGGATCTCAATTATACCTGTTATGTCCATTTGTGTGCGAATTAAGGTTTAAGGTATTTCGTGTAAAAAGGTTAAATTTGAGTTATAACACCTAGCTCGAGGACACTTTTAAAACCAAATATTTGGCTTAACCGTATTTCTAGTTATACTGTGGAGTCGCTTGTAAGTTTTTTTTTTTTCATTTTATAAAGTAAAAAGTGGTTAGTTGAGTTAACATCTAGTGCTCTTGTGTTAAAAAAATCCGGGGTCTTATATTCAATGGTACAGCTAGGTAAGTTTTGAAAGCCAGTCCAAGATACTGCAAGTACAGAATTTATAATGCTCTATTTAATGTAATCTGATTTTCAAAATATGCAACACTGCCCAATAATGAATGTTCTGCTTCTTCAACCGAATAAAAGATTTTTCTCTTGACAGCAACAAGCAGTATCAAGAAGTCATTAGTTACAAAAGTACTAATTTCATTTACAAACGTCCAAAATATTCATCGTTTAGATACCGAATTCTCATCTTTTAAAGAAACATCAAAGAACTAAAACAACACGACATATTCCCTGATCTGTACCCATATAAGAAGAAAACTTAAAGTTACATAACAATGTTTTGCAACCATTGCTATTTTTGCGTATATTGCGGCATGTGAGTCACGTACTTTTTCATTAGTTGCCATCAGAGTATTTAAGGAACCACCAGGCTAGGGCGAACCTTCCCAGTAGTTCTGGATTTCTTAGTTTCATTACGATCCAATCGAATGAATCTTTTTTGATGTTAATGATAACGTCTTAAAAATGCTCTGTTTTTAAAAAAACCAGCCCTGGAGTTGGCTACGGCCCTGATTCACAAGGACTGCATGCGAAGTGCGAGTGCGTATAAAGTCAATACACACTTGAAGTATCAGTCTTTTTCAAACTCTTGAGAACTTTTAATATAATTGTATATGATTTCAAATATTGCTCGGATCGAGTTGGCTGTGCTTTTAATCGACTTCTCATCGAAATATTCAACATTAGAGTCTTGAGGATCATTGTAGCACATTTTTTGGTCAAATCTCTAAAAGACAAAAGGTATCACTAATATAAAGTTCAGCATGTCGATATTTTCTATTGTGTGCAGTCCCTACTAGGAATCCGGGACATATCGAATAACAGGTAAATAAAAAAAAAACTCGGTAAAATCGATAGGTAGCCGATAACATCAATAGATGAAGGTAAGACCTGTTCTTCGATATATGTGGCTAGGTTGCAATAAACTATTGATAAGTAGCAATACCTATCCATAACTTAATTTTATCGACTTGTTTTCACCTAGAGATAGGTATTTTTTATTTTCGCCTATCCCTAGTCGCCACTATTATATGCCTAATTCGGTCTCGGATTTTTTTGTTTTGATACTCACATAATAAAACAAAAATACTATATGCGTTTCCATTTTGAAATACATGTTATGAATTAAATTTATCTTTGTTTACAAAAGTAGCTTAACGGATTTAATATTTCAATTTTTTACGTATTTAAGGATCTTTAATGTGAAATGTCGTTATTTAGGTATACAGAAACTTTATAATAAACATGAAAACTGTTACAGATCATTTTTATAAAGAAATATCGGTAATTGGAAACTAAGATACAGTTTTAATAAAACAATTCAACGAATTGTAGCTGTAGCCTCAAAAGAAGCTATCTGTTTAAAATGTTTGATATTTTTATATATTTTTTCCATTGACATCATATTCCAAAAAACGCAGTAGTCTAGGACACGTTTTTATACTACCTTTTCTCCACCTGTTTTTTCTTTCTAATATGAAATGGAATAAAATTCAGGTACAGCGGTAGACTCTCGATAATTCATTGCTCGTTTATTAGCACCACTGAGCTGTGTTTTAGCACTATACTCTTAAAAAAGATCAAATTATAATACAATCTCTTTCTAATAGGTATGTATGTGTCACTAAGGGGAGAAACTGGGTCGGACGACAATTTTTAAGTTGACTTGAGCTCAAGCCAACCTTAGTAGGCAATAAAGCACCATTAAGGCAACATTTACACGCATTAACTATTAAAATTGAATTGAGTTATTTTTTCAATCTTATGTTGGTTTTTTTCTTCCACCCGCCGCTCCCCTCTTGATACTAAGGGCCTAAGACACGTCTGTATGGATTTCAGTTTTAAAAGAGTAGTATGTGAAGCCAATAATATATATTTGCTCAATGACTATTAACTTCTGAAACAAAATCAACCCGATTTTTTTGGCACAATTTCGTATTAGTGTTGATAAGTATTTATTCAACTTTAAGCTCTCATTCACAACTCTCAAAGGGGTCATATCCTCCAAATGAATCTTTATGGGTATAGACCAGATGTTTTCGGTTTCTAAGTACTGTCCCTGAATAAATTAGGGCAATGGAAATACATTTTAAAGGACAAGTTCAAACTATAATGTAGAAATCAATTTTAGGTACATGTCCAATTTACGGGTGGACTGTAATAGACAGCGAAGCCATCCGCTAACGACTGACTAGCCTCAACGGTGGAAGCAGAGGTTGCGACTTCTCTCTAATCGTCTAAGTAAGAATCACGTAAAGTACATCCCAGCATATAAGATCCTACCTTTTTACCTTTTCAGTAGGGCAGTAAATAACCAATTAAGATTTTGTAGGTACATAGTTGCCAGGTGTTACGGTAAAAATATTTATTTTAAATTTTTAACACAGAAGGACGGGGGGAGGGGGGTCATATGGCCTCGCTTTGCCGGTTTGTTATCGGTTACTCGATAGCTTAGTTGGTAGAGCAATGTCCCAGTACGACAGAAATTCAAATCCCCCTCGAGGGTAAACGTTTTCCAATTTTCATTAAAAATATTATTATTTTACTGCTTTGTTAACTCTCTAATGTAGTGCAATCATTTGGATGGGCCCATTTTTACCTATACATTTACTACCTGGCAACCCGATTTGGAATCAATTAAATGTTTAATATAGGACTACTGACCACAGTATCGATAGATACTTTTTCTAATTTGCAATCACAAAGACGTCTATTCTTCAAGAAAAGGAGTGGCCCTCTTTTGACACAATTTTTTTTCTACAAAGTTGGCACTGCTGAGTCATAGCCACCTCGAATTTGAAATCGCGTGATTTCTAAACCTAGTGGACTTGTGAAAGTCAAGACTTCGATTTGGCATGCATTATTACCAACTTGAAAATGTTCAACAGTAAATTATTTTTTAAAAGATAATGTTTTTTTAAATCATACTGCACAAAATCGAAAAAATAGTATGAAATATATACTCGTTGCATTAATCTCGTTCGCCCTTTAGAGGGCTTGTGTAATAAAATCATATCATATGAAACTTTTGATTAAACTCTTTAAGTGCGTACCACGCAAAGTATTTATTTCATTTTATGTGGCTTCCTTGGAAACGTTGCAATAGTGGCTATGGGAAGAGAAAACATCAGCATTATAGCAAATATATTCCATTATGAAGAGCAGTTAGTGTCGATCTGGGACCAAATAAAATTAAGACTGGTGCAGGACTGAACTGATTACATTGTGGCAGATCAACCCTTCACAGAATTCTTTTTAAAATACGATTCACCTTCCGAAACATCAACAAAAGACAGGTAGTGGTGGAATCACAAAGAGTACGGATTCTGCGACATGCTTATCTATAACAAATTCATAAGGATCGATCAGGCAATAGGTCAATAATTTCTTGATGAAACCTGGTTTGAAACCCTTTATACTGCCAGAAGAGTGGGTTGACAACAGTACATAATGTCATTCCAAAGCACGGTTAAATAGAGGTAAATAAATAACCATTATGCATGCTGGATCTGAAAATGGAGGGGTTTAAAATGTTTTTGCTATTATCTGCGAAAATGATTCAAGTTTGGGTTAGTGTTTCCCACCATAGTGTTATTGTTATGGACAATGCAAGTTACCATAGTCGCCTACTAAATAAACTTCCAAATGCAGCCAACACCAAATTTGAAATACAGGAATATACGTTAGAAAATGAAATACATTTTGAATTTAGCTATAAAAAAGTGATCTTTTGGCAGTTTTAAAATACTAAAATTGAAAAAGGAATATGTGTGTTATAGTATGGTTAAGAAAATGGGATACTGTTTTGCGGATTCCTCTATATTATCGTGTGTTTAATCCGATTGAAAATATTTGTCATCAAGTTAAATCAAGAGGAAGGGCACAAAACGTTTCTCCTACTTTGGGTTTGAAAGCTGGAGGAATTCTATTCAGCCTTGTTATAAAATTTGAAGATCCGTACATTTATGCAAATAATAGGGAATCACTGATAATTCCCTTAGTTGATAATAGTGACAGCAAAACTGAATTAGGCTTAGATTAAAATGTATTGTTATTTATACAATTTATTGTCTTGCAAACCCCATCCTTGTGCCTTTTACTACTCACTTTTTATCCATTTGTTTTTACACGCATCTTATAAAATAAACATCCAAAAACACTTATTCGTTTTATTTATCTTATGTGCATTAATGAATAAAATAATCAAATGCTTATCTTATCTTTCATAAACAGATGGTCAGATGCCCACTTACAATTGCAAAAGTCAGGATCTTATATTTTTGGATGTACTTTACCTAACATTGCAAGTCGTTGATTTAGGGGTGAATTTAACCTGTAAGATATGGCTAATATTTTTAACATTCTCTTACTGATGATCCAGACATTTCTTAGCAGGATATACATCGTTTTCTTACTAGAATCTATCTAGCATTTCTTACTTATTTTTCTCTCAAGGATGTGTCTGCAATGATTTATCGAGAGTTTAAGCGTTTTTTGTGGAACAGAATGTACAGAAAGTGTAGGTATAATAAACATTGTGCTGATGTTGTAAGCTGTAACAAGTGAAAAAATCGAATACAATGTCTATAAAATTAAGAGAGCGCAGAAATTTGACGTGTTCGGATCTGAAATTCATGTCGAAAGTAGCTAATAATCCTGATTTACCATACGATGACAATGACGACATCCAGCGTCGTAGGAAAAAGGTTCGAAAGCAACGTAGCTTTAAATTCGGGCTTTCTCATTCAGTGCAAGATTTGTCGAACTTTAACAAAGGGAAAAGTGCGGGAAATTCGGGCAATAACCATAGCCACGAGAACACCGTATCCCAAAAGTTAAAGCGTACTACCCTGGAGCCTGGTTTCAAATTTTGTCAGAGAAACTGCATGGAGCATAATACCTACAAGGTTATAGAGTACAAGAAAGGTCTTTATGGAAGAATTTTGAGTTGTTTTAGGAAATTGCAAAGAAGTTTAGGGATTCGATATGAGAAATCAGGTACGTTTATTAAATTAGCTTATAAATGGATAAAGGAAAGATATAAATAATGGTTATTATATTTGGTAAGAATAATTTTATTTTACAATTCTATTCTTTGGCTAGATTGCCAAAAATAAAATCGAAGCCAAATGTTTTGACAAACATAGTACTTCTCCGTATAAATGTTTATGTCAATAGTTTGCTTAAGTTTTTTTTTAATATTAAAAGTTGTTTTACCTCTCATGGGATCACCCTGTATAGTGGAAAACCATTTTATATAGAAAAAAACAAAACCAATTTAGGATCTGCCAGCGTTAAAAAAACCTTAAATTTTGTTTTTTGGAAAAAATTGCTTTTATATACATTTGGTTTTTCGGTAATTTTGGTAGATTTAAAAATTAAAGTTATTATTAATAAGGACGATTGGTTTATAATTTTTAGGGTAATTATGACATTATTTCACTGTGTTGGTTTTGTTTCTTCTGAAAGTCAGAAGTAGTATAATAATTAGTTTGTCTTATTAGGATTTAAACTTATCTCTTTTTAGCCTAAGAGCTTGTGACAAAAAACAAAGGATATACATGAGTCAGCACCCACTCGCAAGGTCTGGTAGTGAACATCTGACGGCGGCGCGCTTTGAAGTATGTTAAATTATTACATGCTCCACTACGGGTGTTTCGTATAGGCTGAAAATTTCTTTACTACTTAATTATTATATATAATTAAAGAAAGAAAAAACAGTCAGACCTGACCAGACAGTTTAATGGAACAGACGCATTCAGCAGTCGCTCTAAAGGCGTATATCGGAGCACGCCACTGAGTTTCACCACAAGATCTTGTGACTCATGTACATCCTTAATACTACATCATATTGAAATATGAGCCATTACAAAACTCTTGCTTTTTTTGTCACGAGCTCTCCGGATATTTGTCTTCTATCATATGTTCAACTTCTCAGTTTCTCAGCGCTTTGTTAGATATCTTCTTGTTTAGATTCTTTATTCCTCTTCGGTCTGATACTACATTATTTATTAATTCTACATGTAGTTGAATCAGTCATCTTTTTAGCACAGCATTTACTATCCTATTTTTGATATTTTCGAACGTATCATTTATTGGCAAATGTTTGTGTTAAGTGGTATAATAGTGCATAGACTTGAAAAAAAATAACTAAGTGCGTTCCTCTAAAATTTCGATTGGGCTGGAATTTAAATTGCTTTTAAGATACGCCAAGCTGTCGGTAATCTTTGCTACCTTCTTCAGGGCTACAATATGAAAAGACGAAATATTTTTTAGCTTCTATGCACATTATTTATAAAAGAAAAAGTTGTACTCACTGCTATGCAACTAAATGGCGATAACTTCTTGTGAAAAACAAGCACATTATACGTTCTAAGATACTGGCTGAAATTCACTAAGTTACGTGCTTGTTTTCAGAAGAAGTTATCAAAATTTAGTTGTATAGCAGTGGGTACAACTTTTTCTATTATAAGTAATGTGTTTAAAGCTAAAAAATATTTCTTCTTTTCATGTTGTAGCCCTGAAAATGGTAGCAAATATTACCGAAAAATTGGTATAGCTAAAAATCAATTTAAATCCCAGCCTTCACCAGGACCGATTGCGAATAAAATTAGTTGTTTTATTGTTTAACTGGTCGGGCAAAACTACTCTTATCTTTATATATACAGTGTGACCCTTTTAAAAGCGGAACACCTTGAAATCTCAGGAATGTATGTGTATGGGTTTAAAATATGACTATTTTGACATATTCAACTTTGACATCGCTCATTGACGGGTGAGCCTGGATGGGGGGAAAATGGTACGATTTTTAAGAAAAAGATATTATCGATTTTTTTAACGAAATTTTGTTTCTCGATTCTTTCTCAGCATCATCATCCCTTTATACCAAATTTCAACAAAATAAATCATTACTTCGGGAAATACGAGCTTTTAAAAAATGCATTATTTTTTCATTTCAAAGGCAGAAATCTCTTAAATCATTCTCTTGATCAAAAAATACTATTTTACATTTTTTTTATTATTTTAACGATCTTTATTGAATTTTAGTAAAAAAAAATGCTTTAAGAAATTTTTTTTATTTTAATAAAAATGATTAACACAATAGCAGAGCTGAAGAACTTGAACATATTTTAGAGTACGTCTTAGAACTATTTTGTTTTCTAAACTCGATAAAAATGGTCAAAATAATAGAAAAATGTAAAATAGTGTTTTTTGATCAAGATAATGGTTTAAGAAATTTCGGCCTTTGAAATGAAAAAAATGTATTTCTTGAAAGCTCGTATTTCCCAAGGCTAATGACTTATTTTGTTGTAAAATGGTATAAGGGTGTTCTTGACGATGCTGAGTAAGAATTCATAATCAAAATTTCATTAAAAAGATCCCTAATATCTTTTTCTTAAATATCGTACCCTTTTCCCCTCTCTAGGCTTGCACGCCAATGAGCGATGTCAAAATAATCATATTATAAATCCATACACAACACCAAAATTTGAAACTAACCTGGTTGTTAATTCCTGAGATATAAGGGTGTTCCGCTTTTAAATGGGTCACACTGTAAATAAAGAAGAAATATAACTTATTAAGCAGCATAGGCGTGCTTCAAATAATATATGCATAGAACAAAAAGATTATTTTGAAAATTAAATCAGTTTGAGTGGAAAACAGTTGGAAATATTGATACTTGCTGAAATGAGAGAATTCGTATAAACTCGCAAGAAAAAAAACCGTTTGTTATTAACCGCTTTAAAGGCCAGGTAAATATCTATAATACCTTTGAAAACTAAACAGGTGTGTCTTGAGTTTTGAAAGTTTTGCTGCGATATTCACCTTTGGATGTCTTTCAGTGACAAACGTCACTGAAGTTTTTGAGAAAATATAGACTAGTTTTAAAATTCCGTATAGACACACACTGAGACAGTGTGCTCCATTTACATTTTTTTTGAGAGTTACATGAATAATAAAATGGCCGGACAAGCTGTTAGAGAAAGACGTAAAGGTCCAAGAGAACCATTAGACGAGGATTCTGTAGATAAATATATTACCAGTACTAAAGTGAAATCAGGTATTTATAGTACTTATAATAAAATGTCTCACTTTTTTACGGAACTATATTTTAAATTATTGTATAGCCCAAAACAAGCGTCGATTCATGGTCATTTTTCTATTTTGTGCATAGTATTTGCTTGCCAACATACATTTCTAATTAACTACCAACCATTCTTTGATGACGCCTCGCCAATGCAGATATAAAACCAGTAATATGTAACATTTAAAAAACAATGCGATAAAATGTAGTTATTGCTTTTATATTGGGTCTCCGCAATCGTAGCAGTCAGCTGATTGCCCTCAGATTAAAAACTCATTATTTGCCCGTGATAGTTGCTTCCACGGTCAACATTATAATTGACTTCGTTTGTCTTGTTGAAAGTTTACTAGGTTTACGGGTAACCTAAATATTGTATATCAGCATCAGAATTTTTATTTAACTTGAAGTTGATTCCAGTAACTTTGATTTACCTTTATTAACCGGCTGTCAGGAATTTATTGGTATCACAAACAGACGTCTTCCAATAGAATCGGCAACTCTTCGCCAATTAGCCTCCTCGATAGAAATAATAGGTCAATCACGTGGTCTCCAACAATTCCGTCCTATATATATATATATATATATATATATATATATATATATATATATATATATATATATATATATATATATATATATATATATATATATATATATATATATATATATATATATATATATATAAAATTGACTGATTAAAAGATTTGTTATTAATACATATTGATTTTCATCCACCCATATGTGATTGTTATTAGCAAATATGTAGCTTATAGAAAATTTGCTCTTTGAAATGGTAAATCTGGTAATCTTAAAAGATTAAATCTGATTTAGCATACCGAAGCCGGAAGTTTTAACTTCTTTTCCGGTCCAAAATAAAACCTTATTAATATTTTTTTAAAATTTATAATCTGAATCTACATATTCTCGGTATAGCTACTACTACCAATACCTAGCACTACAACCCTGTGTGGGTTTCATAACATTTACAGTTTGCCGTCATCCCATCTGATCCTATACTATTTACGGCTAGGTTAACCTAGTGATTTTTTCTGGGGAGTTTGTTCCCAGATCGACTTTCTAAATGTCGTTTTTAATTCATGGTTGTATTTTGCCGAACTGTCCCATGAAGCATTTGTTGTGAAATGCTTGTTTTGCCTTTTGTTTTCTTACCAGTGTGCCTATACTTCCACGTCAGCACTACTATATTATTTTAGTGACTGCAAATTACCGGTATTTTTTTTTCAGATGGAATATTCGGTAAGTTACGGTAATATTTGGTCAGATTGGTAACAGATATAATAAAAAATACATTTTTTTCATAAGAAAGTGATCATTTTACTGTAATTCACAATAGATTTATACATTTTTCACAATTATGTGATTTATTTCGGATTTTAATTAAAAACTTAATAGTATATCGAGTAATATTGATGGGCTTAAATGTATTTTTCTCAATTAATTGGTTTAATATGTGTGTTGTATAATGTTTTAAACAATACAAGATATTTTTTCTTTTTCAAGCGTTCATTTAAAAACCAGCAGAAAGTAATCATTCTAAAATAACAAACAGAAATAATTTTGATTTCTAACAAAAAAAAAAAGACATTGAAACGCCCCGAAGAAGCCACTAGACAGTTTTTAGAAACATTTGTTTTTATGGGTTTAAAAAACTCTTGATATAAAAAAAGGACTTTTAAACAACAAAATAAAATAAAAAATATATCAAGCTTTTTTCATTTGATCACAATCATCTACCATTTTTTCTCTGTCAGAGAATACTACCGTAAATTAAAATATTTACCGTAATTTACGGAATGTTACCGCAAGTTCTTTTGGTAATATTCGCCCGTGTCACCACTAATTATTTATGTTGTGAACGAGGATTTATAATAGTCCTGCCTTTTTAAAAATACTTACCCCCGTATTGACTAAAAAGGTTTAAGCGTTAGACCAGATCTAATTGACGTGGTAACTAAAACTGTTACGGCCGGTTGCAGAAAGCTCAATTAAAGTTTAGAATGTTTAACGGAATGTCAAATTTGACAGCGAGTTCCTAGATTTCTGTAAGCAACTTGTCAAATCCGAAAGTTCAGTTAAATATTCTAAACAGCAATTAAGTTTTGTGCAACCGGGGGTAAGTGTACCAGTTGTGTTTTGCATGTCACTGTCATTTTGTAATCTAGACATTTAGAAAAAATATTCAATTGTTGCTTATGTCGTTTTAAACCTATAACTGTCAAGTTAGACCTGGTCTAAATTTAAACCTCTTTAGTGAATACGGGGGTTAATGTTTTAGTTAGAGTCTTCATAGTATCAAGTTGTTTTTATTAATAAAGTATTATTCTTTTAAAGTTTTTTTTACAAAAATTTTAATGTCTTACATTAACTTTTTAAGACTTTTCAAAACTTAAAATAGTTCTAGAAACAATATATTTAATTTTTAACCCTTAGATTTATTTTTTCCCGTTAGCAATTTATTGCACAAAGCAAATTTATATCGCCATTTTCGTGTAAAAAAAAGATAACTTTTACAGTTTAGTTTTAACGGATACCAATTCTGTCTTTGAGATATCCTAGTCTGACGTTTTATCTTTTGTGGCAATTTAATAGCTTTCAGCACATTAGTGATACCCAACTCAAATATGTCTAATGTATTTATATTATCTGTGACGATTGACGGCTACATAACTTATATTAATCTGAATGGTAGGTAGCTATATTAATTTGGCTATAAAACTAAATATAACTACTTACTCACTAGTAGTAAAATTAGTTTATTAATAAAGTATTATTCTTTTAAAGTTTTTTTTTACAAACATTTTGGAGAAGTCTTTCATTAACTTTTTAAGACGATAAATTACAAATAAAATTTATTCCAAAATTCAAAACTTAAAATAGTTCTAAAAACAATATATTTAATTTTTTAACCCTTAGATTTATTTTTTCCCATTAGCAACTTATTGCACAAAGTAAATTTATATCGCCATTTTCGTGTAAAAAAAAGATAACTTTTACAGTTTAGTTTTTACGGATACCAATTCTATCTTTGAGACATCCTCGTCTGACGTTTTATCTTTTGTGGCAATTTAATAGCTTTCAGCACATTAGTGATACCAAACTCAAATATGTCTAATGTATTTATATTATTTGTGACGAGTGACGAAAACTAAATATAACTACTTACCAACTAGTAGTAAAATACCTTCACAAGAGTGACTCGTTTTGTTTTGCAGATAAGTATATGAGTAAATGAGGATTTCTGTGAATAACGGTTAAAGTACTTTCCAAAATATAAGATCCTTAATTTTGCCATTGTAAGTGGGCAATAAAGGCATTCTGATCATCTGTTTATGAAAGGTTACCGAGATAGACTTGTTTTATTTATTAGTGTGTTAAAAAGTGAGTAGTAAAAGGCACAAGATAACACAAAATTAACAATATATACAATATGTCTCTTGGCTCTGAGTGGAATTCTTCTTACACAATTTATAACTTTTTTAATCACTCCAATTCACTCACAATGTAGGATATATACAGGATAACATAGTATTTTAAAACTTTTAAAAGACCTTTTTGTTTTAACTAAATTCAAAAGATATATTCTTGTTTCTAACATATATTCTTATATTTCTGTTTTGAGTCAGAACTCTTATTTAGTAGACGACTATGGTATAGTCGAATGCGGTCTTATCGTGTGGGTCCAAACACAGTGAATACCAAAATGTTGTGTGATTCTTTTATGGAGCTATTAAATCTCGATGGGCTATTTACTAATATACGGGGAGAAAGAAAATAGTTTTTTTTAATTATTTTACGCAATATTATTAAAATAGCCACTTAATATTATTTTATATATTAAATGCCGAGGGACTAAATAAGAAAATTCGTTAAATATGTATTTGGTTAAAATTTTTTGGTTGGAAAAAACAAAAATACACAAAATGGCAAGCGCCTTAATAAAGTCGGAAGGCGGTTCGAATCAGTGGAACAATCAGTATATGTTCTGTTTATACAGCCACTTAATGAAAGTGAGATTTTTTTATCAATCACCAAAAATTATGAGCCCCGCTTGACCTAAAAATCTAACCACTTATACAGTGTCACTTATTTAAATGCGGGCCACCCCTGTGCAAAGAAAATTTGTTTTTTTTTGTATTGTGATAACAAATAAAATTTATTTTGCAAAAATGTTATACACTAGCACTATAGATGCCGGAAAACATGTTTTCTCAATTTCGTCTGTCTGTCGGTACGTCTAAAAAACTACTTATTCTGGAAAAGCGATTTTACCGATTTTTATATATCAAATTTTGTCTTATAATTAATAAATAAATTTACTTACTTTAAACACGCTTTAAAATTGGAAGAAGTATTCTATAATTATTTATTTATTGCCTACAAAATTACAAATGTACTAAAAAAGTAAACAAAAAAATGATGTCAAATCTAATAAAAAAATTTTAAAATTAAAATTCACTGGCTAATATCTAGGAGCCAGTGGCAAAAGCTCTGAGAATCGGTATAAGGAAATGAAAAAAAAACGTAATTTAACGTAATTTACTTCCGAAGAAGATTTAGAAATGTACACGAAAAAATCCAAAGGCAAAAGACTTGTTACAATGCAAAAATGGATATTCACAATGCAATTTATGATTTATACCCGTCAAAGACTAATATAATCCTTCAGAAACTTTTTAAGATTATAGGCTAAAAAATATCATCATCACTTAAAAAGTCCTCATTTTCTGAGTCGTCCTCAAATGGCGCAGTGATATTTTGGTGCTATTTCGACATCTGGAACTCGTTCTCGATTCTACCAATCCCATATTAATTTCTAAGTATGTTCCACAGATTTCTTCCAGTACTCCGGCGTAATATAATTTAATGAATCTTGCCAAACAATTTGCACTTCATCTGATGTAAGACCATCGTTCACGTGTTTTTCGTAATATGATTTTGCCCCAGCCCATATTAATTCTATTGCGTTAAACTGGCAATGGTATGGCGGCAGTCGTAAAACCTCATGTCCATTTTCATGTAATATTTCATCTACGGCATATATTGTTGGTTTTTTAATAGATTTTGCCATTAAAAGAAGTTCTAGTTTCAGCATATTGGGTAAAGGATTTTGTTTTTGTTTTATTAGCCAGTCGTAAATATCATTTTTCTTCCAGGGTGAAGTAGGTTGTTTATTTAAGATTCTTGAATGATAAGATGCATTGTCCAGAATGATTAAAGATGGAGCATCTAAATTTGGAATCAGTTGTTCTTTTAACCACTTTTCAAACAGTTCACAGTTCATATAATCATGGTAATCCATACTTTTGGATATTGAAGAAAACAGTAAACTTGCACCTGGGAGAAATCGTGTTGAAGAAATTGCATGCAAAATGATGAACCGTTGTCCCGTCCTACATCCCTTTTTTCTCTTGAACACTTTTTACAGACTCGTCCTTCCAAGATTTCGAACCACTTCCATTAGAAAATATCCCAAGTCTCGTCTAAAAATACCAGTGTTCTAAATTTTGAATTAACATTTTCCGTGTATTTCTTTAAAAATTGGATACGCTGACTTGCTATATGTGGCAACTCGCATAAAAGTCTTCGATTACAGTCCTTTTTATACCGAAAACCCAACATTTTTATTAATTTTGACGACGATTTTAGTCCAATTTCCAATATGCCTCGATTTTTTAAAGCTTCTTTTAAAACTTGAAGGGTTATATTAATTATTATATTATTTATTTAATACAATTTTTTTTCTTGTGGATGCAAAAAAACCCGAAAACTGACTTGTCAATCTGACTTTGAAGTGACATCGCTCAAAGATTTTTGCCACTGCTGGTATTTATATGTTTATCCTCTTTTTTCATATGAAAATATCATATTTGTATCTAATTCATCTTCCGGATTTTATGCGGAGGATATGATTACACGTAATAAAAGAAAAACAAACTTGAAAAGTTTGTCGTTGATAAATCGTATGACCTGCACGATAACACTGCTTTTGACTATAACTTGCATTATCCACAACAATAACACTATGATCGGGAACCCTTGATGTCTTCGTGATAGACTTGAATATTTTATCCTTTTTCGCAGATAATAGCAGACAATTTTGAAATACATAATTTTCATACCCAGCATGCAAAATTGGTTATTCGGTAAACTTTATTGGAGGATGCTTTTGTTTGACATTTTGTACTGCTTCTAACTTACCCTTTCGGTCCAGCATCATGGGTATAGAACCAAGTTTCAGCAAGGAAATTTTTAGCGTATTGTCTGATCGATACTTTTTAATTTGTTGTAGATAAGCATATCGCTCGTAATCTTTGTGATTCCACCACTACTTGCCTTTTGTTAATTTTTCAGAACGTGAATTACATTGCTAAGAGAATTCTGTGAAGGGTTGATCGGTCACAATGGATGTTGGTACCGTTCTGCAGCCTTAATTTTATTTTGTCTAATGTCGCCACCATGATGTATTTCCGTTTTTTTTCTGTTGCTGAGTAATGGTTTTCCTACAATAGGAATTGGGGTTTGTGTTAGTTCACTGGTGTCTTGCAAAGCACTTTGTTTATTAATACTTCTGTTTGCCAAAGTTTCGTAAACGTTTTTCGCTATTTGTTTAGCGTCAAGTGGTAAATATTGTCTCTTGCTATATTCATTGCAATTTTCCCACGGAGGCCTCATAATTAAAACAAAATAAATAAATGCTTTGTGTTGTAATCACCTAAAATTATTTTTCGAAAGTAAGTGCTATATTATAAAACATTTACTGGATTCCGGGCGGGGTTGGCAAGTAGTAAATGTATAGGTAAAAATAGGTCCAATATGTATAGGTGAAAATAGGTCCAATATCATTGCACTATATAAATGAGGGCGTTAAGAAAGCAGGTAAAATAAAAATATTTTTACCGTGACACCTGGCAACTATATACAAAATACTAATAGGGATAAGGCAAAAAAGTAAGATCTTTTATTCTGTGATGTACAATGCTATTATAAATTCCTTCTAAAAATGACACGTCTTGTCTTATTCCATATTAAAGCCGCGATTGAAACTAATACCAGAACGGGGTTAGTCACAGTTGGGGTTTGACAATACCAACTGACATTTAATAATATTATAATTATTTAATTTTCATTCAAAAGTGCTGGAACAGAAGCTAACAGTTGAATGTGAACAATATCGACTATGGAGGTCGTAGATTTCAGGAGGTTTCGATCACAACGCGAGAATGTGCCATTATTCTACTTAGACAGTTTTATTTTTTTCGATCATTAAACTAATTATAAAATAGAGTTATTAATTTGCAGATTATCGAATGGTTTTGGATAGGGTTTAATCAAGGGCCGTGAAATCACGAAATTCCTAAATTCCGAAATCAAGGTCGAACTCAAGAAATCAAATCAAATCGAGTTTGCCCTCTGCTATTTGATAACAGATAGCAGGTAGACGTCAGTCACACAAGTAATAAAAATTATTTGAAATTCTGCAAGTATTTCTACGTAAAATAAAAACTTGAATCGATGGATCTGAAACGGAAGAAATGTAGCTAACTTTATTAACCATTCATTTTTATTTTTATACACTCTCATAAGGCATGCGACTCTTTTATGTGATTTCATCGAGAAGCGGCGACCTTTTGCGACGGCATGTGACGCATATCAGAGTTCGGAATGTATAGAAATGACAATAATTATGATTTAACACACACAATTAATACTCCTGATAATCTTATTTTATTTAGTTCCTGAACCTCCTCTGCCAACATGTCTGTGTACAAATGCGAAGTTTATTTGTCACGGCAAAATTTTGATTAATTTACTTTTATGTAAATCATTGACGCGTTGACAGTCAATCTGTGAAAATAATAACTTATTGAATTATTCGATGGTTAGTAATGGTTTTGTTTTGCAAAAAAGTGTGGAGATTGTGTTTTCGGGGGGTAGAATAGCTAGCCGGATGTCAAATGGCACCCAGAATGTGTTTGATCGGAGTGACTGTGTTCCAGAACTTTAACAAAAAGTTAAAAACCTTTTATCTAGGTGAGTCTGTTTTTAATTAAAATATCAGTTCTTCTCCATAAAAAGTATTTATAGATTAGAAACATATGCTATGCTCTAATTTTTCGTAAAATTAATTTATTATTAATATGACTATCTTTCTTTAAATATGTTTCCCTAATATATGTATGATATAATTTATATGTAGTTGTAAAGAAATATATGAAACTGCAAAAGTTATCTCTAATATATTTTTAAATTTTGCTTAAAACAGTTAACATTCTTATTTGGAATTTCGTTAAATTTTTGGAATTCCTTGAAAAATAATGATTTCTTGGTGACTAACTGTTGATTTGATTATATCGTCATTTGTTTTTTATACACATGTTATTTGTAAATTAAAGTTTTTATTTTACAAATAACCAGTTCAAAGAATGTAGCATATTCTATATTGGTGTTCGACAGAATTATTCTCAGCATAATTCTGATATCACGTACTTTCGAGTTTTTACAATCGATTAAGTTTGTTTAAATTTAACTTTTTTATATCTATAGGATGTTGAGTAATGAATGACTCATAGAGTAATTGTAGATTCTAGACGTAAAAATAATACGATTTAGCCAAACATGCTGCAGTAATATGTTGTTGGTGATTGTATTACGGGGAGATAAAATGTTTTTTTTTTTAGTTTTTTGATACACCTCATACATTCTGAAATATGTTTAAATCAAATTTGGATCACCTTATGCTACATCTTAGCTTAAGTTCAAAATATCCTATGAACTTTGATAATGTTTATTTCAATTTCAAAGCTGCCTCATATCGTGATATTAATATCTA
The DNA here is from genome assembly GCA_030620095.1 of Kuschelorhynchus macadamiae. Taxonomy (NCBI): domain Eukaryota; kingdom Metazoa; phylum Arthropoda; class Insecta; order Coleoptera; family Curculionidae; genus Kuschelorhynchus; species Kuschelorhynchus macadamiae. The sequence continues at coordinate 678,772 of JAUTXW010002777.1, forward strand.
CCTAGGTAACATTCAATGGGTCTTGAATTGCAATGACATTGATATGTTGTTGGATAGGTTCTATTGTATCGTTGAGCGTACATTTGACTTGTATGTGCCCAAATGTCGAGCCAAAATACGTAAATTTCATTTATGGATGAACAGTGATCTGAAATATGCATTATTAATAAAAAAAAGCACACAAAAAATACAAAACCATCAAGCGTTGGTCTGATTATATAACCTTTTCCAACATAAGGAAAAAGTGGAGGTACCTTTCTAAAATATCTCATCAAGAATATATCATTCATATTGACAGTTCAATAAAATTCCAAAGAGTTTTGGAACTACATCAAGTTTTTTGCTGAGTTCTTTGGCTCAGTGTTTAATGAATCACCACATATCACTGATGATGACCCCTCAGAATTACATTACAATTACGATAGAACACTAGATCTGAACCTTTTGTACGTGACACCGATTAATGTCTTCAATGCAATCCTGGGATTAAAATCAAATTTGGGCAGGGGTCCAGATGGGGTTCACAGAACCCTTTTAGTGGAGTGTCAATATATCCTGTCACCTGTTCTTTGTAGGATTTTGAATGTATCTCTATCAACTGGAATCTATCCCAAAAAAATGGAAAACATGTTTTGTTAGTTCTATTTTTAAAAATGGTGACATGTCAAATGTGGAAAATTGTAGAGGTAGCTCTCTATAATAAGTAAAGTTCTAGAATTGATAATGGTGGACAAAATATCCTCCTTAACTTATTAAGCACAGAACAGCAAGGATTCTGTCCCGGGCGTTAAAACTCGAAGCATTGGGTTTTTATGGCCCTTTATTGATGTGGATTTCAAGTTATCTGTCAGACAGGAAATTGGTGATAAGGATAAATAATAATGTTCTCTCCACCGAAATTCTGACCTAATCAAAAGTGCATGTTTCCTCTATTCTGTTTAACTTCTTTATGAGCTATGTGAAACATGTCATAAGAAATAGTTCTCTCTTACTTTATGCAGATGGCCTCATATTGTTTAAGACAATTAATTCACTGTGAAAAACTTCGGCAAAACTGGTGCGAAATTAATGATTTGAGATTAAATACTGAGAAATGCTTTTCCATGCGATTTTACCATATAAAACAACCTTTAAGGGCTATTTATACGATCCATGATAGCATAACTGAATGCTACTCTTCTAGTAAATATTTGGGGGTAACTTGATGAGGTTTGACCTTCATATTAACCTTATAACTAATTCAGCCTCGAAACTCATAGGTTTTCTGAGGAGATCTCTAACGGATTTTAATGATTTACTTTGTTTCAAAATCATATATTCTTCTTTTGTTCGCTCTAAACTGGAATACGGTTCAACAGTTTGGAATCCTCATTATGCCGTTCGCATCCAGAAAATCGAAAGAGTACAAAATAGTAGCTAGTAGCATATAAATTAGAGCAAACAGTTTACCAGGATCTTCGCAGAAGATTTGGCAGTCCTTTGCTTTCTAAAAGAAAATAATATTTTCCCCCCTTGGACAGACATAAGTGAAAGTTACTCAACAAGGTATTGGTTGCTCTTAACGACAGGATGTAAGTCAACTTACATCCCTAGGGAAATAATAATCGAAAATTATTATAAGTAGCTTTAATTTTTGATTTCATCAACATATTACAAAAATCCGGTGATATTAATTGAAATGAATATTAATGGTACAATTATTATTACAATTATTCACATTATTAACAAAATTTGGAAACACGTTTTCTCGTTTCTTCTCGATGTGTATTACATTTTCTGACTCCACAGATCCTTCATTTCTAACCATTGTTTCTGTCACTGTTGAAGCACTGCAAGAGCCTGTCACTGTTGAAGCACTGCAAGACTGGGTCTTATTGTATAAAATTTTATTCGCTACTTCCTTTTTATTATTAAGGCTCTCAGCTACGTAACTTTCCGCAATAGTAGCGGATTTCCATACACCATGTCGCTTGATAGCTAATACGTCAACCCCAGTATTTGTTCATAAAATTGCCGACGTTCTTCTAAAAGAGTGTCCAGTATACATTTTGAAGTTCTCAAACTTTAGAAATTTCGCAATTTTACTTGGAATTGACGAAAACGTATTTTTCCCGACAGGCTGGTTTAAGCACTTTCCATTTTGATATCGCATAAAGAAGCGCTGATTAATAGTCGTCATGTGGGATCTTGTATCAATGTACTTTTGAATTATTTTGAAAAGACAGTCGTCACTTTTTGTCACTGTAAATGTACGTGAGTTTCCATTTTTGGAGTCAGGAATGGTCACAATTATGACTTCTTGACTTATTTTAACATTGTCCATTTTCATTTCACAGAGTTCATTAGAACGGCACGCTCCAGCAACTCCCATTACCATTACGACCTACATCAATAAGTATATATCATCGGGGGCTTTCAGCATGAACTTATTCACATCTTCCCTGTTAAACACATTCGATTTTTTGGATCTATAACCATCATTTTTTCTTTTCAAAAATGCTCGAAGTTTTGGATACTTAGAAATATCTATATTTTCCTCTATAAAAAGGGTGGACTTCAACATCGAATACTCACACCATAAGTTTGATAGGGACTTGAATATAGCACTTTTTTCGTGGAAATACGCCAAAAACAAGGTTTGTGAGACTGCAGTAGCCGTCTTGCTTTGGCATCAATTCTTAAAGGATTTATATGCTGCTTTATACCTTTTTTTCGACTTTTCCGGTAGTAGAGATAAACAAGCAATATTCGCTGATTCTTCTATGTCTGAAACATCCATTTTGTCCACACAGAATCAAACAATTCGACTTCTTCAAACTTTTCGCTATGAATTGTCAACTTGACGTTGTTCATGAAATAAAAACTGCTTATGTTGCTCTGGCAACGGATCACGGCTGCCTTCATAATTTAATGAGAATGCTATCGAATGTAATGATAATGAAAATCCAAAAATATATCCAGTATTTTCTTGTAAACATACAATACAGGGAGGGGGGAAAATGTTATATACTATATGGGATGTAAGTACATTAACCAATCTCGAACTTTTTTGCCAGCCCTCGCTATCGCTCGGGCGCAAACTCGTCCTCGACTGATAAATGTTACTTACATCCCTTATAGTATAAATAACTATTGGTTATAGGTTTCTTTCATACATTGTTAAATGGTACCGTTGCAGCTCCTGACTTACTTGCCCTGGTTGGTTTTTCAGCACCAACACGCACTACCCGCTCCCAGAAACCTATATAATCGTACAAACTATGAGTAGAATTCTGCCCTAACGAGAATGGCAAGGTTTTGTAACAGCGTAAATCCTGATATAGATTTTTTTCACTACCTCTAACAACTGCTTTAAGACTAAAATAAAAAACAACTTCTGTCTTAATTTGGGCAGATACAGTTGCATGCATTTACGTTTCATTACTATGTTAGTTTGTTTTTTTTCGGGCGTGGTTGTGTGTATGTTTGAGTCAGGCTTCTATTAATCATTGTTTGACTTATTAATTTTTAGGAATTTGTGCTCACGCATATTAGTCAAAACTTGTTTATAAAATATGCTGTCTCTATAAAATTATGTTATTGTAATATTTTTTTACCGTAAATACATTTTTCATTTTCATCTTGTATTACACGGTTGTGGAGCGACACGTCTGGCGTGTAACTTGACAAACTTAACGCTGCATGTCTGTTCCCAGCGATGAAGGCAGCCGTGATCCGTTGCCAGAGCAATATAAGCAGTTTTTATTTCATGAACAACGTCAAGTTGACAATTCATAGCGAAAAGTTTGAAGAAGTCGAATTGTTTGATTCTGTGTGGACAAATCCTTGTGTGAAAAATGTTTCAGACATAGAAGAATCAGCGAATATTGCTTGTTTATCTCTACTACCGGAAAAGTCGAAAAAAAGGTATGAAGCAGCATATAAATCCTTTAAGAATTGGTGCCAAAGCAAGACGGCTACTGCAGTCTCAGAAACCTTGTTTTTGGCGTATTTCCACGAAAAAAGTGCTATATTCAAGTCGCCATCAAACTTATGGTGAGAGTATTCGATGTTAAAGTCCACACTTTTTATAGAGGAAAACATAGATATTTCTAAGTATCCAAAACTTCGAGCATTTTTGAAAAGAAAAAATGATGGTTATAGATCCAAAAAATCGAATGTGTTTAACAGGGAAGATGTGAATAAGTTCATGCTGAAAGCCCCCGATGATATATACTTATTGATGAAGGTCGTAATGTTAATGGGAGTTGCTGGAGCGTGCCGTTCTAATGAACTCTGTGAAATGAAAAAGGACAATGTTAAAATAAGTTAAGAAGTCATAATTGTTACCATTCCTGACTTCAAAAATGGAATGTCACGTACATTTACAATGACAAAAAGTGACGACACTAAGATTTGTCATTTCAAAATAATTCAAAAGTACATTGATACAAGATCCCACATGACGACTATTAATCAGCGCTTCTTTATGCGATATCAAAATGGAAAGTGCTTAAACCAGCCTGTCGGGAAAAATACGTTTTCGTCAATTCCAAGTAAAATCGCGAAATTTCTAAAGTTTGAGAACTTCAAAATGTATACTGGACACTGTTTTAGAAGAACGTCGGCAATTTTATTAGCAAATACTGGGGTTGACGTATTGGCTATCAAGCGACATGGTGTATGGAAATCCGCTACTATTGCGGAAAGTTACGTAGCTGAGAGCCTCAATAATAAAAAGGAAGTAGCGAATAAAATTTTATACAATAAGACCCAGCCAGAAGTTTCTTGCAGTGCTTCAACAGTGACAGAAACATTGGTTAGAAATGAAGGATCTGTGGAGTCAGAAAATGTAATACACATCGAGAAGAAACGAGAAAACGTGTTTCCAAATTTTGTTAATAATGTGAATAATTCTAATAATAATTGTACCATTAATATTCATTTTAATTAATATCACCGGATTTTTGTAATATGTTGATGAAATCAAAAATTAAAGCTACTTATAATAATTTTCGATTATTATTTCCCTAGGGAAGTAAGTTGACTTACATCCTGTCGTTAAGGGCAACCAATACCTTGTTGAGTAACTTTCCCTTACGTCTGTCAAAGCAGTGTCAAAATAGGTTGCTTACAATATAGGGAGGGGGAAAATATTATTTTCTTTTAGAAAGCAAAGGACTGCCAAATCTTCCAGCCAGTTGAAAAGTTGGAAGTCTTTCAGTAAAATTTCAAATGCACCACCTTAAAATAAGTTACAGTAAACATGCAACAAAATAAATGAAATTTAACTTCAAAATGAGAATTAGTTCAATGAAGAACTATGTTCATGGTTAGAGGAAGCCTAAGGACACCGCAGATGAAGGAATAAATGTTTTGCTATTTTATCACTACAGTTTTTTTTTGCATTTCTTTTACGAATTAGTAACTGCTATGTAGTCGACACAAACTATACAAGTAAAGAATACAGTTTAAAAAACGTGATTTAAATATTTCTAGCATTGCAAAATACTTAACCATTTTCACTTTATAGTCATAAAATTGATGATAATTAATAATATATAAAAAATATCAAAGTGTATTTTTTCCCACGGTCCACTTGTTTATATTTTGTGTGAATATTATTCAGAAACCGATGGGAAGTATTATATAGGTACACAATTTCATATACGAGTAGGTCTTTATTAAACATCTTTATTTGTCCACATTTCTTCGCCTCCGAATTTTAACACAAGAGAAACAAGAAAGAAAAATCTTCGCAAATTCAATTGTTTTTTTAATGTATATTGCATTTAAATTTTCAGTATCTTTCAATAAGGAGCGAGATACAGATGCCTAATTATGGTTTTATTTTAATTTTTTCCTCAAGCGAATATATCAAAAAATACTTACTTAATTTAAAATATTGTTTATCTCATACTAGTCGAGAATGTACTATATTATTAAGCGCAATTTACGCAAGCAGTATATCACATCAAGTGTTTGTTCAGATGATCATATATAATTAATCTTCATCAAATGAGGAAGAAGCTCTTTTGTTGTTAGCAGAATTATTTTTTACACTACAACCGCTCCCTTTTAGTTCTCCCGCGTTGATTTGAGTACACCTTCAAGGTAGAAGTACCATTGTTCTGAACTGTTAAAGCGTAGCGACTTTACTAAATAGAGCCAGTAGTCATGTTGTTCCAATAGTCAGTTTAAAAGCACAACTCCCAGGTTATTAATTCACTAGTTTACAGCCATTTTGCGAATGTGGTGTAAAAAGCAATTTTTTTGTTAATTTTTGGTCGCTAAATGCGAAAATAATGGTAAAAACCGCTGTAAACACTTCCTAACACTTAAGATTTTTGAGTTATGATTATGATTTTTCAACAAAAATAAGTAAGGATTTAAATCACATTATTTTAAAAAGTAATATTTGTTGGAATTTAAAAAAAATAAATTCAGGTTCGAGGGCCCCATGCAAATTAGGAGGAAGATTTAGAAATGTGTGATGATAAGGCAGAACCCGATAATATATCAGAATAGGACGGTTCTTATTTTTCCGAAAGTGAAGAAAAAGCACCCCATTTAATCGAAAGATCTGCATTAAATGATCTAGTTCGGGATACCACTTGTTCAAAGTGCATGCTGAACTGTTAGGCTCAAGACAACAATAGAATTTACTAGCCACTAGAATCAAAGTTACAATATTTAGGAACCGTAAACAGGAGCTATCCTCGTTTTTTACTATGCAGAATAAAATGAGTGTTTGTGTTAATTCAAATACTGTTATCGAAACATTAGGCTTTGCACATAACCAGGACCAATGGCACTTATTTATAGATTCTTTTAGAAGCAGTTCTACTCCTTAATGGGGAAATACCCCTCTATTCCTATTGCGCATGCAGTTGACATGAAGAAAACATACGAAAGTATGGCACTTATTCCAAATTCAATAATCGATGATATGTATTAGTAGCAGATATGTGGTGACCTAAAAGTCATAGGACTGCTACTAGGGCTTCAGGGTGGATTTATCAAGTATTGTTGTTTTCTTTGTCTTTGGGACAGTAGAGCAACACAGAGCCATTATTAAGTAAAATAATGGCTTCAGAGAGATCAGATTATTCCAGGCCAAGCTAACATAAAATGGATGAAACATTTCGTAAAAACATTATATAAAGGAGATGCGAGAACACATTTTTCCCAATCTCCTAAGTGATGCTAAGCTTAAGGAAGGAATATTTGTTGGACCACAATTTAGAAAAATACTAAGGGATAAAAAGCTTTTTAAAAAATAAAGTGAACAGTAAAGTAGAAAACTATGAAAAACTTGTAGAACTAATTGAAAACTACTGCAGAATGGGCTGTCGCATATCTTTTAAAATACACTTCTTGCACTCCCATTTAAATGTTTTTCCCGAAAATTTGGGTGTGGTTAGTGAGAAGCAAGATCCACTAGCAATTCAGCAACTCTACCAAGGCAGATGGGATCCAGCAATGATAGAGGATTATTGTTGGTTTAATATGAGGAAAAGAGAGAAAGCGATCAGGAATATAAACAAAAGTCAGCATTTGAAAAAAGTTATCCACAAAAGACTTTTTATAAATGTATTTTTATGTATATTTTTGCAAATAAAACCGGTTATCCCGAGAATATCTTGATTCTTTTTCTATAGACGGGAGCAACTCGCCTATCAATAGCTAGTTTATTGCTACCTGTCGATAGTTGCGGCAGAGACCGTTTTGGGAGACATTCCTAGTGGGAGGGGCAGTAACGTCTTAAAAATAAATCACCTTTGTAAATCGATAACGTATTTAATAACTACCGATATTTACCTGCATGAAAAGGAGGGCTCCAAGGAGGGTAATCTGTTCAACATTAATGTATTTAAGTATGTATCCGTTGTTTGTTACCACAAACTGGACCAATTTTCATGGATGGGGCTCCAAAAGATTATTCTGTATCCCTAGCTAGGTTTGCCTATAAAATTGCCTATCAAAATAGCGAAAGTAGTACGCCATTTTGTCCAACATAAAAAATAAATATTGTAATTCATTCGGATAGGCAACAATTTGAAATACTCACTGAGATGAGTATTTCAAATTGTAATGTAATGTAAACATATAAACCTATGCTAATCTATTATACAAGGTGTCCCAAATATATGCAATTATTTCGCGTTGAACCCGGTATCATCTAAGCGGTTGATTTTGGGCGATCGAAGTAAACAGACCGAGGAAACTTCTATTTTTCCTCTAGAGACTGGTACAAATTTCATTCCGATTGGTGGTGTTAAGGTTGATTTTTGAAAAAATTTTGAATGTTAGAGTGCACACATTTTTGTGCTTGGTTCTGTGATCACCACTTAGTACAAAAACGATTGAGCAGATCAAAAGTTTCATATTTTTGCTACAAAACATAGTTTTACGTTTTTCATGTTTACTAAAGGGCCAGGAACTCGGCCGTTCTTTTTTAATAAGTTACCAACAGTTTTTACTTTGTCTTACTCTACCTAGTACATCTGTAATTGTTTTTATTCTTTCGGGTTGCCCATGATCACTCTTGTTTTCCGATTGATTGACCAATAGGAATTTGCGATTGATTGATCAATAGGAAGGATAAGTTTCATTCAGGCTCTTTTTATTACCGTTCTTGAACTATACTACCCGAGTCCTGCGCAATCGAAATATACCTGAACTAATATGGAACCGTTTACCAGTCGTTTGTGTTCGCGTTGAAACGAGAAGTGTTGTAGGATAATCAAACACCCTTAATAAGAATTTACAAAATTTGATGTATGTTTTCATAAATGTCAAACTTAATTTGTTTTTAAGTTATTGACTGAAATAACACTTTGCTACTTTAAGACTCAGTAGAAGCTAAGCTTTACTTAGAATAAAATGGTATACACTTTCTTACCTAATTGATAAAAATCTTATCACTTGATATAAACTTTCGGTTGAACCAGAAGTGTTAAAATAGGAACTTCCTATTAAAACTTTAGTTGATATAAAGTGACAGATCTTTCAAAACTAAGACATGAGAGTGCCTTTTTACAGGTTTTCATGAAAGTGGCACTTTTTAATTATCAATAATTCAAAAATAAGTGCCTTTAGATGAAAAGTATACATTTTCTTATCTTATTTATAAAAAGCTATCACCTGATATCAACATTCGGCTTAACCAGAAGTGCCAAAATCGGATCTTCCGGTTAAACTGTAAGTTGACAAAGTAGACGCCATCGATATGTCGGCCGTCAAAAAAACTGTCGGCAGATTACAAAGCTAAGCGCAATACCTCGATATAAAACCAAGGGTTTGGGTTGCAGGATAGGACTCGAAAAATTTTTTACGAAAAAATTGCTGATAGAAACTGGCATTATAAATTATTGTTTCCAAACCATTTCGTGTTAATACATTCGCTATTGTAAAATTGCTAGGTAGGTAAGAAATAAATAAATAAATAACTTCCTCCTTATTTACCTGTGGGTCATCACAATGCGAATAGCGCTATTAGGTTTCAAATTAGGAATTAATGTATGCTCAAACCATTCTTCAAATATCTCAAAGTTCGTGTTTTTATGGTAATCAGCGTTACATTCATCCAGTTTTTTTCCATATAGTTTTAACGCATTTGATACACATCCATCAGTAGATCCACGATGGAGAATAACTATTCTAGACCCTTTACTGAGAGGTACACCTTTTAGCCGACATGGACCTGACTAAATCATCGTCCAACCTTTTTTTTGCCGTGTCGTAGGTATCATACCAAGTCTCATATAAGTAGTAAAGTAGTCGATTCTCTAAATTCTCTTATAATAGATGCCATTGAACGATTCTACGGCTTTCTATTATGGCCACTCGTTTATTAACAATTTTATATTTAAACCCTAATTTCTTATGCCAACGTCTCAATGTTGTTTTTGGACAAGGTCTACATATTTCAACAAACTCTTTGTATATTGCGTTAATAGCCGGAATTTCATTATTTTTATATTTCTTATAAACCAGAATTTTCAAACGTTTTGCAGTCGACCAAGTCAGTTCTTTCTGTTTTCCAGCACCAAACCTTCTTTTTGTTTGGCTAATACTTTTACTGACAATATCGCGCATTGTCGTATAGGGAATTCCCGTTAATGTCGCTGCTTTTTTATTCATATTCACTTGGCCGTTATTTTCTCGATCATACATGAAATTATTATACATATTCAGACAAATCTGCTTTGCTTGTTCGTTAAGGTGATACCTTTTTCTTCCATTTAATGTGTTTTCATCGTTACAATCAGAGTCGGTTTTCGAAATAATATTGTATTCTTTGTCGCCACTGCTGTCATAAATATTTTTTTGGATGTCAATAGTTCAACTGAGTTACTAGTTGAATACTATCAAACATGGTATAATTATCACATCACTACCGTTACTATCATTAATATGCAGGCAATCGTTAACATCAACAAAATGTTATAATTATTAAACGAGAAAAAAACACAATTTCAAACTACACTATTTACGATCAATAATACACATGCAAATACAAACTAAAGCCAAACAGTTATGAAGGGAATTTCCTTAATACATCCCCGATCTACAGGAGCGCTAGTCGGCGGAGAGATCAAGAGACGACTCGGGCGCGACGGAACGAAGTTTTGTTAATCCGTGATCAAATGACGTTGCGGTAATGATTATCGAAAGGAATATTCCTGTTATTTGGCCCTTTTTCATAACTTAACAACACAAAATGGCTTTTTCACAATAGAGACCGACTTTTAGATAATATTGATCCCTATAATAGTTTGTTTGAAAAGCAAATTCAGGCCTCCAGTTTTTTGTTGTAACAGTATGTACCGGTACTAAAAGCAGCACTTGCTTTGGTTTTTTATGCGGGTGATATATCGATGGCGCCTACTTTATCAGTCTTTCAAAACTAACTAAGATAGGAAAGTGCAAAACAAATTTGCCTTAAGTGAAGCCGTTTAATTTCTACAGAGTTTCATGGCACCAAAAGTGGCACTTTTAAATTGTCAATAACCCAGAAAGAAATGCCTTTTGAAGGAAGTATTGGATATTTTAAAAAATTATATACATGGTGTTTCATTTAAACTAAGAAAGTTCGTACCCGGCTTCGAAAAACGAGTCACTTTGTAAATATAAAAATACCAAGCAAATAAAAATGTCTTTTCTGTCACGCAACATTTTTTTTATAGTTTCTGAGATAAGGTGGTGTTCCAAGGTAAACGGGCCACCCGGAATTTGTTGTTTACTTTTAGGTTGTTTTAATAATCGTAACATATTTTGAAATACTTTAGGCATATTACAATGGGAAACAAATTTCAACTCTTTTTTTTGTCTCTTGAACAAAACCCTTTTTTTTGGATTCAACTACACCCAAGTAATTAAAAAATACCTATTACAGAATTTAGTTGGCTCGCAAAAAAATCTGAATTGTTTCTTACAAAATTTTATTGTATAGGCTCATATAATTGAATCTAAAGTTTAGACACTCATTTGCTCTATTTAGCCTGCCTTTTGAAAGCAGCCTCTGGAGCATTTCTCGTAATAGCCTAATAATAGTCGGCTAACATCTCACATTTTCATTTTCCCTGATATCTTCTTTCCATATTTGAAATATCCTGATGGAACCTCTCACTATACTCATCACTTACAACACCACAATTTTCCGGAAAGTTATCCAGATGAGAATCCCGAAAATGAATTTTCAACCACATATTGCACCCTAGGTTTGGTAACACAAGAGAAGTTGGGCAATTGGGATTTTATAGTTTTCTGCTTTTATGTTTCCCAAAAAATTTATTGCCACCATTTTAAAGGCATTTCACGCGTATTTTTCCCTGCCGAGTATGGAATCGAATTGCGCATCTCTGAAAAATTTCCTAATCCCAATTTTATATGAAGCGGCGGTAGTAAAATCTTTTCAAGGGGAACTATTGACACGCTGGTTACATTTTTCTTTCCTGGCTCAAAAGACCCTCTCGGTGGGTTCTTTCTGTAGTGATCCGATCATGCTCGACTGTCCCACTCGTAGAGGAAGCAGCAGTATTTGGTATAACCTAGCAACATTCCAAGCAAAATCGCCACAACTTTTAAATCCCCCCAAAATTACCATTTATATCTTTCTTATTGTATGGTCTCCAGTAGCTATTTCAAATGACTATACGTTTCTTTCATGTCGACTACATGACCAATTGGGACTGAAGACAACTTGTTTCTATTATGGAGTGACACAGCTTTAAGACTTGCTTTTGAGGAATCGATGAAAAGTCTCCAGTCTTTTGATTTGATAAATTTGAACGGAAATTTCCTCTGATTTACTTTTCTGGAAAAGTTGCATCTCTACAAAGCAGTATTAAAAATGAAAATTTGGTGGAAAAAACTGTATGTACAGGGTGTCTCCTTATATTTTGCGCCTCTTACTGCTACTACTTTTAGATATAATTGTTTATCTTTCATGTGTGTAATTTTAATGGTCTTATATATGAGTTAATTAAGTTTAAGTTTATTTTGCAGGAATTGAGTCTTACTCAATTAACATTATATTTAGGGTGACTCCTATGTGATTTTTTCTTATGTTAAAAATTGATATTTTACTATTTATTACTATTACTGAACGTATTGTAATATTTATATTTGATTACTAAATTTTTGTCATTTAACTGTAAATTCGTTTTATTTGATTGTATGTAGATGAATGATTGATTAGTAGTTAAGAGAGTATATCTTTGATTTTTATATTTTAATAATTTGGTTATCATAATATAATAAATCAAGAATTGTCTTTGTGTATCATTGGTCTTACTAAGTTATTGGCTACTAGAACAAGTAAAAGTAAAACATTTCCAGTTTACTAAATAAAGTAAAATAGTTTGCAAATAATAAAAATAAAGAACCATCATTCTATGGTCAAGAGAATTGCATTAACAAACTTTGATCTGTTTCTTGGAAATAAAATTGGCAGCAGTTATAAAAATGTTTGTTGCCCTTTTCTTATGGAAGTTTGTTGACATAAAAAATTGAGTATATCGTTCAGGTATTTTCATTCCGTGTAAATTTTTATTTATTTATTATATTAAAAAGCGCTACTTTAATCAGTTTTTACTCAAATTGACATATATCTTGCACACAAGATTCCAGAAAGCAAGTGATTCTTATAGAAATTTTATCTGTTATTTAATGTACTTTTTTTAGTTACAGAAAAAGGTAAAAGTATAATTATGTCATTTTATTTAATAGACCCAAATTAAATTGATTACAATGTTTGATCAGCATTTTACTTCTTAAGTTCTGCGTTGGTGTCACAGCTGCAGGGGAGATCTAAAGCCTTTCAAACGACCAGTTATTAAACTTATGGTAATCTTACTATTTTCTTTTCTTTTGGTGACCGCTCAGGCAAGGACGGCAGTAAGGTGACGACGGTGGTGGCCACTCCCGGACAAGGACCAGATCGGCCCCAGGAAGTCAGTTATACCGACACTAAAGTTATTGGCAATGGTAGTTTTGGCGTCGTGTACCAAGCGAAGTTGTGTGAAACCAGTGAACTGGTCGCTATCAAGAAAGTGCTGCAGGACAAGAGGTTTAAGGTAATCCTTATATATAATTATTTTTATTAAGTATATTCTTGAACCTCATTTATTTTTTTAACATTCTAATCTGTGATTATATTTTCAACTCAAAGGGCGGTTTGATGCTGAAACAACCACTGGCAATATAGTTGTATGCCGCAAGCAGCCGATGGTTGCCACCCATGTTTTAATACCGCATGCTGCGGATAGTAATGCGGCTAGTGCATTTAGATTATATCCGACTGATGGCGGATTGTTAAGACAATTTTTGTTCATTTGTCGCTGCAAACAATTGCAACCAGGCACGTAGCAAGGGGGGAGGGCCCTTGAGGTCTGGATTCCTCTACCCTGAAGAACAGAATTCCAATTACCACTGACTAACAATTGCGTATTGGCTCTGTTTACTAGAGCCATTTTTAACTTGATCCTCAAGAAAATTAGGAGGCAAGCCAATTTTTTTTTAAATTCAGCTTGAGAGTTGTTTTCAAGTAGCCAAACTCTATTACAGTTTGTTCTCTGCAAGTGCAAGAAATATGGCTAAGGGAGCTATTATGTACCTGTAAAAATTTAGGTGAGGATATCTTAAACAAAATGATACTGATTCATTTTGTTTTAAATATGATACTTTCTGAGATAAATTAATCGGAAACTATAGTTCAATTTTTTTCCACTAAGATCTCCTTTAAATAAAAATCTGAAAAATTGGGAATTACAATAAAAATTATCATTTTTTTGATTTTCAAAAATGGTTTTGAAAGGAGTAAACACAGAACAGCGGTAGCTGTTGAAGTGTTTTCTGTATGATCAGTTTTCACTCAATTTAGAAGCTGACTTTTTTTTTCTCCACGTTACAAAATACTATGACCCATATGACGAATAGGAAGACTGTGAATTAATCTTTGATTCAAATTCAGAAAAAGGAAAAAGTGATTTTTATAAGAAGTTGATTTTGACAATGAGGGATAATTAAAATTAAAAAATAGATATTTGAGTGTGCCATTGATAGGTAATAAATTAAAATAGTATCATAATTTCTAAGGTTTTTTTTTAAGGTTGATCATGGGATTTCGAGAATTCTGAGAAAGTACTAAAAAGTTATGAATAAATTTTATGATTATTTACCACATAAAAAAACAATGTTTTCAATGCAACAATATTGTTCCAAACCTGCTATGGGAAATAACATCATACGGACAAAGTGGCTAAACACTTGTTTATGAAAATAAGATTAAATATGTAAAACATTTTGGAAAGTTTGCAGGTAACAACTATTATCACATTATATCTCTTTCAAATTTATTTTTAAACATAAAAAAAAGTTTCGATGGAATTATTATAAATTTGGTCCCTGGACGTGCCTCGAAAATACCAAGATTAGACCGATCAGTTCCGGGATTAATCCCGATTTTTTTTTATACGCCGGGACTTCCCCGTTGTTCAGGTCTCGTAATAAATCAGATTTTTCTCGCGTTTGACGCGTTGATGCTTGTATTATTGTGCCATTGTACCTGCGGCTTTGGACAGATTTAAAATTCATGTTGAAAGAATTAACCAGAATTAGAACACCACTTAACACTAATCTCCAAGAGACATTAAGAACGGGAATTAAGCAACTCAGAACCATTTATTTCGAAATTGTCTAATGTCTCACAAATCCGGACTATAAGCTCTGAACAAGATAATTGCTTTAAAAATTCAAGTACATATTTATCTTATTAAATCTGAATTAGAAAAACTTTTAATGAGGCTAGACAACCAAAATGAATCAACAAATCAATATGAGATAGACATCAGCGACATATGTATTGCAGAAATTCTGGAAAAGGCAAATGAACCTTTAAGCGTTAAATTGCAAAAGGCATTACAAAAAATATTGATAAATACACCTTTACCCACAACTTCCCCCATACAGAATTTCACTATTTACAATAAACAGCCTATACATTTGGTAATAACTTTATACAAATTCTGTAAACTAATTTATTTAATTTTAAGTCTATTGCCTTTTATTATCATGCCTTATGACCACTGATTTTGAACAAAACTTGTAGTTTTTGAGCTATGTCGCGTACAAACAGAACGACATACTGACGGAAATATAAGAATTGGTTTTTCGGGGTCTAGGGATTCGAAAACGCAAAGATCTGCAATAATACCTCTTACGAGGGAATAAAGTAAAAGCAGATGAATGAAAAAATAATAAAGCGCGGTTGGCCGATATTCAGAAATTTATCTATTCGCAAATGGTGGCAGTCACGGCTGTAATCTCCAAAAAGCCTTCGATTCTTTCATAACTATTGAGCTTACAAGCGTGGAACCTGTAGTCTAGTTCACAAACTTAAAATTATGTTAATTCTTGCTATTGATAGGAAGGTAGATAGGGCCCATTGTATTCGGAAGGACGTCTAGATAAATGTACTAAAATTTCAAACTCGCTCAGAAGTTAACAATTTAAGATAAAAAAAAGGATTTTAATCTTTTGCAAATAACTCGGAAAAGAGGAAAAAATTTCCAATAAAAAAATCTACTCCCGGAATTCTATCTATCTATTATTATTAATAATTTTAATTTAATTATGGTATTATCTAGAGACTTGGAGGAACAATAATTGTAATATCCCGTTGAAAAGAACTGTTTTTCATAAAATAACCCAAGTGTTGTAACACATTTTTTTATAGTTTTCGTTAATCTTTCAAGGCAGATAATTGAAAATTCACTTTCTAAGACAGTGAACAGGGGTGGCAAAGTTTAGGTGCAGAAACATTAATCGGTTTGAAGTTTGCAAGCGTATATAATTCGGATGACTATACAACAATTTGTTACCATAGAGCGGATCTGATCCGATTAACCGATTTTGAAAAGGAGGAGGATGTCAAGTCGACGCTATGTATATTTTTTATGTATGTACAACGATTACTCTGTGATGATTTAACCAGTTCGGATGAAATTTTCAGAGAATATTCAGTGCCGGATTGATCCGGCATAGCAAGCATATTGAAAAAAGGCGGAATGACGCTATTTTCAAATGTTTACGCGATGCTACATTGAAGATCATATAAATTTACGTTCACCATTTCGCCAGGAAAAAGTATGTATGTATGCATACTGCATAGTGGATCAAATGGCTATGTTCTAGACCTAACTTCTACAATAAAATTCATATAAATAGAACTAAAAACTGGAAAATAATATTTTACTTCATCTTAAAAATTTTAGTGTGTGAAGTCGGTGCAAAACTTATTCTTAATTACTTAATCAGTATTTATATACCTTACCATCTACGCATACGAAGGCAAAAGCTAGTTAATCATGTAGTCTATTATAGCTAAATTGTTGGCTAAAGCACAGTTGTTGATTTATTTTGCCCAATATATGCTTATTAAATACTTCGTCAGGTAAAAGGTTTTGTAAATCTAAAACTTAAAACATTTACACGATAATAAGTGTTATGCAAGTACTGCTACGAAGTGGGAATTTATGGTTTTTCAACGGTCAAATTGACCATTACATATTTTTTACATTTAGATATATCTTAGCATCTCACCTTCTTAGGTTATCTTAATTTAGATAAAAGAAAATTTGTTAACATGGCTATAAACTGTAAATGGCAACAACAAATGCTGATAGGTTTGATGAAATTCAAATATACTTATTGCTAACAGCAAAAGGACACTGCTGTTAATAGGTTGTATCTAGAACTTGATATAAAGAGGCCACTACTATGTAAATGCAACATTACAGAGATTGGTACATTTTTTAGATAATTTCATTTACTTAGCATAATACTATGAACAACATATCATTTTTTTATTTTAGAATCGTGAGCTCCAGATCATGAGGAAATTAGAACATTGTAACATAGTTAAACTTAAATACTTTTTCTACTCCAGTGGAGATAAGGTAAGTTTTTGTTAACTTTTATATTGCTTATACTTTCTTGTAACAATATTGTGTAGATGGCTTATCAATAATCGATATAGTTTCAATTAGAAATGTCAGATTCAGTGAATATCTAATATTAGGTAAATAAACATATGCATCTCCTTGTTACCATATGAACACGAGATGATATAAATTGTATTAAAAAAATTAATTATATTATTAGTTTTGTTAAAACTGATTTCAGTAGGATGAGGTAGGTCGAAGAAATTCCAATTAAATTTTTTTCGAAGATACAAAAAAGGAACCAAGTCTCATTTCCTGGCAGTTGAGTTTTTATAATTAGTAAGAAGGGATAATAATAATTTATGTCAATAACTTTGGCCTTTACAAGTGAATCTCACTTTTGGTAACATATCAAACCTAGACTAAGAATCATAGCTTGTTGTTTTAATGAAAGCTCTTTCTCAAAAAATATAAGAATTAAATGCTCTTAGAATAAAATGATACCCTACAGAGGTATAGTGTTTAACTTGGTAAACAGGTAATCTTATATTATTAAGACAATAGATCAATACTTTTGCTTTCAAGATATTGCTTTTGGTAAATTTGTTTTTCTACTTAGATAATAAATCACGTTATCGTTCCTACGTACCTGCTAAACAGTATTTTTTATGTCATTTCATACACTCTATGCATTATGATTTTTTTTGCGTAATGATGTATCTTTAAAAAATATCGCTCGCCTAAGACGAATAATTAACAAGACCAATTGCTAATGTAATTGGATGTAATGGAGTTTGAAATGAATATTTTGTCGAAACGTCCATTATTTCGCTCTCTGAATTTTTTCTTCACTTGTGATTGAAATAGGTCACAATTAACGATAAAGCATTTAGCCACATATTGTTACAATTTGTAGCTCAGAAATAAGAACTTCGTATCTCAATTTGACCTTTTTAAAAGATTTAATACTTAGATTCTAAAAAGAATTCTTAATCACGTGATATATAGATATATTAATACCCATTTTCGTCCGGCAGCTTTTGTTAATGTTTTTTTTTTCATAACAAGAAATTTTAAGATACACAAAGTTTTATTTTCTGAGCCTTGGATGGCTTTGTCCATTTTTATGATTTTATTATTGAAATAGAGCTAAAGACAAAAATGGAAAAAGTATTCCAATACTTCCAATACTACTGTACAATCTTGTGAAATTAAACCTAGTTAGCTTATTATGTCGACTTAAAACATTCTTTTTTACTTCTTATTTTTCTACAGTTACGCACGTTTTAACGTTGTCAATCCATTCCCTATAATATCCTCAATTGCAGCACATGTAATTCCCGGACATCTTTTAGCAGGAACTCTACAATCAACTTATTTTCTATCCTCAGTTTGTTGTACCCATTCATACAATTTTTATTGTATTATTTATATTACATATTATTTATTATTATTATTTTGGTGGATATAATATTCTCTATATATATTTTTTTATATTTGTAGGGTTAGTAAGAACAAATTAACTGTTTGATAAATAGCTTTTTCCATTTTGTCTCGAGCTGGTTGGGTTAATGATTATATTGAATTTTTTGTTAATATTCAGCCACCAGAAGTCCCCTGCAACATGTCGATTTTCTTGGCTACTCAGCAGGTACGAACCTGCTTTCAAAGTTTTTTTGGCTTTCATTTTATATCCCACGCAAAGTTTTAGAACTATCTTAATAATTGTTCCCAAACCTAATAATTATCCCCATAATTAACCAGTCCGATGTGGTATAATTAAAAGGGGATCCAAAAACCTATAATCATAATATATTAATAACCTTGTAAAACGTTGATGTGTTGATGTCATTCTTTTAAATAAACGATTTAATTTTTTTAATTGTATTCATTTTGTACTAATTTTAATACGATTCTGAATGTAATTAACGAAATATGTCATGTAGTTTACACACTTGACTACTATTCAATTTTTTTTGTTAAAAGCGAGTATCTATGTAGGTTATTTTTCTAGAGACACTGAATCTTCACTTCTTAAATCGAATTTAACATACAAATATATGCAAAAGATGCAAGGAACTGGAAAAACTAAACGATTGACAGATATTCACATTGCAGCTAAAAAAACCTGTTAAGACACATTTAAAGAAAGATGTGTGGTAAAATATATTATGAGAGAATTAGGTAAATAAGTTATAGTATAGTGCATTCTAAAAGATTAAAAAAGACTGAAAAATAACAAAAAAATTAATAATAATAAATAACTTATCCATCATTCTGGCATCTTAAGATCACAATCTTTAGTCTTGTTGACATTTAAGTTAAACAACTACCAACCAACTGACCTTCAGCGCATCCACGTCCTGTTTATTCCACAGGATCGTAGGAAATGTAATAGGGCTAAGTTAAGCACTGGATTTAAAGAGCATCTCTTTGTTTGCGAGAGGATTCCAGAAAACATATCTGGCTTCTACCCGAAACTTATGAGTGAAGCCAGTTTTTTTAACCTTATGTCGAAAACCACAACTTTGAAGTTTCAGCAACAGTATCATATTATTAACGCAATCATATTCTTTTGATAAATCAGAAAATACATTCGCAGCTGCTTGACTGTTTTTGAGTTGATTAGTTCTTGTTCTTCAGAAAACTGAATAGCTCTGGGTAAAGGAGTTTAGTACGGTCTAGGAATGATCGTATTCTGTTTTTAATCAACTTCTGATTGATTTTAAATAAGATCGGATGAAAAGAGATTAATCTGAAATTACAGGGATTTGAATATTCCGTAAAAGACACTACGTTACGGATCATCTTTCAGATCTATTCCAGAAATCAAATAGGTATGCCTAGGAGTCAGATAAATGAAGATAATTATGTAAATCTTGTTAGGTTTAATACGCAGGTACCAATAATGTTAAAAGATCACGATAGTGAACGCCAAACATGGACCTTTCATTGTTTCAAACTTATTGATACATCCTTTAGAGAATGATTTATTTACTTTGAGACCATTTTTCAAATTGTCGGAACTTCCAGGTTGTACAACGAACTCTGAGACATAAGATTTTTTAGTATTATTGACTTCATTTTGCATAGTGGTTAAAGGTAAGGAGTAGCGTTATTTTTGGATCCTCTTTGAGTTTTTGTTCATGTTGCTTTTTATTCAAAACCGTTTGACGTTGTGACTCCCTTTTCTAATGCTAGTTAAGGCATTATCTAAGATGTAAAATGAATTCCTTAAAAATTGTAACGCAGTAACATAATTTAATTTCCAATAGTTGTAGTGGGCTTGAGACACCCAATTTCTTTTTTTTTACTGATATACGAAAACATCAGACTTATGTGAAAAATTGTTTTTTTTTCGCCATTAATTTTGTTTATTATTGAAATGATAATATTAATTAAGGGCTAATATGTCTGCTGTTCTTTTGTTTATATAACTCTCCTTTTTTACGTAGAATTAAGAAATTGGATATAAAATTATGAATTACATATATGCACATGTGACATCCTACATATGCTCTATTTATTATCATAATTTTGTATCTGTTTTATGTCATTGCTATTATATAAAAAACGAATCAATTGATTTAGTTGTTGCCTTTACAGAAAGACGAGGTGTACCTGAACCTGGTTTTGGAATATATTCCTGAAACAGTTTACAAGGTGGCGCGGCATTATAGCAAATCCAAACAAACTATACCTATTAGTTTTATTAAGGTAAAAACAATTTGTTTATTATGACGGTTTGACATTAATTAACGTATCTAACAAAAGTTTTCGCATTTTTTTTTGCTGCAATTGGAAAATATCGACACAATGTATTGACATTATATATTAAGGAATTATTTTCTTAATGTTTGGTTAACAGAAATTATCATTTAAATTAAACTTAATGGTCCATTATCTTCATTGAAACGCAATTTTCAGTTAATGTGTCGCATCATATTCTGGACGGACAATTAGCCACTTGGCGATTTTCTTAAAATATTCTGCGTCGAAGGTGTTGTTCGACATTCCAGCTATTATCGTACACTTCCCTGCTCAATACTCCCCAAAACTCTTCGATTGGTCGTACCTGCGGGACATTTGAAGTGTTGTAATTTTTTTAACAAATGGAAGGTTATTAGCCTATAACTAATCCTTGGTTATTCTATCGTAATGGCAGGTCTGTAGATTGGGCGCACATATAATTACAGCATTAGGATGGTGTCTGTTAACAATATCAACCAATTTTGGAAGGCATTTCAGTATAAATATTTGCATCCACCGTTTCACCCCTTACAAGTTCAACATAACGACGTGAAATGCCAAATTTCTTTATTTATGATATGTTATTTGGGCAATTTTCTATATTGTATAAATCTCATAATTACCCTTAATTTCTGAATTCGATAACGTGAAATATTTTTCGTCATCCATTATCCCAACTACGTTTCCTGTGAGGTTATGTCTTCCTAAAGTACTGCAGCATATTGGAAGCCTACGCAACTAATCGTTGTTATATTTTGGGCATTTCTTTTTCGAGATTTAACTCCTTATTATTAACCTCCTAATTCTCGACTACGATCATATGAGGAAGAAGAAATTTACATGCTAATTTACGAGTTGATGATTCCAATCGGTCTGGGCATTAGTAATGGCGTCCCAATTTGACTGGGCATTATATTGCGCAATATTTGCGCATGGTAGGCCTTCCTTACATTCGCGAATTCTTTTATAAATAGTGGAGATAGTGATCTTTTTATCTCGAAATATATTCTTAATCTCGCGTTTGGGCACCCGTCCAACTAAATTATGCATACAGTGAGGACATAAAGTCCATCGCCCCCCCATCTAACTTTTGAACCTCTTGGTATATTGCAACGAAATTTGGAACGATAATATATGAACAAATTATCCATTTAAAAAAATTACTGCTTTAAATGTCAAGAAGACAACGTTATTATACTTTTGGGATATTTTTGAGGTTACCAATGTCAATACGCTATTCAAAATGAAGCACGAAAATGAAACGGTAAATATTTTATTAAAACAGTTTACCATTTAATAAAAAAACGATAAAACGAATATTAAAATACTGCAAGAAGGAGAAAAAGAAAAACTTCAAATTTTCATTTTAAAAGATGTTGTAAATGTCCGCCTTACACCTCTTGACAAACATCATCTTAGTGAATTCTTCCCTTATATTATGTTCTTCCCTCATATTATGGTGGGTTTTAGGGTTTATTCCTGCACACACGTCGATGATACGTTTATGTAGTTCGTTCAGAGAATTCGAAACCATTGTGTCTAAAATAAAGTGGCGGGGCGCCGTCCTGTTTAAACAAAATGCCGAAGTGAGCGCCATAGAAAATAATCAATTGGCGAACGAGCTGACCGCTCTGTCGGACCTCAGGGATCAATCCATCTATCTGAATTAAGTTGCATCCAAGTAATTTCTAGAGTCTTTAAAGTAATGTGGCGGGGCGCCGGCCGCGCCGCACAGTGGGTAAATGGCGGAAAAAATGTATAATTTGAAACTATCTAATTTTAACAAAATTTCATTGCATTAGTGTTCTTAGATAATGAATGTAATTTAATTTAGCACGTATTTTCGAATTCATATTTCACTGACATAACCACGTATTTTTAAAGTCACCTAAAAATAGAACTCTTAAAAATTTTTAAAAATATTGTCATCTTAAATTCTTCAGTATTACTATGAGAAACGACGTGTGGGGTTTTTACGTTTTATCCAAAAAGAAGTGACTTTAAGGTCTATAGATAAATAATTATTTTCATTTTATAGGCCTAATTCATTTCAAGTTTTGAAATATTTTAAAATGAAACCATTTTTTATTAACTTTTTCATGAAAATTATAATTTTCACTATTAGCTACATGTACCTACATATTCTTATTATCCTTATTATTTTATTTACACTTTAACGAATATGGAAACGAAAAAAATTAGCTGCGGATACGTGCGGGTAAAAATCTAGTTAGCTATGAATGGTTGTTGTGACAACGAGCGCAAATGTTTAACTTAATGTGCGCGTCTTCACATAATATGTGAATATCAATATTATTGATAAAGTAGCGTTTGTGTAATTTCGAAATTCGTTGTGTGATAAAAAAAACTAACAGTAATCTTAGCAAGTGTGTAAAATGTCATCCGTTTCCATAAGTAATCGACAGCTTACTGAAGAATTTATTAGGTGCGGCCGTAAAAGTGATATGTTGATGCAATTTTTGAGAGATAAATTCCCTTCTTTTAGTGAAGATAAGCTAAGGATAATTTTAGAACAAATTAAAAAAAGGTATGTTAGCTCGTTCAATTCAAAATGGAACCAGTGTCATAGGAAAAAAAAGGCACTATTTAAAACTTATTCTGTATGGCTGGATAAGAATTTTAATGTAGAGATGCTTAATGAATTAATGCCCGGGACTTCAAATAAACGTAGTTTAAGTGCTGGACGACCGGTAAAGAGATTTGAAGAATGCAGTGAACGAGCTAAACGTTACAAGATCCAAGAAATTCGAGAAAGGTACTCTAAAAAAGAATTACAAGTCGCAGCTGGAAAAATATGAGCTAAGAAGACCTACTTGGAACCTCAAAAAGCTTTAGCGATGTTAATTGATGCACAGTTATCAAAGCATCAATATGAAGTGGTTCGAAATGTGCTTAAAAACTTCGGCTGTGATGTTTTGCCACCATATTATAAAGTTCGGGAAGAAAAAGTGCATTGTTACCCTGAAAATATTACTATTACACCAATATCTGCTCAAGTTGATTTGCAAAGTTTGCTTGATCACACAGCTAAAAGAATTATTTTGGCCGCTGAAAACTTTACAAATGTAGCGCATGTTCCAGAAATAATGACTTTAACATCGAAATGGGGTTGTGACGGTTCGTCAAATCAAAGTCAATATCATCAATTCATACCTAACGAATTTAATGGTATATCTGATGCAAATTTATTTATGGTATCTATGGTGCCCTTAGTACTTGAAACTATAGATCAAACAGACACGTTATGGAAGAATTATAGACCTTCTTCCACAAAGTTTTGTCGGCCGATTCAATTTGAATATGCCAAGGAAACCGCAAACAATACTAAAAAAATTGTCGAAAGAATAAATGAAACCATATGCAACATACTGCCAACATATGTGAATATAAAGGACAAGGTTATTGAAATTCGTCACAATCTTTTATTTACCATGATGGATACAAAAGTAGCTCAAGCAGCAACTGGTTGTAAAGCATCGTCTGTTTGTTACATATGTAAAGCAAGCCCTAAAGAAATGAACAACTTAGAATTCGTCATCAAAAAATCATGCAATCAGGAAGCAGTTAAGATGGGAATTTCTCCATTACATGCTAGAATCAAAACAATGGAATTCATTTTACATATTGGGTATAATTTGACTTTTCAAAAGTGGTCTACTAATGCGGAAACCAAACCACTTAAAGAAGAAAACAAAAAAAGGATTCAGACAGAATTACGCCAGAGATTGGGTATTAGGGTTGACCATGTTCAACAAGGGTTAGGTACAACAAATACTGGAAACACGTCCAGAAAATTTTTTCAAAATCCTGAGGTAGTTTCAGAGGTAACTAGGGTTGACCTGGAATTAATCAAACGACTGGCTACAATACTTGAAGTAATAACTTGTGGTGAGAGCATAGACCCAGTAAAATATGGAAAGTATGCTTTAGATACAGCTAGACGATTTGTTGGGACGTATAACTGGTATTATATGCCAGTAACAATACATAAAATGCTGGTACACGGCGAAAGTATAATCCGAAGTTCTTTTCTACCTATCGGTAATCTCTCCGAAGAGGCGCAGGAGGCTCGAAACAAGGATTATAGAAATTATCGCCTTCGTTACGCAAGGAAATGCAGTCGAACTTCAACCAACGAAGATATTTTAAAGAGACTCTTAGTTACTTCTGATCCATTTTTATCAAGTTTAAGAGTTACAACTTTAAAAAAACACATAGATCTATCAGAAGATGCAAAAGAACTACTTTTAGATTAAATTTAAAACTCAGTTATTGACAACGTATTATTTTTGTAATCTTAAATTTGTTTATTACACGTTATTGTTTTATTCAACTCGTTTAATTTAGTTGCACTTAAGTTCTATTTATTATAATCATCATAAAATGATAGCGATCAGATAATGTCAGGTACCTATTTCATAAATACAACCAAAAAAGTTTTGCACCATACTGTATAAAAGAATAGCCTGTAATTTTTTAAATGTAGTTATGTCTTAATTAAAATACAAGGTGGTGTAAAACTTTTTTGGTTGTGTATATTATTGTAAATATACTATGACAACTAATAATTAACAGTTATTATTAATCCTTTATCTACAGCCATTTTCTTGCAATGATATGTTAAAAGGAGTAAAATCTTGATAGTCTATAATTTTTTATTTTTTCTGTGGTTTTAATTTTAGAAAATGTAAAGTGTAAAAACTTCTTAAATCTAAGCACTCACACTTATCAACAAAATTTATACTGGGTGTCCCAGAATATGTGGGCAATCTCTCGAATATAAAAAGTACACGTAAAGATAATGCCACAAGTTCCTTTAAACTTTTTTCAAATAGTCGATATTAACGAAGATACAGGGTGTTAAAGTTAAGTAACAATGTTGCCTCAGTTCGAGGATTCAACAATCATCAATTCTTAAAGCTAGGGAATGCTTAAGATTAGAAGGTATGTTGAATCAACCAAAATCTTTGAAATTAACCATTGCTTTTTTTCCGTAAACCGAATTATTTATTTATATCGAACAAAAATGTATCTGTTTTTTCTTATTTTTATCTTATTTTTTTTACTTAAAAATTTAATACAAGTACGTAAAATAAGTTAAGATCCATTAAATAGTAATAAATACATGTAGGTGGCGCCCCCTACAATTTAGAGTCGCAATAACATTAAATTTGAATTTCGTATCTTAAAAAATCCCCGGATGCCAATTTTCTCTCAAATATGGATAGTATTTCAAAAGTTAATCCCATAAAACAAAAATAGAAATTTATAACACCCTGTATCTACCTTAATATCGAATTTTTGAAAAAAGTTTATAGAAACTTGTGGCATTATTTTTACGTATACTTTTCATTTCCGAGAGATTGCCCACATATTCTGTATAAGCAAGCAGTTTTAAAATAAGTAGAACATTTTTGCCGAAAAATGCCTGTTCTGACCCATTGTGCGCCGTCCTGTTAGACAAAATGCTTATTTTTTTGAGGAAACTGGATATGTCGTTCGCGAAACACATTGGGGTTTTCATCACTCCAATATTTACAATTTTGAGTGTTGACTTCCATTCAGGAAAAAAGTACTCTCACCACTAAAACAAATATAGCGCAGATAATTGGGATTTGCTATGATCCTTTCTGCCGCCTTAATCTCGCAAAACTCTAGTCGCCTGTCAGGGCCATCTTCGGTTAATTCTCATTTTATAAGGATGAAATTTATTAGATTTTAAAATGTTTTTAACGGACGAACACGAAATATTGCATGTCTGAGCTACTTGCTTAATACATTGTCTAGGATTTACGACCATTTCTGTTATGACCTGAACATTTTCATTAATTTTGGGCCTCCCAGATTTTGGGGCATCTTTTACCGTCCCAATTATTTGAAATTTTGACAATAAATTTTGAAAGTATTTCCCGCACTTGGTCGATCCGGAAAGCCTTCGTTGAAGATGCGAACTGCAGCGTGATAATTCCAGTAAAAGAATTTACTCATATATTATCCTTCCAAATTTCGTTGCAACATACCGAGCGGTTCAAAAGTTATACGGGGGCGACAGACTTTATGTCCTCACTGTATAAACTTTTTTGAATATGTAGCTTGGACGCCATAACTAGACTAAAATTTGGCAGGCACAATTTGACATATCAAACTTTAAAAAGTATTACATTTTTGTTTGCAAAGGCAATTAGATGCTAAAGTTATTTATTATAAAATAACATTCGACGAAATGTTTTCGAGAACTTTTGTTACATAGGTTATTACTGAAAATTATTCACGTTATAGTGATAATTTTGGTACTATAACAAAGAAAATTTATATTTTCCTAAGGAGGCCTTTTCAAAGGGTTAGTTTTGATTTTTACAAGGTAACTAAAAAACACTATTTATGGCATGATTTGGGATAGATAAGTAATCCAAAGGATTTTAAATATTTTTTTCAAATATAGTTTTATTATTCTTTATGTTTGGGATAGTTGTTTTAAAAATAAATATTTCAACACAAAATTTGTAGAATTCTATAGTAAGGTTACCTTAGGTGTCGGAAAAGCTGATTGATAAGTGAAGGTAAAACATTTCATATCATATGACATAAACTGTAGGATATATATTTTAAAGCGAACAGGTGAATTTGACCAGTATATGCATATATTAATTCAAAATCTCTAATGTAGGAATGATGTCAAGAATAAACAACAAATTTTATAAGTAACCTTTCTTTAGTTAGTATTATCATTATTACTATTATTACTATATTTGTCACCTTTGTCTGTTTACCATGTTTACCTTGTTTTGTATTGCCTATTATGACATCTAACCATCATTGTTACCTTACCAGATTTAAAAAAAAACGTTCTAAATTTGCTAAAGAAAACATAGACATCGACTATTTAAATTTAGAGAAAATAGTATTTTGGACATTTTTCAGAAAATATATATCATAATATTTAAAAAAATCGATGTTGAGTTTTTTCTCTGTTCTGGTATACTGATTTTCTCGGTTTGATAAAAATCCTGATGTCTCAGAACAAATCTACATTTCTAGTTGTTTAAATTTTACTTCTAGCTTCTACAGAAAATCTATAAAGTTATATATTTGTAGATTTATTCGGTTTAAACTAGAATTTTTTCCTTAATATTTGTTGATATGATTTAAAGCATTTCGAGACAAAAGCCCTCGGGCCGAATACTTATGATGACTATAGGTATACGTTTTAATATTCTTGTTTTTTCTCAGTTATACATGTACCAGTTGTTCCGATCTCTGGCATACATCCATTCATTGGGTATCTGCCATCGGGATATTAAGCCCCAGAACCTTTTGCTTGACCCAGAGACAGGAGTGCTAAAGCTCTGTGACTTTGGAAGCGCGAAGCATCTTGTCAAAGGCGAACCGAATGTCTCGTACATCTGTAGTCGATATTACAGGTAAGATCGATTTCTTAAAAGGATATGGGAGTGAATTTAAATTCTTGATTGTGCTGCTGAGCATAAAACACTTAACATCTGCAGTGTGACAGATATCGATGTGGGTCATCGATACCGATTGGTCTAGCAAACCAACTTGATGTTTAGCTAAAACATCAGAACATATATTGCGGTTGACCTTGAAGAAAAAGTCGACTTTACGTCTTATTTACCGACGAAGAGAAGTAGTAAAAGTAGATTTTTTTGAAAAGGAAAATAGTAAAATATGAAAAAGCAATAACATACACATTACTCGTGAATTTTTTTTCTTCGTCGGTAAATAAGAGCTTGAGAAGTCGACACGTTTTTGAGTTGCTTGTATATCCTCTTAATCTATACTTGTTTTTGTTATTTAGGTATTGTGAACTATTTTTATTTTGTGACCCGAGAACACTACTTTAGTTAACAATAAATCACAAAATAATTAAAATTTAAATTGGGAACTTTATTTAAAATCGATTTTTTCTTAAATAACTTGTAGACAGGTTGTTCCAAAATTAAATACACACTGTTCGGGTCTTTCTTTAAAACTGTTAGGATAGTCTTTCTTCTTTTTTTGAAACGATTTTATTATATTCTATACCACAAATTCATAACTCTAATTTGTTGGAAAATAAAAAATCAGATATTGTATAATTTTACTTGTGGTTTACGATAAACTGGCGGGAATGGCCCGATATTATTATGATTTTTCAAAATTCAGTTATGTGGTTTTATTTGTATTCTCTTTATTTTTATTTTGGGTTTAGCCTTTGCCACTTCACTGAAGACATGGCAGTATTAATTCGTTTTTACACCATATTCCTAATACATCAGATTAATTGAATTTCACGTAAGTGGGCTTTATATTTATCAGTGGTATCTTTTATCAAAATATCTGCTAAAACGAATCTAAACATGTTAGGCCTATAGTAGGTATTTAAACATTATCGGCCGTATTCAGTGATGTTTAAATCAGGTCTAACTTGACGGTCAGGGGAGTTACGACCCCCTTAATAATTTGAGCAGTTGGCTAAGTTGTAGTTGAGTTGGCTATTAGTTATAAAAATTACGATACACATTTACAAATAAGCAGAATTCGCACGGTGTCGCAGACTAAAAGTTTAAATTACCATGGTATTTAGATCTGGTCAAACTTTCAAACCTGGTAATGAAGATTTTGGTGTATATATTCATGGAAATAAATAGTATTTCAGTTTTCCAAAGTGATAAGTTGGTTTTAATGTGGCATGGCAATAATATATTTGTGCTTATTAAGAAAAAATAGATCTAAACAGGGTTGTAAACCTTAGCTTAATAAACAGGTTTTATTACTTGTACTGTGAAATTTACCGAATAATAATCATATCTAGCCAAAAAGCACGTCGGATAACATATTATCATCGCTAATTGAATTTAAAATTTTTGTCTTAATTTGAAATATTTCACTTTAGATTTAAAGTGTGTGATGTCAAAAACCGTAATTTATGCGTGTTTTTGTAATTTTGAAGTTAGGTAGTTTCGAACATTCACAATTGCTTTTAAAAACGTCTGCTAAAGAAAAGGTGGAACACAATCATACAATGTAAATTACGCTAAACTTTTACTTCAGACATTATTTTTCTTTGCATGTTTTTTGGCGTTTTTTAAGATAATTTTTTGAAATATAGGTCAATATTATGACTAGTTGTGTATCACAATGTTTATATCTTTTTTAACGTTTCGTTTTTGTGGCTTGGCTTTACGTAAGTTTAATTAGGAGATTGAAATTGAGGTTCATTTTTTGTTTCCGGTTTTGACATAGTTCGAATTTCGGGAAAATGTTCTCGATTTCCAGCAGTATCAAAGCATTACTGTTTCTAACGTCACGCCTTTATTTTGCTACGTTTCTGTGGCACAAAAATACTTATTGAAATATCGAAGAATCAACCTAAAAAATCAATTTCTCGTTTGTGCGCCTTCATATAGCTTCTACTTTCATTTTACAACATAAAAAAATGGTTTATAACAGGATTGAATCAACCTATTTTTAGGGCTCCAGAGTTGATTTTCGGCGCCATTGACTACACGACGAAGATCGACGTTTGGTCAGCTGGATGCGTATTGGCCGAACTATTGCTTGGCCAGCCCATCTTTCCAGGCGACTCGGGCGTTGACCAGCTGGTAGAGATTATTAAAGTTTTAGGCACACCTACCAAGGATCAGATTAAGGAAATGAATCCCAATTATACAGAGTTCAAGTTCCCGCAAATTAAATCGCATCCTTGGCAACAGGTAAGCGGAAAAGTCAAAAAAACAATTCTAAAAATAAGTTATTCATTATGCTGAGCACATATTTAAATATAAAAACCTAGCACGGGCGTATCCCCTTCAGAGCCACTTTTACTTAAACTAAAATGAAATTAGTATAGAGTGAATACCTTCGTTTCCATGGCCCCCCCCCCCTCGGCCAGATGTAAGTAAACTAGAAAGAAGGTATCTTTTTTTAGTCGTTCTTGTGTTCAAATCCTCTCCCCCAGAGCCAGTGTTACTTAAACTAAAATGAAATAAATATAAATTAAAGACGAGGAATTTTTTCAGTTTTTTTAAATATTTATCCTGTCCCTACCTAGATTAGTTGAATCTCTCAATCAACGTAATTCTAATAATTTCATGTACATTTTCAAGGGAAGTTTTTTTTTTAAAACCCCGAAGCAATTTCTGTATATGACCCTGCTTCCTAGTCGCTACGGTTTTGAATTAAAATCTGAACACGGGTCATCTTTGACATTTGAAATGGAATACCTTGTACATTATATGTTTCTTTGGCAAGTTGATTGCATTTATGTCACAGACGGTTGTATAATATTTTGCTGAACGAGATAAGCGAGTTTCGCAATCCATATGAGTGCCTTAAAGGCAACTTTCACTTTTTTCTATGAGCGTGCGTTCACACTAGTTCCTTAAAGTGGTATTTTTTACTCTGAAATATCTTCGAAAAAGTCTAAAAAAAATGTATGAGAAAGCAATAAGTATGTACCATTGCATAAAAAAAATCTGGTACAAGGTAATGGCAACCTGATTGTTGCTCCCTGACTGATGAGAAATAATGCAGAACAATTCATTAACTACTGTAATATCATTATATTTACTGATTTCGTAATAAATAACATTCTATAATAAGTTTTGAAAACAGATTTTTTCACACAATATGTTTTACTCGAATATTTTGATAACTGAGCAGCTACCTGCCATATATCGGTGTATAAAATAAAATATGAAGTACGCTGCATTTTGCGGGAGGTGGGCAATGACCAATCAGTTTTAGCCGTTGTGTGTTTTTTTTTAATCAGTTTTGATAAAAAATATTCCTCAAACTAATTATTAAACATTGCGTTTATCTTTATTATACCTTCTTTTGTAATAATACAATTACAATATCTCACCTTTTAACATTGTAATTCATTCGTGGTATTAGCCAGCGGAATAGTTGTTTCTGTGATTCCATTTTGTGCCTTTGCCCTACACAGGGCTCGCTAGTTTATGACGGCCTGATGAGCCCTAAAAAGAGCGAAATCGCGTTTGACTGAAATGGATCATTGTGCCTGCGGCATTACAGGGCATGTTTCAGGCTGGGATCATTGTATCCTTGTTCTGGCGTTGGTGTAACGTGAAACAAAAATACATTAACAACTGTACCTACATTCTGATCGAAAATTCGATCACAAGTTTGAAGTATTATTTTTTGTAATTCTAATAAATTTCTGAGGTTCATTCTTTCCATCTAGAATGCTAGAAACTCTGATAATATCACAATTCCCAGATTAACTAAATCTGCCAAGAACTCACTAAATATAAAATTTTATAATGTACTGCCGAAATGCATTAAGGAACTACAAAACAATTGCTTCAGGCTCACACTCGAGCATCTCTTGGTGAAACACTCGATCATCTTTTGGTGAAAGCGTGCTTTTATAACATAGATGAATATTTTAATTATGAATTTTAGACGGTCGTGAAATGTACTTCTCAATTTCTCTGCGTTTTTTGTACTTATTTTGTATTTCGGTTTTATGTACTATATTTTAATAATAATTTTATTTTAATTAACATTATTTTTGACATGCTACACATACTGTATTCGTTTTATGTTGTCAAATAAATAAACATAAACATAGGGTATTTGCATTCCGTTTGTTTATTTCAGTAAAGTACATTTTGTAGCAGTACATTGATTCCTCAAAACCGATCTTCAAACATTCAGACAAAGAATTCTTCAATCTGCTTCAACAAAGTCAAGAAAATGAGTCTGTTCCATTACTTTGACAGCGGTTTCAAATGGATTTTCTTATGAATCAATAATAATTCTTCGTTTGCCATTGACATTTTAGGACCTGATCTTGTAATACTTTTTTAGGACCTGATCTTGTAATACTTTGTAGTTTTTTTTTGTTAGCAAAAACGACACTTTTGCCGCTAGTTACCTCATTAGCTATATTTCTTATAGTATTACCATGTCTTGATATCGTATATATTACTGGTTCTTGTTGCGAAGTTAACTAGACCGTTTTGAGGTCAATTAACCAGGGTGGCAACTTCTGACAACAGTTTCAAAAAAATGACATATGGCCAAGCTAATACGTGAGGTAATAACAAGTTCAGGGTAAAGCAGGTAATTTATAATAGCATTACACCAGTTGTTTTAACGCACTGGTGCCATTAAATTAGTGTGTAAGAGTAAAATCATTATATAATATTTAAATCTCACTAAACCTGATGAGCTTTGTTTTTGCACGGAACTTTTAACTAGTTAAATTTGTTAAAATATATATTTTTGCTTTCATTTATTAAAAATTACAGTATCTAATATCAGTGTGGGGCGGTGCATGTAAAAAAACAATAAAACCATTAGAACAATTACAAAATAAGTCAATAAAATATATTTATCGTTTACCATATCTGGAGCCCACCATTAACCTATATAAGCCTAAAAATATTTTAAACATTTCTATGATGTATAAAACTAAATTATGTATTTTTATTCATTCATCAGCTAGAAATATAAAAAATCCAAATTTAAATTTCATTAGAAATAATAACATTCATGACCATAATACAAGACAAACTGATTATTTCTTCACCATAAAATTTAAAAGTAATTTTGGCAAACACTATATTACACACTGGGGTTAATTATTAAAATAATCTACCAAAACGATTAAAAAATATTAACAAAATTGATACTTTTAAAAAACACTTATAGAAATATTTTTTGCGGAATTAATATCTTCACGTTTGATATATTTTTTTAATGTTTACCGTTTTTAATTTATTTGTAATTTATAATATTCTTTATAGGTTTATATTTTATATTAGTTATTAATTAGTTCCCTTAATATTTACAGTTTTTAATTCATTCGTAATTTATAATATTGTGTATACATTTTTATATTAATTGTTAATTAGTTCCCTACTATAAACAATGTTGTTTCTCGGGAATAAATGATTGGCTAAAAAAAATAGCACTATATAAACTTTTAATGGGTACAATATCTGCCAGATTGGTAGTTTATAGAAAGCCATAATAAACTTAGTTAAGGATATTTGTATGCCTAAAATTAATTTGATCTTTGATATTTTCACAGTTATTACATCGAATCCCTTGAAAAATGATTTGCAAACTGTGCTAATACTCTTCGCTGGCGCTTCGCCATACTAAGTACTTTTGTTTGTTGAAATTAACTAACAGTTGTAATTTACTTTTACTAACATTGTTTTATTTGATTATGTTTTATATTAAAATTAACTAATGCTTGCAATTTAGTTCCAAAATATTGCTTGTTTTATTTGATTATAAGAATGGTAATTAAAGTTTGAATTCTTGTATCCGTTGTGGTGTTTTGTCTGCAAGCGGCTTCAACTGAATGTGGTGTCTTTCTGTTTAGCTTTTCAATATTCCATCACTAAGCATTATAAGTTTGTTTCTTCAAAGAAAGTTCACTCTGTAACTAATGAATTTATTGCGCATTTCGCCGCATCATCAATAAAAGAAAATGAAAAAGTAATTAGTTTCCTATACTTTTTGAATTACTTTTTCTAGGTAAAGAATTTATGTCTTAGAAATTTTGAATGCTATAATTAAGTTTTCAATTTCTCACCAAAGTTATAACGAATATAAATAATGAATTATATAAAATTAAATTTAAGTTCGAAAAAAATTTCAACGTCGATAAAAGTGGTATCAATTTTCCAGGACTTTTTGTTATATAAAAAAATGCGTGATTCATCCTCAAGCTTTTTTTTAAATTCTCAAATCAATTTAAAACCACACTCACTTTCATATACACATGTACATATATTACCTACGTCTGATAGTAAGGCAACCTCAACTTAACTTTACAAAAACCCCAGCTTAATTTTACAAAAAAAAATATGTCACATTTTGGGGCTCTATAGTGTCCCCCCTTTATTGAACCAATCTAGATAAAAATTTGAAAATTGGCACATGACAGCGAACTAAATACCTCGTTTTTTTTTTAGTATGTCGTGATTAAAAATTTGAAAATAGATGTGATTTTGTAGAAGATAATTAAATGAATAGAAGGGTCGAGTCGTCACACATATTTTGAAAGAACTTCTCGATCTTAATTTATTCCCGAATTATAAAAAAACTGTATTTTAAAAGAAAAGTAATTTTTTTCTAAATTTAATAATAGAATATAGGAAAGTCAGAAGTTTTCAATAAACAGAAAGATACAAAATATTGGCTTTCCGATTATCTTAACAAAAAATTACATATTTTTACGGGGATAATTTTTTCGTCCGTAAATAAAACTCCGATATCCTCTTAAGAGTGCGTCTGTGTTAGACAGGACACTTTTCTAGCTACAGCGCGTTTTATACAATAAAAAAATTTAATGTTATTTTAAATTATAACGCCCCAAAGTACAGTACAGTCACTTATAAAAAAATATTTTAATAAAGGATCACATGATCCTTGAATGGTAATAAAAGTTTTCCAGCATTTTTACTCTCTGGAGAGTACAGAATAGCGCTCCTGTATATTTTCGATGATAATACAATATCTGACACCCTGGTCTTGATATATCAAGTAGCTTTTAAGCTGTTCTATATGACAGTTCAGCATTAAAAGATAACATCTACCAAATCTCACTACATTTGTCAATTCTGTATTATTACAAACAATTTTTTTGGCTTTAATGTAAACCGGTAAATGAAAAAAAAATTGTTTTACTATTTTACATTAGTGGATACTATGATGCAGAACTGAATTAATTATATTTTAGTTTGAAAGTGGTAAATTTAAAAAAGAAGACAATATACTTGAAAAACGACGGATTTTATTAAATATAAGTATCATAAGTAACCTGCCATGCGGAAATACCAAGGTCAAGTCATTATATTATCGTATTGTCTTCTTGTATACTAAATTTTAAAGCAATAAAAAGTAGATATCTCGGTGTATATAAATCTATTCGGCAAAATCAAATTGTCAAAGTTGTAAATATACAAAATTTCATGCCATAAGTCAAATAAAAGTGATTCAAAATTGACTTAAATTTTTTAAAAAATGTAAACATTGTGTGTTTCAATGTCTCTTACTTCTCTCGTAAAAGAGAAGTATTATAATCATGAAAAAAATCACCCTCCGAATGTTTTTCAGATTTTTACGTTTCAAGATACCAAAACAGGTTTTCTTGATTCCGCCGGTCGGTCTGTCTTTTCTCGGCATAAAAAAACTACTTACTCGATTAGCTTCAAATTTGGGGCAAGAATTAAGGGTCACATGGGAATGATCTGGAATATTTTTGTAAAAATCAAATATTACTTAGGAATCAAGTGGTACGAATCCAAGATGGCGAAACAAAATGGCGGCCAACTAAAATTTTTGTATCGTAAAAAAATCACCTCACGGTACGGTGAACGCTACCGATGCAGTCATTCTATGTTGTTGTTTTGTTTTGATTGAAATATTGATTTTACAATATAATGTGTAGTGCTTTATAAGGTAACCATTATTGGGTGTGTTTATGTAATTTTCTGTGTCCTACTGCAGTCTTTTTCATTCTTGAAACGCCATTAGAAGTAAGGTATCTTAATCAACAATGTTTTATTGTTTAAAACTTTATATTTCGCTAACAAATGAATTTTCCACTTTTTAAAGTGTTTGAATCTTTCCAGTTAAATGTGACAAAGTGGTCAAATTAAAGCCTCCCGTTGAATCCTCGAAATATGCTACTGTACAGAGGGTGGTCATTTAATCGTGTCCCAATTTTTAAACCATATAACTTCTTTACTATTTAAATTATCGAAATGAGCCAAACAAAATTATAGTATTGCTTGCCAAGTTTTTGTTTGGCGCCGCATGTTGTATGAAATACACTCGTAGCAAAAAATATTTACCTCAGCTGCGTTTTTTAAAATGGAACATCCTATTCTTGATATGATATATTAAGTCTACTCAAAAAATAGGTATTTTTCATATAACACATAACATGCCATATACACGCTTATTTGTTTACAAATCTCGTCGGCTTTGACGTTTTCAGCTCGAGTCAGCTCATTGGCTGAACGTACCGAATCCGACCGATGGCTGTCAGTAACATACCAATACCGACGACCGTCGATGCCGAGTACGGAATAGCGCTCCTGGTTTTACATATCATTTTAATGTCCCTAGATGCCGAAAGTATGTTTTCTCAAGTCCGTTGGTCTGCCTATTTCTCCGCTCGCGGCGTAGCTAGAAAACTACTTACAAATTTGGGTAAAAATCCAATAGGGCGGAACAAAAGGACGGCCTAAAAAACGGATTATCGAATGTATCTCAAATTTTGCACGAAAAGCTTCGCGTATTTATGTATATTATCTTATTATATAAAATAGTAATATAATTTTTTTTTTCATTTACCAGTTTACATTAAAGCTAAATAAATTGTTTGTAATAGTACAGAACTGGTAGCATTTTGGTAAGAATCCAAGATAGCAAAACAAAATGGCGACCTAATAAAATGTTTTAAAAAAATCAGCCTGAAAATCTACTTATTAGATTAATTTCAAATTATGTGCAAGTATTTAGTGGGATAAAGAAATAAAATGGTAAAATTGTGATAGGAATTCAAGATGACGAAACAAAATAGCGGCCAAATAAATATTTAAAAGATCAACGTAAGAAAATCTTATTCAGTTGACTTAATTTTGCAGAAAAATTAAATGTGATAAAGGTATAAACTAGTACGAATTCACCATGACAGAACAAAATGGCTGTCTTAAAAAAATCTCCGTTGTTGCCACTTTTATCGACATTGAAATGTTTTTCGCTTCTCAAAGTGTAACCAAAATTTAGTTTAACTTGTTTATAAAGACATCTGAAGACTTAGCATTGCCACTTGTGGCTTGATAGTTCATTCACTAGTGAGAAGATTGGATGCCACTGTGTGTTCATACTGTGTCTAGAATTTCAAAATGACAGAATATCTCCTTTACAATTGAATTTGAATATGCTCAAATGTTTTTATTGTATTTGTGGGGTAAAGAATTGTATATATTCCTAGTTGTTTGTAGACGTTTTTAAGACTTTGATTAAAAAATAAATCGCAGATATTGGGTTTAGATTGTTCGTCGAAAGAAAGGTGTCTCCTGAAATAGCTATGTATTCCAAAGTGGAAGCATAAACAACTTGTTTTCGTAAAGCGTTAGTTCAATCAACAATGTAGAAAATGATCGTTTTGGATTGAACTGAGCTTGCTTCACTAAACCGGCACAAAGAGCTAACAAAAAGGTCTGTAATCGCGCCTGTTTATAATTCCAGTTGATGCTGACGAGAATGTCAATGCCGCGATGCTCTACCGAACATCAGCGCATACGAGTAAGTCATTACGTGAGTTTGTGCGCGCTTGTCTATATTTTTCACATATACACGCCGTGATGATGACATATGGTAGAATTTGCATGAAACTCGAATCACTAGGTTCTATCCATCGAAGGATGAGTTTTATTTGGTTTTGATGAGCCAGGTTTTAGTCGTTACAAAAGTTGACAAATATATTTCAATTTCTTTATAATTAATTACAGGCGTTAACTGGCTTGTTTTAATTTTATATATATATATTGTATATATATATATATATATATATATATATATATATATATATATATATATATATGTATGTATGTATCAAATTATTATGTTCCATTTAACGACAGTAAGACATACTTATGTTAAAATCTCGTAAAGCAAGCATCTGTTAAACAAAATAAAATTTAAATAAATGATTACTAAAATTCTATTAACTAAAAAAGCTATCCTTAACCTAGAAAGTGTTACCATCTTTGACCTAAAGTCCTATTATCCTGCTTATTTAAAAGCCATGCCATTAAC
The DNA here is from genome assembly GCA_030620095.1 of Kuschelorhynchus macadamiae. Taxonomy (NCBI): domain Eukaryota; kingdom Metazoa; phylum Arthropoda; class Insecta; order Coleoptera; family Curculionidae; genus Kuschelorhynchus; species Kuschelorhynchus macadamiae. The sequence goes on from JAUTXW010002777.1 coordinate 717,789, forward strand.
GTGAAACTTCACTTATCAACCTATAGGCAGCAGGTCTCCATCAAGTGTTAATTGAATTTCCTTCGTTGGTTTTATTCAAGAGAAAGACATTGTAATCGATGAGCAGAGCCATTTTTTAGACCAGACCTCAGAAAAATTAAGAAGCAAGCCAAGTTTACATTGCCCCATTTAAAAAACAAGATGCAAACATTATTTCTTTACCAGTATTTGCCAAATATTATAGATACAACAATTATGCGCTCGTATTTCAAATTTGATTTTCGATGATTTGAGGTTACTTTAGCTTGTGATATTATGGCTTCAATGATGGTTTTATCGACGAACCTGGGCTAACCTAACTTAACTAACTAAAAAAAAATAAAATAAAAAAGTTATCGCCTGAAGGGGGATGCATGCGTTGCATCCAAAGTCGAGGAACCTACCACTGAGCCAGGAAGCTCACTATAAAGATTCAACAAAATTAGTTTATACTCCGTCGAAATAAACGACGAACCAATATTAAGTACATTGAACAATTTGTGTTGTGATTGGCGGGCGCCGTTTAGGATTCAAGGTTTGTCTAAAAAATAATGAATTTTTTCCTAAATATTATAGTTTCTGAGATATATCTATCGGAATTTATAGTTCCCCTACATCTCCTGTCAGGTTAATATCTGGAAATTTTGAACGCCTTCGGGGTCCAAATTTGTAATAATTCCACCAAAAATAAATATTTTTTTGATGTTTGAAAATGAATTTGAGAGAGGAAATCCGTGGCTACAATTGATGAAATTTGTTTCTACCTGCATTGAGGATAAACGGCAGCGCGCAAACAATGCAGCTGTTAAAGCGTTCTCCGCGGGATCCATTTTAAGTCCGAAGTTGATTTCTTGTATGTAAAAACTTAGGTTTAATGAGATCCACTTCAGATCTACAAAACATTATGGCTTAGGTTTTTCTGGGGTTGATAATAAGAGAATTGTTGGAAGCCCACTCACCTAACCTACTTATTAGATCTATCGAGAATGCCGACACGCCCTCAATGATGTAAGTATGTCAAGTCCATGTATACCTGTAAATCATCGGCGTACATATTATTAAGAACAACTTCTGAGTACCGTTGCAAGGTCTGATGTAAACAGGAAGAGAATTGGCCCAAGAATAGAGCCTTAAGGGACACCGGATCATCGGGCTGTTCTCTATTCCTTTATCTGGATCCCATCACCATCAATCACTCCAGCAACTTGTCGGTTATTCAGGTAGCTGTCGAACCAGCCATTCGCTTGGTTATTAAGATAATGTTGATAAAAGAAGGTCCGTGCCTTAGTCATGTCGAGACTGAAGGACAGCAAAGTCCACTTGCAATCACTTAACTGTCTAAACCGTGACTGTAGAATGTTGTTTGGTAACAAAGAGAAAACACTGGTTTTTACTACTTTTTTCCAGTAGTAATTGATGTCCCCGGTAAGATAATTGGACTAAATGGAATAATTGAATAATTAGACGGTAAGATAATTTCATAAATTTATATTTCTTAATGAGGCAAACATTATGCTACACATAATTTTAGCATATGTGGTGAAATACTGTCAATCAATTTTATGCTTAAGAGACAAGCTAGTACCTTAGCTTCCTCGACCAGTCAAAACTGTGAGGATCCAAGGATAATTATTAGAACCACATAAAAGGGACACCATCTAATAAAGAGTTATTAATAAAATCTGGGTCTCATTTTCTGAGGAATATCTGGAGTGTACAGCAGTGGCGTGAAGATTATTGTCTTGTGGAGACTTCCTTGTAAATAGGCTTCTTTTTGGTAGATCGTAGAAAGTATTTGTAATAACAACCCGTTTTTCCATATAGAACTGTACTAACGTTTCTCTTCGTTCACTGCGTTCATCTAGTCCTAATATATCAGTTATTTCCATGATACTAACTGAATCAATATCGTAATTTCTGAGGTTTTTATTTGCTATCGATCATGACAGTTTCGATTATTTACCACATGAACAAAACGAGGTTCCAATGCAATATTATTGTTCAAAATCATTTAAGGAACATAATACCATACGGGCAAAATGAATAAACAGTAATAATTTGTAAAAAGACGTAATATGTGAAAAGTATATTAGGTAAAACAAAATTCAAATATTTACAGTTAAGTTTACAGATTAAAGATAATTATCACATGTTGTAGCCGCGGATTTTTTCTCTTAAGTTAATTTTTTAAATATAAAAAAAATTGGTGGATTTATTGTAAATAATTATCTAAAACATTTTGGCAGATATTGACAAAAAAAATGAAACACCTTTTTTTCAATTTTTTTTTTGTTTTTGTGGAGGCTCTAGCAAGTAAACTTTGGCTAGCTCAAAATGCTCTCAAATAGCTAATTTGTCTTTGTTTGTAATTATGTAAATGTCAGAAGTAAACTTCCTTCAATCGAGTGTCTTTGAACTATTGGCAATCTGTTACCTTTCTACTGGCGGTAATTCGACTCCGACAACTCAAATTATACAGATTATTTTGTTTTGTAGCTGTTTAACTAGACAAGTTTTCAAAAAGGTTTTTACCGATATGAATTATAGATTTTACAGTTTTAGGAGTACCGTCCTCTTTTGGATTTCAGTAATAATTTTATGAATGGTCTCCTTAGCCCTCCTCTCAATTCTTCTGTTCTTCGGTCTCATCTTCCTTATGATAAAAAATAAGATAAATTAATTAAACATTATCTTTTTTAACATATGCAGTTGGTCACAAAAACATTTTCTTGTCAATGATTAGCTAATGGCGAACCATATAATAATAAAAAGCAACAATAAAAAGTGTTTTCATAATTTATAGAGAAATTAACTTGTTAGTTAAAATACTTTAAAATGACACTTGAACATACATAACGAAAAATAACCCCTTGTTCAATAATTTATATGATATTAGATAACAGCATTAATAGTATTTTTAAAGCACAAGGAATTTTTTTCTGCCTTTAAAATATATTCAGGTTCCATAAATCTAATAGCATGATTTTTTATGTGAATTGGGAATATGAAGTCAACAGAATATTTTAAAAAATATGATTTTTTTAAATAGAGTAAAATCTGGAGTATTTACTAATTACATTTAGGAGAGCTATAATATTAAATTAAAAATTAATAAAAATTAAAATATCATTTATACTATGTTCTTATCAAATCCAAATAAAATCGTAAAGTAGTCGAAGATCACTAACGTTATTTCACACAGGTCTTTTGCAAAATCCAATATGTAGGAATGTTTAAAAAATAAATATATTGAAACTTTGACAATGTTGTATCCCGACAGTATTAAAATCCCAGAAGTATCTAACTCAAACCAAATTATTTTATTTCTAACCCAACGTAGGAAATCTATCAGAATTACTTCGGTTTAAGTTCCATTTAATTTTATTGGTAAAAGAATAAGTTTCTTAGCTTTTGCTGTTTTTTTTTATGTTAAATGCCCAAATAGAGTTAAAATTATACAATATTAGTTGGGTAGAGTTAAGTTGGATTAGGTTAGGTTTAGACGAGATTTCATTAGAATTTTAATTTTTTTCTGGATGTTGAAATAGTCGAAGTACTAATAGTTTTGGGATTTCCGGCATTTTGAGACATTAAGGATTTTGTTTTTCGGGATGTTAATATTGTTGAGATTGTAACTGTAAACTGTCTGGATTCCAATATTAAGAATTTTGTAACCGACCAATTTCACATAAATATCAGGAATGAGAAATGGAACTGACATCGGCTACTTTTTAAACATGGAAGAATATTCAGTAATTAGACCTAGTTTAGTGACCTGTTTCATTTACTAATAATCTACAGCTATTGTCGACAAAATGAGGCATACAGCTTTTTTGTTGGTTTTGTCAGAACATACTAATAAGACAGCATTCGATCATCCAACTTCAGCAACGAATCTCGTTCATCCGGTCCTTCGTTGAACTCTGTGTGTATGTTTTTAGCAAGATTGTATGTCTTATTTCAGGTATTTCGTGCCAGAACTCCACCAGAAGCCATTGAGTTGGTAGCACGCCTTCTGGAGTACACTCCCTCAGCCAGAATCAGCCCACTGCAAGCTTGTGCGCATGCGTTCTTCAACGAACTCCGGGAACCCGGGACACGTTTGCCTAATGGAAACGAGTTGCCACCCTTATTTAATTTTACAGACCACGGTAAGGAAATTAATATATTTTTTCCATGACTAATATGACTAAATACACTCATGAAAAAAAAAATGTAAAACTTTTGAATTTCTTAATCAATTCAATTATTTCTTTTTATATTTTTGTTGCCGAATCTCTTGTGTACACAACATTGGTCAGTGTAACATTTAGGCGTCAATAATACAATATAAAATGTTCTCTTTCTTTGACGTCTACAGGGTGGCTGCGCTAATAACTTTTGATACTGTATTTTTGCAAATCCTATAATCCAACCGATCCTATCTGATTAATTTTTTCCCTATCAAATTATGCTTAGAAGTTCATTGTCATGTCATATTTTAAATATATAACAGCTGCTATACAACCAAATTTATAATGCTTTTAAGCTGTAAGCACCACTTTAAGGTATCTTAAAGCAGCTATACAGCTCAGAGGGCCCACCCTAAAGAAAACGGTTATAGGTTTTTTAAAACCTTGTCTTAAAACCTGTAACGCTATATAAAAAATGGTTTTATAGCATTTTTTAAACCTTTAAGAAGCTTATTTTCTATTCCTTTTTAAAGCCATCCAGAAATGTTGGATGCTTATTCCCCTCAATTAAATGCTATTAGGTGTTATTTTATTCACACACGTGGTAATCTGTTCCAAGCTCGACTCACACGATATTCTGAGTAGTGTTAAAATGTTCGGTAACATTTTGCTTAATTCCGCCTGTCATACCAATAACGCGATCTAATTCTTGTTTTTGTAGGCGGCGAGTTTCTATAGAACCGCTTAAATATTTGTTGTGTTTAAAAACGCCTGATATAGTGAATACCAAGGAATTTGGTAGTCGTAGTACTAGTGTCGCTGAAATATAAACATAGGTGTGAGCCACAATAGACCACAGAGTAGCAGTGGACGGTCGGTTTGATCCTTTCACTTTTAATCTAACTTAACCTAACCTAACTATAGTATGTGTAGTAACTATGACTTTCAACTTAGTTGCAACTAAGAAATCTTTGGATTAGGCTAAAAGTTTTTTAAAACAAAATTTGACTTTACATTTCATAAATTCGTAGAAAAAGCATTAAAAACACTATGTAGACGTCAAAAAAGTAAAACTTTTATGTTACACTGATCAATATTGTGTACCGGGTCCGGGTGTCTGGTTATATTTTAAACGAGGTCTACAAGCTTAACCTTAAGAGATATCAAAAAATATTTTATACAAAAGTTTTATGATTTTATCTGAATTGTCAGGATTTGATAAAAATATAAACAAATGACAATTGGCAATTAAAAAATTGAGCATGGAACTTTGCTATTTTATTATTCAATATTTATTATCATTTCAATAAATTTACATCTCCTTGCTGATTCTAAAAATACCAGGTTTGATACCTTTATCGTAATAGACAACCTAGAAATTTGACAAAAACCCTGCCGTAAGGGTCAATGTACTTAGTAGGAGAGAGAACATACACATAAGTAACGTGGTTAGAAAGGAATACCTTTTATGGCAGGGTTCTTTGGTCTTTAGAGGTACAGGTATCAAACCGGGTGTTTTTATTTATTTAAATTTTATTATACATGGTGTTCCATTTTCGATGCTCATTTTTTTACTTTTTAATTGTCATTTGTCAGTTCAGTCAGTCATTGTCCAGTTATCATTAGTAAATCCCTACGATTCAGAGAAAACCATAAAACTTATGTATATAATATTTTTTTAATATCTCGAAATGTTTAGCTTGTAGACCCCGTTTAAAATATAACATTTAGTTATATTGATTAAGATGTTTTAAAGTTATGCACTTTTAAAACTAATTCACAGATTTCCATATCCATTTCGAATGCCTATGAGTGTATTTTTTCAAACACTTGTATTAATAATTCAAATTAATAAAATATTTTATTATTTACCAAATATACCTGTTAAAATATCCAATGGGTGACAATGCAATAAGAGATTGGCCGATTTTAAAGACATTTGCCACTCTAGCCTGAGGACTTGGGGATTCATTTTAGTAGACAGCCACCAATCTTTATTATGAGCGTTAAAAACTCTTAGAGTAATGCTTTCAGGGGAAGGAGCTTTATAGATTAAGAAATTAAGCTTAGCAGAGTGGAAGCAGATGATCTCTTTGTACGAATTGTCTGAAGGAGTGGGGTAGATGTAACGAATAAATTTAACGGACGTTTAGATAACGTGTTAAGGGATATAAAATCGGATCAGTTAAATTCAGTATTGGGTAATAAAGTATCGTATACCAGTTCATGGGAGAAATTACTGACCATCCGACCAAGATCAAAGCAATATTTGAAACTGAATTAATTTATAGTTATTATATAAATTCATAATAAAAGTTATTAATTTATTGTTTACTCGTCTCGAACTGAATTTGAAGAGTCTCCGCCAGGCGAATTAAAATATCTTGTTTGGGAGTTTTTGTAAAACCCAAAATTTTACAATTATAGAATGGAATGAACCAGTTCTATTTGAATATTCGTTTTATCCACACACTTTTCATATATTTTGTGATAATTTCTCTATTTTACATAATGTCTTAATTTGTGTAATGTATTTTTTGTTCAATTTAGTTCGACAAATTACTTTAATATATATATATATATATATATATATATATATATATATATATATATATATATATATTGTTACAGATTTCTCAGTGAAAATTTTCTTAAGACAATAAAGCATAATTGAAATAACTTCATTTCAGTGGCACTTCAGCACGGGTGATGCAGTTTTCCGTTTTCTCGAGAGAGTATTTTTGTATCTTTCGATTATCAATTACATTGTTTGAATCCCGTACTTCACCCATTACTATATTTTAGCGGAATATCCAGGGCATCGTCAGAAAAAAAATCTAAAAGTGTTTTATTTGTATATGAACTGTGGAATTCATCAATTTTACCTGATGAATCTTGTTTTTTTTTATTTAATAATAGAGTGTTCCTGTGCAAGTGTTTATTATAAAGGTAATGTAATACTTGGACGATATTTCTATTGGCCCGTAATTTATTTCTCTGTCTGAGATTATTAAACACTTAATTTTTATTCATTGTTATTTAGTAATTTATTTATTTTCAGAATTAAGCATACAGCCATCTCTAAATAATATTCTGATGCCTCGTGGTATGCAGTCAGGTCAGAATCAGGGCGAAGGCGGAGCGACGCAAGACAGCAGCACTTCAGGAGCTGGGGGCACGTCGGATCACGCCTCGGACGCAGGTCCACCCTTGTCGAACGCGTCCGGATCGGCCTTGGCTTAGGATCCGACGATCGTCACTTAACGACCGTCAAATAAGGGAAGAGCTTAGCAGTAGGCGGAACCATCGCAAACCGCAATAGGCGGGGCGAAAATAGTTTTTGTTGCGTGCTCGAGCGCGTGTGTGTACAGGACAATGATGGCGTTCTATGATTCGTCGAACGATCTGGGTGAGGGAGCGATCGGAGGAGGAAGTGCCTCGACGCTCGGTTTTGCCTGGAGGATTAGTGCGAGTGGTTTTTCCCGAATTTTACTTTTTTTCGCATGATTAGTCAGATTTGGCAAAAGTATGGTTTGCGCGGACTGTCTCAAAGCGGAAAGGGTTTAGGAAAATTTTATTTGTGGACGACACTCCCGAAAGGCAAAACGATGCGAAGACCTGTACAGGGTGTCCTGGCAGTCACGTTAATTTAGGCAGCATAAAAAAGATTCATTAATGAGCCAGGGTATCAGCCATTTAGGTATAACAAGTTGATTGTAAGAAATCTGGAATGCCAAAGAAAGTTTTCTTGGCTGCTAGGACTTCAGGTATAAAATTTCTGTGTAAATATTCTCACTATTTTTTTTCTCTATTAGGTCATTATTAATTAATTAATTTGTATGTATATTAGGTGTGTTGTACGCGACATGATACATTTACAAGAAAAACAAACTGGTGAAATGTAACTCTCGTAGTAGGTATTTTTAATTATCAAATTCTAACATAAAACATGATTTTATTTATATGTCCATTTTTTTGTGTCTGTAGTTAAGGGCGAACCTGACGGTTTACTTGAAAGAATATGGTTTAGTCAACTGAGCTTGGTATTTGTAATTTTCTTTTGATCCAGATGTCCTAGTATATATGTATGTTTTACTACATTAATATTTTTAATGTGTGACATTATTGCAGAGAGACATTCACATTTAAGAATAAAAAAATATAAAAGTATTGTCCTAGTAATATAAAAATATTATTAGAATATTTTTATTAAAATTGATTTTTTAATTGTATGATTTTTTTTTACTTATAGTAGTATTTTTATTATATTTTTATTTGAAAATTTAAACATGCTAAAACCAATAACGGATGTTCACGAAATCATATATTCTCTGTAGTTTAATAATTTCGAAATAGGGAATTAATTTATGATTTCTTAAGGAGCATTTTTTAAATTTATTTTATGGTATTTTTTTTTTTTTTTGTCTTACTTTATCGATAAAACAATTGGTATTTTACACTTTTTTGTTAATTTTATCAAATTTTCTCTGACATCTGTTAAGAAATGTTGCGTTTACCTGTTTTATTAAATTTTTGGGACTAAAAGGTTTTAGGTAGGAAAACACCCCATGATACTATATTTCCTTCAATTATTGTGAAGGACCTATTAGCTTTCTCGTTTTATCAATACTCTGTATGTTTAATTATAAAATGAATATTAAAACAAACAAAAAAATTTTTCGGTATTTTTAACCAAAGACAAAAGGTTCAAAACAACAATAGTAAATTTTAACAAAATTAATGTGTGGTTTCACAGCATATCATCAAATATATGTGGGCAAAAAATTAAAAAAGCTTCATTTCAAAGACCCTGCACAATTTTTTATTCTAAAGCAGCTAAATGCTATATGCCTTAATGGATGTCAAAGAAAATTCTATTAATTTAACAAAGACGTCTAAAATGCCAGTAAATTTTATCAATAAACTGAGAAATAACTACCATAAATACCAAATAAAAACCTTGAAAATTAACCACCACCATGTGACCTATCATTGAAAATATGTAGGGTGCTAATTAAAAAATAGGGAACTTAGTCTCTTTTAAAAAACAAGTAATATAACTTTTATTTTAAAATATGCACCTAAACAATTTTTGAAAGGAAATATTTAAACAGATTTTTTTGGACAGTTTTATCAAAACATTTTAATCAAATGCCTGCGTTTCGACACTGATCAGTGTCATCCTCAGGAGACGAGATTCTTATGACTAGTAAACTCAATCACCCAGCAACAACCCTTGTGCATATTGAAATTAATACTGTAGTATTAAAATGCTGGTCAGTATCGAAACGTAGGCATTTTATTTAAATGTTTTAACGAAACTGTTGTTTTAATTGCCTTATGGATGTGAACTACAAAATTTTGATCAGTTATGGTCCATCACATTTTTAGCACCTTTAATTATCAAACTTGATTGTAAAATGGTTTTGTGGTCATCCGGTGAATAAACTAGTTACGAAAATAAGAGTGTATCTATTCTTTCTGGATCTAAAAGACTTTCAAAATACCTGTCTCGGAATTTAGAAATTATTATTAGTAACCCTTAATTTAGCAGAAAAAAAGTAGAATTGAAAAAATATGAATTTATATAGATACTATAAATTAGACTTGTGGTGGGGTTTATGGATCCAGTAGTTTGATCAACATAGAAGCTATTATTTCTTTTAGATTATTTTTTTGCTTTCAGAACACTGATTCTGGTGATTGTTTCTATTTATACAATGGTTTTTAGTTACTCTATATAGTTGGTGCCACAAAATAGTGCCCTACGTTTACGGCGTTGCCTTATTGTCTAAAGTCGGATATTTCGCTAGTATCTTTTGATTTCTAAATTGGAGACCCTATATTTTGTTTTTAGATTCTGCTTTAAGTTCTAAACACATTTTATGTTACATGTATTACTAAGTTCAACTGTTGAAAAATAACGATTTTAAGACGCCATATTCTCAAAAATAGTTGTTCTTAGGTACAGTACTTGCATCATAAAATGTGTTTAAACATTTAAACCAGACTCTAAAAACTTAATAATAGCTTGTCCAATTAAAAAATCAAGGGCTAGTAGCGAAAAATCCGAATTTAAACTACCAAACTCTCATTTCAATATCATGAAATCGAAAAATTTTATTAGGATGTCACTATTTTGTTGCACCCAGCACAGGTAAAATTTATTGTAAAATGTGTGATTTTTGCTGTATTGCGACTAAATCTTGTAAGGAATCTTTCTAAATTTACAGTTGTACACTCTACATCGATTAAATCATATTTAATATAAGAATGATTTTTTTTTAATAAATGTACACTATTTTATATTTTTTGAACCACCTGTATGTTATCATTAGAAAAAAGTTTAAATGTAGATATCTGAAAAAAGCCACTCCAAGAGGATTTTCATTTTCTGCTAAAAATCTTTATAGATGTTTTGTTTCTTTTCTTAAGCATGCAAAATGTAACTATAAAACAAATAAAAGTCTGGTGTAGTTTGATTTGGTTTGGCAAAAAATTTCTAAAGCTTCATGTTGATCAAATTTACTCATTTGAAAATCCCAGTTTACTTATCGATTCTCACTGTTGTATGTTATGAATTAAACAAAGATTTAAATTAATTTAATTTTTGGTGTTATTAAGTTTAAAGGCTCTTTGATTTTTTTACTAGATTTTATGTTTAGGTGGTTGATTTGCAACCAAAGATAAACCTAGATGTACATTTTCGGTGTTCGGCGTCCCATACATCTTAATGGAAAATTTACAACCTCAGCACTTAACAGTTTCTTACAAGGAAGTTTTTAATATGCATAATTGGTTATTTTCGTTAAAAAAGAACACTGAAAATTTTTGTGAATCTGCAAAATCGTTGACATCAAAACAGCTTTAAACCATTCAGTCCGAATATTTATTTGTATATTACTTTTGAATTTGTATACATTTGGATTTGTTTCATGTTTTAATAATTTGTCTATGAAACTAACTTGTAGCTATTTTTTTGTCATTTTGTCACGACTTATATGATTTTTTTTTCGGTTTGATACCTTGATTGTTTTTGTATTGTACCTTATGAAAAAACTCAAGATGTTGCATTTTCAATGAATCACAGTATACATTGGAGTTTAAATAAAAACAGTTAATAAAAAACTTACAAAATATATAGTGTGTCATTGTCACCTTTATTTTTCTCATAAGTTGCAATACAAATAATCTTCTATAGATCAAGAAATCTTCCTTAAATGATAGAAATTGGAGTGATTAAAAAAAACAGAATCCAACAAAGAATGAGGCTACCTATGTGTTGCAACTCAAATATGATAACTGGTAATGGAATGGAATTTTTGAAAAAAGTTATTCCATTTTACTCAACATTGGGAGACTTACAACAAAACTTCTGATTTGCCCTGTAAAGATAACCAGTAAAAATATCATTCCAGTTGCAACACCCATTTTGTATTTTTTATCACTTTTATTTCTCTCTTTTTAACGAAGATACCTTGATCTATAGCACATTGTTTTGTGTTGCACCTTATCGGAAAAATCAAGGCATTGCATTTTCAATGATACACAGTTGGAGCTTAGAGACATGAACTTAAGAAAAAAAAAACAATTTTCATTCCACATGAACTATAAAGAAAAAACTAAACACTGAAGCAACATCTGCAATAAAAAAATTACTATAAAATATAAAATTTTACTCCCGTCTATAGCAAAGACCAAAACAATATTTAGTTTTTATAAATTTATTGCTTATCTTGTATAGAGGATTTTCACCCAAATTAAAATTTACTTTTTATCTTAAAAGTAAACGAGACAGAAATAATGATCCCTTTCAATCTAATAGTGCAACAGTTCTAACATTTTAAAATTCTCCTGGGGGTTATGGAACGCCAAAGTGTTTATCAATTTGACAATGTTATTTGAAACTTAGGGTAATTACAGATAAGGTTGGCTTATGCTCTTTCGCACTAAAGGTCGTTTACGTTGGCAGGGGTCACGTCAGGTTTCGCTGGTTTCCTCCCAACTCCTGTTTCGTACATCTTTAATACCTAATTAGTAAACCAATCTTCCTTCAAATTATCTGCTTTTTGGGTTCAAACCTAGTATCTTCTGTTTGGATTACAAATAAATTAAAGAAAGATGTTATTAAAAAACTTAACTTAGGGTGCAAACCTTTCTTAGTGTTTTTAAAATTTGCTTTGGCATGGTTTAAACCTTCCATAAACATACCCCCAAGATTCACTAAAAAAGAGATAGAGTAGATTTAAAATTGTCATGCCAATTAAAATTTGTAGTTTGCCTGTTATGTTTACCTTTACCCCTGTCATATTTTGAAAAGGTGACGTTTAGAAAAAAATGTTTGTTTCATTGTTTCATATTTCATCTTAAACCTCTTAAATACTGCTGTAGGTTCTTTTAAATTCGAAAACTTCTGTTTAAACCGAAAAGGCAATTTCTATCAACCGCCACATGTTTTATTTATACTGGCTGCCACTAAATAGCAGCTTATCTTTATAAAGTTTTTGTTTTGAAATGATATTTTGAAAATTAAAATTTGGCAGAATTTCGCGTTGCTATATCTTGTTTAAATTAGGATTTTTTGCTAGTAAATTTTGATTTTTAAAAGGGCCACCCTATATGTTATTACTTTTTAGATTCTGTTTTAAATTTTAAATACATTTTTTATGTTTTCATTTCAAAATGGTCATTTTGTTCCTTTTAGAACCCTCTCTCTGTCAAAGGGTTAAACTTAGAACAAAATGGCATGTACTTCTTAATTTTCATAAATCGTTCATATGTCGTCAAATTTTGATACTCCCAATTAAACCGGTCATTGTTTGACATCTGCTAGATTTCACAAAATTCAAGCCAGGGACGGCAAGTCATTTTGTTCAAAGATTAACGATTTTGCCGATAGAGGATTATAAGGGGTTCAAAATGACGATTTTGAGACGCCATATTGTCGAAAACAGTTGAACTTGATATAGACATAAAATATGTTTAAAATTTAAAGCTAAATCTAAAAATGTAATTATATATGGGTTTCCCATTTGAAATCAAAAGTTTAAGTAGCAATCCTAGTTTAAACAAGATATGACAACAAAATGCGAAATTTTGTCATATTTAAATTACCTACATATCGTTTCAACATTTTTAAAACGAAAAATGTTATAAGAGTGAACCACTATTTTGTGGCACCTGGCACATGAATAATATGTTTTACTGAAATAAACAAAAATCAATGCTTCTTGTGTCCGATTCGGTGAACGTTTAAAATACGTCTTTAGGAAGTATTTTTAAGTAATGGATATACAGAGAAGTTGTGACGTTTCATTAAGGTGTATGGCTCGTTGACAAAAAAAAAACTAGAATAGTTTGTTGTCGCAGCATTTGTTAGACCACGCAAAAATACAAATTATAAAGTGCACTGAAATTAAAGTACTAAAGTTAAAGGATGAACACCAACGTTTTCGCACAAATTGCAACTTTTCATATATGTTCTTCGTCGATTTTACCCGCATTTTAGGATATAGACAATAAAGATTACCAAACTATTTATATAGGCCTACAGACTTCAAAATTTTAGGTTATGGCTATATATTTAAAAAATTCTACTCTAAATAAGGATAGCCTATATAGTAATAATCATTGAAATAATTTTTTGCACACACTCACTGATATATTTGGAATTTAGTCACTTTTTTCTGATAGTGAAGTGTGTGATGATTGTTTTTTTTTTAATCAGCATAGAAATAAGATTGGTGTTTTTATACTAGGGATACTCAGGACTGTATTTTCAAATATTTTCCCCACCTTCACTTGGTAGAAAATGTATATCTAGATGGTGTTAGCCGATCTACTATAATAATACAAGAAGACGCAGTCAAACTAATTTTAAGCAGTGATTCTAGTGTGACACTAAAAAGTCTGTAGAGTGTGCGAAAGAGAGACAAGATAATAGTAGGATGTCATTTAAATTAAAGTTGTTGAAAGTGGCTAGTTATCCGATAGACAGAACTGAGTGTAATAGTTTAGATCTATCTGACGAACCTCTAGTTACTTTCTGCTGAGGCAGCTTTAGGCTGGCTAAATTTTTGTGATGATTTAAACTATTTTTCTTAAATGTATCACAAAAATGCACTGCCAAGTCTGTCCATTTTAAGAATAATGAAGTAAACAATTCTGAGGACTCGTAGGTATTATATTACTACCTAACTTTTATAGCTTCTTGCTTCAGAGAATTAAAAATAAATTGAGTGACAAATCTCTATATTTAGCTATAGTAAAGTGCAATGCATTAAAATTGTTTACAAATTATTAAGAAAAAACTCAATTTTGGTACACAGACACACCACAACGTAGAAGGAAATTAAGATGGTTTTTTTTTTACTCAAAGTATATTCTTTAATACTGTCATAAAATTAATAAAGTTTGGGTTATTGGTATAATTTTCAGTATCAGTCAAAACAAAAAAGAACTGCTTTCCTATAATATTTTGGCACTGTAGAATGACATGGGGCAAATCTAATAATAAATAATTTTACATGATTAACAACACGAAAAATGCTTAAATTTCGCTTATTAACGAAGATGAAATATAAAAGCAATCTTCAAACAATTTTAATATACTTTTAGGCGAAAATGTCTATTTTGCTTGTTCACAATTGTACATATATGTTTTAGTTCATTCTGTAAATATTTTTTTCTTCAATTTTTCTAAATTATTATTTGAATAATTAATTTTAATTGGATTCCCCAGCGACGCTTTTGTGCAATATTGCAACATATAGAATATATTTTAGTAAAGAAACCCTCCATGTTATTAATTTAAGAAAATATAATTCTGTGCACTATTAAAACCATTTTTAACGCAAAACTGTAAAAACAAAATCCTGTGTAAAGTGTGTTAATTAAATTATTGATTTATAAAAGAAATTTTATTATATTTAATTTTTCTGCTGAACCTCTACGCAGGTAGTATTCTTTTAAATGTGGTTCTTGACATGGTATATTTTGAAAGCCCTGTATATTATTTTATTGAACGCTTGTTTTTATTAATTATTATTGTATATATTATTTTAATGGAATAAAGTAATGGAATTTATTTAAACGATTATTGTTATGAAGGTACTTTGTGATTACGATAAATACTGCTCTAGAGTAGAAAAGTCAAATATAACATATCACAAAACGGGAGTTTTTATTTAAGAGATTCTCTTGCATTTTTGTAGTGATAGCTTTTATTAGTTCTTTTTTTCTATAATGCACCCAAATTTTTACGAAATTTTAGATTATACCCTTATACAAGTTAAACCAAAGATTACATAAAGCACCATACTTTTTTAACATGAAGTGGGTAATCAGCGCCTAAGAAAAATATGCTGCTATGAAAGTTGGGCTTTAGTTAATAGATAGTAAACTCAATTGTTTTTTTGAGTAAATGGTATAAAGAGCTGGGTACGAGTATTGTTTTTTACTTCTTAATAATTATTTCATTGCCCTTGAACTATATGCTGATATTTTTTGTGAAAATGTGTCTTGCAAAATAATATTTTGCTAAAAAAAAGTATCAAATTTATTTTATAGAGATTTTATAAAATTGGTTACAAAATATCTTGACAAATTGCATCATAACTACCCATGTCAAAAAAAGTTGTAATACTAATTTTGTTACGACAGCGCCAGTTTTCAAGAACATACGCTCGTAATTTGAAGATATTGTATGTCATTTTCTGGTTAAAAATACATCTACTTTCGCAAAAAACCACAACATTTTAAAAGTCAATTTTATTGTAATTTTAAATATAGTATCGATTTAGGAGGTATTTTATTTTACAATGGTATATTGTCCATTCGAAGTATAATCTGCCTGATATTATGTTGTAAGCTTGGGATTTATTTTTTTAAATTAAATTATTTTAATATACTTGAAATTTCGTAGTGTCTAGTTCATTTTGGGGCGGATGCCGTCTGTTTCATAATAAAAATAGGTGAAAATCATTTTAACGTATTTCATAAAATGTTTGTAGCACATAATAATAACGTTCAAAACAAGGCCTGCTAATACCATTAATTGTAAATAGCTGAGAATTACGAAATGTTTTTTTTTGGGTGGGCAACATTTTGCATTTTCCTTCATTTTAGAGATAATCTTTACGGGTATCTTTTCTTTGATCTAATTTTCTAACATTCATGTTAGATTTAATTTATTGTTAAATTGACTGGAAAATTAACAGTCCAGTAAAAGACACTTTTTTCATAATGTTAGTAAGACTGAAAATAGTTTTTCATCTCTGCTCCCTTTGTGGAATTTGTCAACTTTAGTAGCTTCCCTTAATAGTTTTTATCCGAACTGTGTTGTTTTCCTTTATATTTTGCCCGATGCGAATCACCGAGCATATACAGGAAAACATGTGTGATTTATATTGTAGTGTAGTATAACCCTTTTTAAGAAAACACATCAAATTAGCATTAAAAATAATTAGTACCAATAAGAAACTCGTTGATCTATTTACATATTGACATTATGTCACAAGCGCTCTATTTTTATTATTATTTTTTTGACTTATGTTTTGTTTAATTACTTTAACTTCTATTTAGATTTAGTACCTATTAAACATAAAAACAACTTATTGTTGATCTATTTACGTATTGACATGTCATAAGTGCTCCATTTTTATTTATTTATTTATTTTAAGATTAAAAACAAGTCATTGCTTAGTTTTCCCTGTTTTTCTGTCTTTGGGGTATAAAAGGATTACGCAAAACTATGAATAATGACATTTTTTTAGTTATTAATCATTTTGTGTATTTGCATATAGGGGGCCCTTTGTCGAAACCTGCAAGGGGGCCAAAATTTGTAATTCCGCCGCTGAGACAAATTAGAATAGTAATTTCATATTGAACGCCATTTGAAACGTTCCACGCAAAATTTGATGCTATTTCGAAGCACTCGTTCTTGTTAACGGATCAAGATATTTAGGAATTTTTATTCTTACATTCTAAAAGTTGACTGTTTTATGTTTTTTTTTTTCAAAGTTTGGCAAATTGCATGGGCCTTCGCAGAAAGTTAAAGATTAGATATATCTGCTTTTGTAGGCTAAAGTGTCCTCTGTAAGTTGCTTTTTGATTGAGCTATGTGTCTACTGGAAGTTACAGGGTCTGATTTTTTTTAAAGAATATTATACAGGGTGGTTCGTAATGAATGCTACATAGAGTAACTGCAGAGTCTACACCTAAAAATAACAGGATTTAGCCAAATATATCTTTGTAAAATGTCGCTGGTTAACGATATATAGGGCGTTAAATTTGAATTTATTACATACATTTTACCATTTTAGTTAAAATTGCGTAAACAGTTGGAATCTGAGGTATTTGGTGGTGAGAAATCGAATATAAACTTAGCTTTAAGGTGGTGCTGGGAACGCGCTGTTGCAGTATCTGGCAGGTAAATAGAAAATTTGATAGACTATTTTTAAATTAAAAAGTTATACTAGTTTGATATCGATAAACTGCCTTGGTTTTGAGAGATCCGCACGTTAATCATTTAATACACACGAGGACTTTTAATGTATTACTTGGGTTCTAAGTAGACTTAGACTTCAAAATGACGTTTTGACTACCTTGGCAGTTTCTAAAAAATACTATTTGTGTTTCGCTAGCACCTCCAAATATGCCGATACAACGAATTTACTAATTTTGAAATCAGAAAATTGATTTGTGTTTATGCTCAGTGCAATTATAATAGACATACTGCATCCAGAAGATATTTGAGCCGGCCACCACAATATGAAAATTTTCAACGATTTTTTAGAAGTAGCACAAAACGACCCTAGTTATCTGCAGTATTACCTATAAGTGGGAGGCCAACTCGGATAACTACCCTCATCCCCAGATATCCTAACCTAACCCTTTCTATAACCTGAAGTAAATACTAAAGTAGTTAAAAGCCAGATTAGTATTTGTTATTCTGAAAGCCTCAAAGTAGGAAGATGAGGCAAGCCTTAATCTTTATAACTAAGTGTATCAGAATCAATATACAGCTCTACCATCCTTTTATACAGAAGTGTTTTAATGTAAGCCACGTACTCTCAAATCACGTTAGAAGCAAGAAGAAAACGACCGACGTGATATTTTCGTAGATTCTTATTCTTTCGAAAGGTGGTCGTCTCTAGAATTAGACCTAAAGAATTGAGCTTTCAAGCTCAGTTGGCACTCTGCTTCTTTTAAAGGAATTTATTACTTTCTTGAGCATATTTTTAAATATATTAAAAATATTTTTAAAAGTATCGAGGAAATAAATATACGTTATACAGTGTTTTTGATTATAAAGGTTATTAGAAAACATTCGTATTTTCATAGGTATAAGAGTTAAATATAAAAGTTTCTTTAAATTGCATGCGCACAGGAATTGATCAGTGTGTTTTGTTTGAGCCTTCCCACCCATGAATAAGAAAATATTTTTAGAATAATTGGAGAACGAAATTTTTTGGAGAAAATGTTTAAATTTTACATTTTTTTAGTGTAGTTGGCAGATATACAAGGTGTTTAGTTTCATCAACTTTGGTTTCTTAAAATGTAAGACATAATACAATCGACTTTCCTTGCTGATTGTAAATATACCGAGTTTGATCCTTTACCTTTAAAGATATCCGTGAAATATGAGAAAAACCTTACCATAAGAAGCAATGTATTTGTATTTCCCAAAAACTCCACTACGTAGATGAACGTTTTCCGTTCCTCTATATCACAATGGCAGAACTTTCTCAAATTTCTTGAGGAGTTCTTTGAAGATATCCCTATCAAACATGGTATATTTTTAATCAGCAAGACGCTAGCCATTTGCTGGCCATATAATATAAAAAAATGGTTACATTAAGGAAACCAAAGTTGGTGTTAATTTGAGCAAAACGGCAGTACGCTTTATCTCGACGAAGAAAGCCAATTTTGCACTTTCGTATTTAGCTTTTTTTTATATTAATAACAATACATTTAAGAACCAAAAACGAGCCGAGCATTTGCCTGGGGCGACAAATTTGGAGGGCGGCAGATTTCTAAAATAAAATCAGCGAGAAAAATTAACTTCTTAAGAGCGATATAATATAGATTTAAAAATAAAACATGAAAGGTATGTTAGAATATGGGTCTTTTAATATAGCGAAAATATGTAAAGTAATTTTTATATAGGCCCGTTCTGAGGCACTTTAGGTCGTTTTATGTTGTTCTAACAGTTTCAGTTTCCACCTCTTTTAAATAATCCAAAACATCTGCAACAGAATGACAGCGTGCATTTTCCTGCATAAAAATAAAATTAGGTTTAATAAAATGGGCATGGTGGGAGGCTCAAAACTAACTCAGAATATATTATTCTAGACTAAAACTCGGGTCCATCCATTCTTACTTTAAGCATATCAATCTCTTTCAGGTCTAAATTCTCTTATACATTAATTATTTGAGTACTCAGCAAACGGGCTCATCAAAAAATAAAACTCTGGCCCATTCACCTTCATACATACCACATACATTATCTAGGTTTAACGGAAACCTTTCTCCCCTGTGCCTGTAGATAATATCGATCTGGCAACTATTATTTGGTGGGGAGTAAATTAAGAAGGCTCTATTATTCTTACAGAATCGCTAATTACATGAACTGGATCGACATCCTAAAGGGAGCGGTCCTCTGCACCTTGAACACGTGGCCACCCTGGTACGGGTTCCTAAAATGGACTTTACGTGTATACCTATTTTTAAGCTCCTGAGCTATACAGTCTTGACTTCATCCACTAAGCAAAATGTTAATATTTTCTGGTCTATTAAATTGAGTTTTGAATACACTTTAAGCGTATGATAAATTAATTAGCAAATACTAATACTCCAAAAAAGCTGTGTAACTGCATAAATGCTATCGACAGGTGAATAAAACTATTATAGACCCACACCCTTTGATTATTTTGTATGGTTTAAACATACGGGTCAAAAAGCACGATTTAAACTACCGTTTAGGACGAACGTTTCTTTAATAGTGTATGGTGTTAACAGCGCAGTTTTTATGGACTGCATTCGCGTTACAAAGATACTCAGAGCTGTTAAATTGTAAGGTTAAAACCGTGCAAAATACTGAAGTGTATGGGACTCGTTACTTGTAAAGTGTCCACGTCTTTGAAAACAAGCCCAAAAAAATATCGTTCTAAAATACTCTGTATCAATTACATGTAATTTTATAAAGTACTACAAAACTATCAAACGAGTTGTAGAAAGTTGTAAAACAATTTAAAATGCTTTTCTCTACAGGTGTCTAGTTGGATAGTTCAGTATTAGACAACTTATGCAATCAAAAGATTTTGGCCTCTTATTAACTTCCGACAATAATTTTAGATCCAGTGACTTAAAACAAATTATTGATATGGAAGAATCGTTTAATGAAATCGAAGTCAATGTTTAAGGTAAAATGTTACCACGTCACACAGTTAGATAGGAATTCTTATAAAAGTAAAGATGAGCTATCAAAAAGTCTAAACAAAAATACCAAGCTTCTTTTTTGCATTACTTTTTAAAATAAATGTATTTCCATACTCGGAACTATATGTGTTTAAATATACGATAATTTTTTAATAATTAACGACGTAACTGGGTATTTAAAAATGAAACTCGTTCAATTGTTTTGCTTAACAAAAATTGAAGTTTTTATATTTCCTTTACAAAAAAAATCCAGCTTTTACGTATTTTTGAAAAATTGAACGCGTTAAAAAAAGGGCAGTCCTCCCTTTTACCCAGGGCGGCATAATAGCTAGGGCGGGCCCTGGGCACATGCTAGGGCGGCAAAAGGCAGCTAGTGCGTAATGTTGGGATTAAGTGGAAGCTCCATTCAAGGCATACATAGACAATGTGAACTTATCTTAGGCTAATAGTTAGTAATTAGTAAAATAGATTTAAGCTATTTTGAGAATTTATTTATAAAAACACAACGACCTTAATTGACCTAATTTATTTTAATATGGAAAATGTTTATTGATTTTGGAATTCAATACTTTCAGCTATCCGATGATTATCCGACATTCTTGTGGCTCGATTTTAAAACAAGTTATCAAAATCCTAGAATTTTTTCTTTTAGACCCTTAAAAAGAATTAATTTTGTTCAATTCCAGAGTGATTTGGAGTTCTGGCTAGTGACGGGCGATAATAGATTTTACCTCTCGATCGGTGAAATTTAGTCGGTAAAATTAAGTTATCTAGTATTGCTACCTATCAGTAGTTCGCTGCTAGCACGCTTGCTTGTGATATTCGCAACAAAGGTGGTTCTGGAAGACAAATTTATTGAAGAACAAAAAAAGTACTTACCTTTGTAAATATGTAATCCATTTACCAATTATCGATGTCACGGGGTACCTATCGACAACCCAGCGACATTATTTCGTTGTTTGAATAAGTATCAACGATTATTGGTTACCTTAGAGTAAGAAATTATGCTCACTCTAAGTTGGTTACGGCAATCGTGGACATATATGAAATTCATGATATTGGCAAAAAATCGATTGTTTGAATGAGTTTAATATCGTTATTTGATATTCACGCTCTAGTCAAAATGTTCAAAAGAAATAAAAATTATAAATATTCACCTTCGCCTTGGATTACCGATAATATTAACATTTACAAAAATTGCGTAATAATGCTTTACAAAAATTTAAAGATAGGTACTGAGAATTCTAATGACTATTCTTACTATAAACAACAAGAAACAATACAACGTTTGCAATTCGTGACGAAAATAAGGCATATTTAAGAAATACCTCTAATAATTGCAGTAATAAAGAAAAATGGGGTGAACTTAAGAAATTATATGAATATTATGAAAAACAATTAATTAGCAATTTCTTTACTACAACAGCAAAAAATTCTCAAGCTCCAAAGCTGAATCTCTTAAAGTTTAATAACAATAATAATAAAAATAATTGTAATGATAAATTCGCGCTTAATCTGGATTTGACAATGTAGATACATTTTAACTAACTTTGTTGTGCTTTTATTATTCCATTTCTTACCCACATTTTAAACGAATGCATTAAAATATAATTTTCAGATGGATGAAAACATGCACTTGTTCGTCCGTTAGCAAGTGGTTTAACCTTAAGCCTGGGTTACAGATTGAAAACGTTTGCGTCTTGCGTCGCGGTTTGCGCTGTCCCTGAAGTTTACTTAATGTAAAGCAATGGGCCTTGTTTATGTATAGAAACAAGGGCAATGGGTACGGTTATATTTTTGCCGCCATCCGTTTGAGTTTTCGCTAGCCGTCGAAAACATGGCGATCTTTAACTTTGCCGGAAGCGCCTAGCGTAAATCGAGGGTTGTGTTAAACTGCCACCAACGAAATTGCTGGATTTTAGAGGCCCGTCCAAAACGTTGGTCTTTCGTAATAAATTTGACATTAATATATACAAACAGTATCCTCGCCCATTTAAAAAAACTGCTTGGGATCATTATCTTTAATTTTAAGAAAATACTGGTAGGAGTTTTGAGTATTTATACCACCTTCTCTTCAACAACTTTACCGCTGCCGCACACATTAATATGTCCACAATGTCTAGTCTTTTAGGCATCATTTCTATGAATTTGATTATCCACTCTCAGCAAATAAAAAAACGCACATAAACTTAAAAACAAGCAAGACAAAATTGCATTACAAAAGCAAAGCCTATAAATATAAACATATAAGTAAGGTTAGTTCTACAGACGCAAAGCGCAAGCGTTTCAATCTATAAGTCGGGTTAAGAAACAGCGTAAACGCTTAGCTCAAACAAGACGAAGCAAGGCTTAAAATTTTTTAATCTATAACCCAGGCTTAAAGAGTTCAAAGATTTGAGCTCCATTTTTTCTAAAATTTTAAAAGAAAATTGTCGAAATACAAAGTCGCAAGTTTCTTAACACAATATAATACCTATTCTTCCATCTAAACAATGCGGATCTGAATTTAAATCTTGAAGTCTGTAATGATATAACAGTAATAAATTTATGTATTATTATTATTATTTATTGGAAATATAAACAGGGATTTATTAGAACGCAGAGTTTTTGGTTACTAAAACTGGTGACACTGATAGCCTTAGCTCAATTATAAAAGAAAAATTTGATTGCGAAGCACAGCTTCTTTGTTGCCGTCTATGAACGGTATAAAAAAACTTAAAAAAAATGTTAATTATGCCATTGAGATACCTACATTGGCTTGCTCGATAAAAATGGCAAATCAATTCTTTTAATTTGTTTTGAAGGCCGAATTAACACAGAACGCGAAATTGCGTATAATACTATTTTGGTTGCGAATAGGAAAAATTATCTTTCTTACAAACAAATTCGCAGTAGCTTTGGTTAACCAGTTGCATGTTAGACAAGACACTAAAAGTATTTATGATTATGCAGCTTATAGAGCAGCTTTTGCTGAATTTGAGCTTGACACAACCGGGCGTTGATCAAAATTCGACAAAATTTTTTACATTACATATCATATGCCCTAAGTTTTTCCCTTACGTTATGGAGACTATCAATCCTGCTGCTATACTGCAGATCGGGTTAACAACATAAACAGGTTGTTCACCCGATTTGCCATATAGCAGCAGAATTGATAGTCTCCATAAAGTAAGGGCTAAACTTAGGGGTATATGCTATGTAATTTAAAAGATAGTATGTTAATGCAATGGTAAACTACTCGTAGATTATATTTGCTGTTATTTATTCTTTATAACTAATTAGAGTGGTATAACTGATACCTCAATTTACGTAGGCGGGAGGGTTTTCCCAAATATAATTTGTTTAGAGAATAAAATTAATTTGCTGCTTTATGTACATACTGTATAAGCATTGCTGCATTTGTATTTTTGATACATTACGGAGAAGATTTTCCATCTAACAGATCATGTGTTTGAGCAGTTGATGGTAGCTTCCTGGTTCAGTCAGTTTGCGCTGCTATAAAAAATTTTTAAGTTTATACAAAGTTATTCTATTTAAAAATGATTTATGGGTGAAATTTTGTTTTATTCTATACTGTAATAAGTAATGAAGTAACAACGCCTCATTTATTTGTTTAATTATCACGAATTTGAAGAAATATATCACCATATTTGCTACATTTGTTGATAACGAAGCACTGTCTCTGAAATATTTCATATATGTTTTTTAAATTTTATTTTAGTGAGTTAATGGTATTTATTGCATGTTTCTGAAACGTTTCGTTTTTATAAGAAATATCTGAGGTAGGACGTTTTATGCAAACAGGAACGTTTATTATATATAACAGAGCTCAAACTATAAATGTTTTGACCGATGAAGTATTCATTTCTGAAACTGTACTGTGCTTACTAGGTGATATCTTATTTCTGATGTTTATTTTTGCTTTATATAATTCTCTAATTGTCACTGACTATTTTGTTAAAACATCAGTGACGTATCTAAGGGGGGGTATTAAAATACCCCTCTGAGCCACTTTTATTTAAGCGAAAATAATACTACAAATAGGTAGTAAAAACCTTTTTTTAGGATTGGCGGTTAACCCCCCTCTCCCAGAGCCACCCAAGTAGTAAGATGGCGTTATTTTTAAGTTGATGCAAGGTATTTTTAGGTCCGTAAAGTTAATGACATATGATTCTACGTTATTTAAATGTTACATTTTCGACGTAACTAACGGTTGCGAAGTTCAAAGTTGATGTGATGTTAATTTTTAAACTTCGGAATTGCGTGAAAGAAGTAACGTTATATCAACGTTCTTGACGCCGACTTATATTTGAAATTTTTTAATTTTTTTTGCTCAAATTCAGTACACTATTATACGAATTGTCACGCAGGTGAGTGTCAAGAAATGTATACGAAAAACCCTCTAAGTTCAATGCATATTATAATAGACGTATATACTTCAATTAACGGAATATAATAATTATTACATGCATAACAAATTGGAAAAAATGTATATCATTTACAATGGTTTTTTCGGTGCTTTTGTAGCAATCTATTTAATTACATGGATATTAGAATGAGTTCAATTCTTGGTAATTAAAGACTTTTTTCATTATTCAATAACTATCCCAAATTTTAAATTTATCTATTTTGGTTCCGATCTCCTAACCGACAAAATTCTTATCTTGCCTATTTTATTTTAGTGTGAGAAAAATAAGTTAAGTATATCGTATATCTACCTAACACTAATACATTAATTTGCGTAAAAATATATTTACATTTGAAATATTTGCACAACAATGTAGAGATAAGTTAATAAACGTTAAATCTATATACACGAGTCCAGAGATTCTCATCATAAAAATACAGATTTTATATTGTTTTAATTTCAAAATACCAGGTAGTTTTTGTAATTTTCGCCGTAAAAATGTTAATGGAAGTTGATCAAAAATCTTCAAATACTGGGGAAATAGATTTTATAAAAATAAAGAAAAAACTTTTATTCAGTACCAATGGTAATAGAAACTTGTGGCGTGCGATTTTTTCGTAAAAAAAACACAAGAATGTTATCCACATCTATGGTTGAGTTGAAAAGTAGTTATTTGCAAAATGTAACTATTGACTACCTATTATAATGAATCAACTTTTAATTAAAGAACTTTTACCATATTGTAAATAAAGAAATATATAATTTTTCTAAAACTAAGTTATTTTAGTTTTGTGCATTGCAACGACAAATACCAACGTATTAGCAAAATTCATAAATTTCGAAATTTATTAAACAGATTATGGGGAAGAAAACTAATAATCAATATATGGTTTGATATATTAATAATGATATATTTAAATTTACATTTTTCTTAACTAAAGGCAAAATTCATATAGTTAAGTTCAATAATATTAATAATATACAAATATAAATTATAACAATTATCTTACACAACAAAATGCACTAGAAAAAAATAGGAACACTTAAAACTTAAACTATGTAATTTCATTATATAGGATGATGTGTGGATAAAGCCTGGAATAATAGAAAAACTGTCGTATAAACCGTTCGGATCAGCCAATCCTTGTTTTTACAACAAAATGAATATACAGAATGGGCCTTGTAGCAGATATGAAGCTTTAAATACAACAAAAGAAACAAATATATTTGATGATATCTAAATTGAACTATTTTTGAGATATTGACATTTGATATACGTCATTTTCAACACTTAGGCAAACTTTAAAATAGACAAAGTTGGAAATTTCTTTATGGCCTTTCTTATGGTATCAATTTTTTGTTTAAACAGAAGCAAAGTTTTTCTGTTTTTCAAAAAAGTGAAGTTGAACTGGAAAGTGACCATAAGAAAGACTATAAGAAACTAAGATATACCAAAGTGTCTAAAATGACGACTTTCGAATGTCAATATCTCGAAAACACTTGAATTTCCACATATGACATGTCACGTCAAATATACTTGCTTTTTTAGTGAAATCCAAAAATGTAACAATATACAGGTGATTCTACGTAAAATAGTCCTGGATATCGTACCTACTACATGGTTCGTGCTCTATATTTCAATTTGATGCAAAAATATGCGTAATTAAACAAAAAAGGAGACCGAGCGATTTTTCCAAAAGTCGATACATCTCACATTATTTCTAATATTCTAGACTTTATCCACACTAGGTATGTATAATCAAAGTAAATACTCTAAATGATAGAGCTTTATAGTATTTTGCTCAGCAAAACGGATGAACTATGACATCAAGAGGCTTTATTTGAAATCCGTGAGTATTATTTCTTTCGTGCAATTTCTATTAACCCAATAAAATTAGTCACAAAAGGGTAAAAATACGAAAAAATTCCAATCAAGCTGGATTTTTGGGGAAACCATTCTTTAAAAGTTCTAAAAAATATTTTAAAAAGTAGATACCCTAAATTTATTCTAGTTTCTTGCAATTATCTCAAAAACAATCAATATTTCAAGAAAAATAGATATAAACAAAATTGTAGATCATATGAGATTTTCTCATAAAATCAATTGTATTTGCAAAAACAGTTTTTTTATGTCTACAAAAATACATATTTTTTCAGTTTATCATACCAAAGTGGTAAAAGTATGCTCAATTAAGAAAAATTTGCAAACAAGTTTTGCAGCAGCCGATTTATACATCTCAGAGATTTTTTTTTTAAATAGCAACATAGCATTATGTATATATATATATATATATATATATATATATATATATATATATATATATATATATATATATATATATATATATATATATATATATATATATATATATATATATATATATACAAGAGTTCTAACCACACTACACCACAACTTGTTACGTTCTGGACGCGCGTTTCGCTAACCAAGTTAGCATCATCAGAAGATGATATAAACTCAGTTGCGCCGCCCTAGCAGGCTTTTTCAAAAATTTGATTAATTATTTTTCGTGGCAACCTACAAGTCTTTAAAAAATGTAATATTTAAAATACATAGATTTTCAAAATATTTGGTGGAACATGTACATTAATATATTCTTAGTCAGATATTAAAATTTAGCTATATACAAGTAAAAATAAACCCAAAAAAATAAAAGACAAACAGGAAATATTAGTGCGTTCCTCGGAAATTGTTATTATATTATGCATATATATCTTTATGTGTATACTTGTGTGCTCTTTTGGCAACTAATTTTTTAAATTACCATACTCCTAAAAAATACGTTTTTTTTGTTCCTTTTTATTAATTTAATCTATAAGTAGAATTAGTAATTCAAGATAACGGTTTGGAATGTATTGGGAAATTATTAAAATATTTGTGATACCATACCATGTACATTTTGTTATTTTGCATGGATTAAACTATAATAAATTTGACTTAAATTTTTAACGTCCTGCTTGTCATTTACAGCATATTTTTCTCTTTTTTTATCCTATCCTTTAAGGACTCTTTCTTCTAAAAACTCCACGACTATTTGCGCAGCTGTGGAAGAAATTGGTAAGCCCATAGCACAGCCGTCCAACTGGTGGTAATACTCGTTTTTATATTGGAAATAATTATTTAAGGTCACCATATTTAACGCATCTAGAAATTCGTTGTAATTTAAAGTTGTAAATTTTTCTAGCTCATTCCATTTTTCTTTTATTGCCTTAGTTATGAGTTCATTAGCTATATTGATATATAAAGAAGTTACGTCTAAAGAAATAAGTTTATAATATGGTAGTAGTTTTACTAAGTCTATAAATTGCTTAAAAGTGAACGAGTCCTTTATAATAATAACTATTTTTCCCTATGATATTAGATAAACAATTTGATAAATATTTTGAAAGGTTGTAAAAAGGCGATTGAACACAGGATACTAATGGTCTTAGTGGTATGTTTGCCTTATGTAATTTAGGCAGTCCGTATATTTTAGGTGCAACTACATTACATTTTTAGCTTTTATATCAGTTATTAGGTTTTTGCTTGTAAGCTTTTTTATAAACGCATTATTTTTATTTTGAAAAACATTAGTTGGATCAGTTTTCAATTTTTTATATGTATTTGTGTCATTAAGGAGTTGATTCATTTTTATATCATAATCAGTGGTGTTCATTATTACTGTTGTGCTGCTTTTATCAGGTTTAAGAATGGTGATTTGAGGATTATCGTTAATAAATTGTTTAGTTTTATTTATTTGATTTCGAATTTTATTTTGAAATTTATTATATTTGGTTTATTTATGCCTAATCTTTAATTTATGATTCGTAATTGCATATACCACTTTT
Organism: Kuschelorhynchus macadamiae; assembly: GCA_030620095.1. NCBI lineage: Eukaryota > Metazoa > Arthropoda > Insecta > Coleoptera > Curculionidae > Kuschelorhynchus > Kuschelorhynchus macadamiae. The sequence continues at coordinate 746,673 of JAUTXW010002777.1, forward strand.
GACCTAATATTTTTTTTATTTCACTGGGTTGATCATGAATGGCTGATTCTACGCAAGAAATGTATTCTGTTATTGGTAAATTTTGTTCGTTATTAATTGGTAATGAGAAGCTATCACCCAAGGCTATAATTTCTGCGATATCGTTAGGAACAATAGTGTTGGGAATATTTTCAAGCCAGGAGGATGTATTGACTATTATGTGATTTTTTTCCGTGTAAGATATTAATTTTGATAATTTTTTCTGACTTTTTTGTTTAACAGAATTGAATATTTTTCCGTATTTCCTACTTTCTAGCTCTATGAACTTATTACAAATGTTTTCTGGAATAATTGTTTTGCCTCGTTAAGTTTTTGATGAAGAAGATTATTTAGCACATTTATAATTTTTGTTGTTTCATTAATTCATAAATTTAAAATTTTGGTCTTCATATTTTTAATAATGTCGTGAAATTTATTTTCGAGGTACGTACCTGTAAAAGTAATATGAGATACACTGAAGTTCAAAAAAGTTGGCGATACGTCTGTATGCTTGCTTCTTAACAGGAAGACTCTATATTATATATATATACAATATATATATATATATATATATATATATATATATATATATATATACCGATGGCTAAATTCTAACAGGTCGTATCCCACATATCTGGCAAAATTGTGTTTATTGCATTTTTGGGTAGGTTGTGACATCTATGAACTAATTTCCGAAGTTTATATGCCTCCAAAAATTAGAAACCTTTTTTATTTAAGTTTTAAATAAGATCGTATCATCATTGCCCGTTTGACAGGCGCAACTTGTCGTATCACACATAACGGTTATTTTAACAGCGTGTAAGCAAGCGCAGTAGTTGCACAGGGTAATATTAAGTTTAAAAAAAGGTGTTTTTATAATTTTCGTGGTAAGTAAATTTTGTTATAAATATAAAATAGCATGCATTAGTTGATGTAGTTAATTTAAATCTGCTTAATAGTCATTCAAAACGAATATAAAATACGTTAAGTTTAATTATTGTTGATACTTCCTTTTAGAAATACATTTTTAGTGCAACTTATTGATTATACGATCATTTAGAACTAATATGGCAACCCTAAAAATTAAATTTCTATAGGTTTATATGAAATAATTTTGTTATTTAATGCAACAAATATGTAACACAACCTCCTTTTACAAATATGCATCATGGGAGTTATTAATGGAAAGTTTGCACATTGTTTAAAAAAATGTTAAATAATTCGTAGTTGAAAATAAATTAATTAATAATCATTAATTTCAATATTATCTTTTTTGTTAGATGGGAAGTAGAAGTAAAAGAATGGTAGAACTTTTTACACAAAATATGAAGAGTAATGTTGAATACAATTGTCAAATTGTTAACAACGTAGTAAATTTAATGGTTAGCAGTAATGGAGATGGTGTAGATCTATCCAATCAGATGGAAAGTTTTTCTGCATATGCATGCAGTAATGTAAATGATAAAATGGGTCAGTATTTTGCATAATTAAAAAAATAAAATTCTTAAATATGGTTGTGTCCTTATTTATTTAGATCAAGACGTCGTCGACATTTAGAAAGGACCTGCAAAACCTCTTGAATCACAAAATACCGAGGATATTCAAACCGACTCATTTTTAAACCTTACAATTGGAAGTAGTAACTTTAATGAAATTGAATTTCAAATAATTGAAGGTAAAAAAATACGATTTTTAAATTTTATCCAGTTTAAGCAACCGTACAAAAATATTTTAGATATTTGGTCTACTGAAGAATTTCCTGAACTCCATTCTTCAGAAATACAAAATAATATTTTTCATGATTGTACAGAATTAATGGCTGATGGCAAAAGTCAAGGTACGATTTTAAAATAGTTTCCTTCAATATGTTTTAATTGTTTTTTAAAAAAGAAATAACATTTTTTAATGTCTGATATTTTTTTAGCCACAGAAGAAAATTTTAGTAATTTGCCAAATGAAGATTTATGCGAGGAAAAAAGCCCCTGTGACATTGATGATCCCGAATGGCGTTCTGAAGATGAGGATGGAAAAGATGAAGAGATTGCAGAGCATAATGAGCATGACAATAAGCAGCATCATAATCAACAGGGAATTAAAAAAAGGAAAGCTCGAGGAAAAGTTTCAAATCCTGATCAGTGGGAAAAAAATAAGTGTAAAAAAAGTCGAAAGCTCGGTAAGGAATACACGGGATACACAAAAATTAAAGGATCTGTTAAACACAATATTCAAAGGCCTGAGCGAAAAATGAAAGAAGGTTGTAATAACGGTTTTTATTGCAAAAAATCTGGAAAGAGAAACTGTCATTTATTTACAACTGAAAAGCGTAAGGAAATATTTCAACTTTTTTGGGAAATGGATTGGTGTCAGAAAAAAATGTATGTGCGAAATTTAGTTAGATATGAGACAAAAAAAAGATGCTATGTTCCACGGAGACATGGGTCATTTTTCTATTATTTACGTTTAAATAACGATAATTTCCAGGTCTGTAAGAAGATGTTTCTCGCAACATTAGATGTCAAAGAAAAAATGACTCATAGATGGGTTTTGAGTAGTTTAAGACATGGACTGGGTAAACGAAAAGATAATGGGAAAACTTTAAAACGAAGTTTCTCTAAATATTTTGAAGAGTGCAGTAAACAGATCGACTTTTTAAAAATATTATTTGATCTTCCAAAATTGCCTTCTCATTATTGCCGAAAGAATTCTGAAAAGCAGTACCTTGAACAATACCTTGAACATCCTTTTCAAAATAAAAGCGAAATTTATGAGATTTATAAACAAAAATGTATCGACGAAAATAAGCAAAATGTTTCAATTACCACATTCAATAGAGTTTTTCAGACTTTGAATTTGGCAATACATCAGCCGAAAAAAGATCAGTGCGATACGGCCTTGAGTACAAAGCTAACCAGCTTACCGTCAAAAAATATGAAACTCACATAAAACGAAAAAACTTTGCTCAAGAAAACAAGGCAAAAGATAAGGAGGAAGCGATTAAAGAAAATAATTACACCTTCACCATGGATGTACAGGGTGTTCCAGCGAGGAGTGAATATTTTCGACCTTCCTTGTATTTTGGAAAAATTCAAAATAGCCAATCGATGTATTTCATTTCGATCAGAGTCAAATATATATTTTTTAGGTGAAGACTTCGACAATAATTAAAATAATGTCAATTTTTATTGACAAAGCATTCAAACGTCATTTTACCTTGATCACCTATACCAACCTATCGTATATTTTAAACAGGTGAAGCTAAAATTTTAGTTTGTAAAACATTAAAATGTAATATAAACAGCTATCGCAAAATCAAATCTTTTAATCAGAACGGACATAAAAAAAATCACTCTCCAAAAATCGTATAAAAAACGATACATTCCATTTAAAAAACACCTGATGCACAGCGTAACTCTTTTGTTTCTGGTTCAAATATTTTTTCGATGACATTTTTGGATTCTACAAGAAAAAATACATCGATTGGCTATTTTGAATTTTTCCAAAATACAAGGAAGGTCGAAAATAGGTCCCTGTTCAGTCCTCGCTGGAACACCCTGTACAATCAGTAAAATTATGCCCCATGATCGCAGCTAGCAAAGTTTATTACAAAACAAGGCTTCAAGTTCATATTTTTACTATTTTCAACCTAGCTACACATCAATGTACAAATTATGTTTGGAACGAAACTGAGGCAGATTTACAAGCCTCTGTCTTTACATCATGCATTGTACACCACCTGGAAAAACACTGCCTTCAAAACAAAAAAAATATTATTATTTATTCGGATGTTTGCGTTTCTCAAAATCGGAACACGACATTATCCAATGCACTTAGTTTTTTTGCGTCAAAATATGATGTTGTATAGAGCAAAAATATCTTGAGAAGGGTCACACTCAAATGGAGTGTGACTCTACTCATGCCCTTATTGAGCGGAAACTAAAAGGTCGGGATATCACTCTTCCATATCAATACGCAGAGATAATACGTGAGGCTCGAAAAAATCCCTTTCCCTTTGATGTGGAATATCTTACTCACGATTTTTTTTTTTAAGTATTTAGATTCAATTAGGCCGGGAAAAATTAAAAGCGACCCCTTGGTCACCGATTTGCGCTGTTTGAAATACTTACCAGATGGTGAAATTCATTATAAAATAACCTATGAAGACAACTACAAAATTTTGCCTCGGAGACCTAAACTGCCACCATTACCAAAAAACACGACATTTAAATCATTATTTCTCAAAAGACTTCCGATTAAGGATACAAAATATCGACATTTACAGGACTTAAAAACTGTAATGAATTTAGAAGTTCATAATTTTTACGACAGTCTACCGATAGAAACCAAAACTAAAAATAACGATAAGAAAAATGTGTAGAATTATCAGTTTCGTTCTTTTTCCTAAGTTTTTTGTTTGTGTTTAGGTTACTAGCTTATTTGTATTAAATAGTAGTAAGTTACTTCATTTTGTCCAGATTTTTAAATAAAATTAATGTCATAATTTGAATTAATATTGATGTTTATTATCACTGAGTTACCTACTAAATCCCTTTTACCTATTTTTATTCAACATTTTAAAACAATTTTTTTTACAGCTTAACGTTATGATCTAATCTCTATTTTAAAATTCCGAAAAGACGTAATCCTTTTGCTTTTCTGATTTTAAAGTATAAAAAGGGCGTAACCCAAAAAATTTTAATTCTAAAACATCGTATCCCACCATAAAAATTGTTTGAGTCCCTTAATAAAAAACAAGTATAGTTACAAGATTTCTTGTAATATTAAATAATTGTAACAACTTCCATAAAAATCATTTTGGCTTTCCAAACAAAACTACGCAGTTTCTATTGGCTCATGTAAAATATGCCTCGCTAGGGATACTACCTGTTAGAATTTAGCCACCGATATATATATATATATATATATATATATATATATATTTTAGTATGATAGACGTTTCGTTTTCGATATTTGTATATATATATATATATATATATATATATATATATATATATATATATATATATATATATATATATATAGCCTGCGTATATATATATATATATATATATATATATATATATATATATATATATATATATATATATATATATATATATATATATATATATATATATATATATATATATATATATATATATATATATATATATATATATATATATATATATATATATATATATATATATATATATATATATATATATATATATATATATATATATATATATATATATATATATATATATATATATATATATATATATATATATATATATATATATATATATATATATATATATATATATATATATATATATATATATATATATATATATATATATATATATATATATATATATATATATATATATATATATATATATATATATATATATATATATATATATATATATATATATATATATATATATATATATATATATATATATATATATATATATATATATATATATATATATATATATATATATATATATATATATATATATATATATATATATATATATATATATATATATATATATATATATATATATATATATATATATATATATATATATATATATATATATATATATATATATATATATATTTCGATTATTGTCATATCGAGCAATCTGTTATATATATAGGGTAAAGGCCCAGAAATCATGATCGCAGGAGGGTACCCTGTATAATCGAAAGCAATTCTTCTTGTAGGCCGTTTTGCACCTGCAGAAATTATATATTTCTGCTATTCTACATATATCTTTTCCGGCCAAGAACTTTTGATAAAGGTGTGTGAAAGCGCATTTTTATTGATTTTAGTATCTACTCTCCGTATGATGGTGCTAGTGCATACTTTGCCAAATTCCTATGGGTTTGCAGCCGGAAACCACCGGAGCCCCAATAGGTGGCGCTAAGTGTTATACTTAGCATGTAGTACTATTTTAGTATGATAGACGTTTCGTTTTCGATTTTGTCATATCGAGCAATCTGTTATTTCAGATCTCCCTGGGTACAAGCCTGCCTGATGAGGGTAAAGGCCCAGAAATCATGATCGCAGGAGGGTACCCTGTGACATAATCGAAAGCAATTCTTCTTGTAGGCCGTTTTGCACCTGCAGAAATTATATATTTCTGCTATTCTACATATATCTTTTCCGGCCAAGAACTTTTGATAAAGGTGTGTGAAAGCGCATTTTTATTATATATATATATATATATATATATATATATATATATATATATATATATATATATATATATATATATATAATTTGAGTGTGATAAAATTTGAGTTTGGAAAAACGTTCCGAGTAAAAGCAAATTTACCGATTTTTCATATTAAGAATAAAATAAATTGATTATTGATTTACGTCTCCTTAAATTGTTTTAGATATAATCATGAAATCTATTTTTATAAAAAAATGGGATGTTGCCATTTAAAAAAAATGTATTTTCATCTATAAAAATCAACCGGCTCATTGGTTTTTGTTAACAACACCCATCAAATTCTGCGCCGACTAAAAAATAAGAATGTCCCTTATAAAACCGTGGTAAGAAACTAAAAAAAAATATTTAGTTTCAAACATTTTGCTTCGATTAGTAGCTCTTGGGGTATTTGCCCTCTTTGGCCTCCCCCCTAAAACGCCACTATTGCTAATCTACCAATTTAGCGTGGAGAAAAAAAACGTATTTTTTAGACAAAAAAGTCTTTTTTGTAGACTTTATAATAAATTACAATTTTACTTATGACTACTTTCTTTGAAAAAATTTTACTTTTGAATATAATTGCAAAGAACTATAATTAGTTTATCACCTTTCACATCCTAAAACAAAAAATACCTTCAGCTTAAATTTAGGATACTTTTTAGAACAACGGATGTCAAAACCAAATTTTATTGGACTATATAAGCGACCTAAAATACCATTTACATTTTGTTGATATATTTGTTAATTGGAACTATAAAAATGAATCGGAATATTTGAAATAAAACCCCCAGTAAAAAAATCTAAAATCTTTAAAAAAATATACTATTCCTTATTTTTACTCTTTAAAAAATTTGACATGCAATCAAATGTTTACGTAAGTACATGTAAAACTCAAGGATTTTACATTGGGCGGGAAAAATTATGGGCCAAACGAAGGTAAGTGGTGTATAATATTTGATTTGTATCGTTATCTCTATAAGGTTAAATTTCGCAGGGGCAGTTCCTTATTTACGCAGACGATTTTGTCCATTTTTGACCCCCCCACCCCCATATAGGGACACATAAGATTTCTCGGATCACCTCTGCTTATACAGGGTTATTCACGCAACCCGTTCATTAAAAGTTTTTGATGATGCCATTTAGATAAAAATTTCAAATTTTGGAATTAAGAAAAGGTCAAGGGGTACTTCTTTTTTGAAATATTTTCAACTTCCTGTCACTTCCGGTTTAACCGGAAGTTGGGACCAACTTGCTTATTTTAAAAGGAACACCCTGTATTTTATGATATTTTTGGATTCTACGGAGAATTTTAATGCTATTTTATGTAGCATGTCCTATAACTAGGTTAAAGCGTCGTTCTTAAGATACTTGACCTTGAACCAAAAATGAGCCTTCGGGGTACCAAATTTTAAAATCTCATGTTTTTGTAAGTTTTGAAGATATAATCTTCATATTTTGCAGACGATCGGTAAATAATCTTAGGTTTCTATTTTTTTTATTGAATTTGTCTGTTTTTATACAGGGTGTCCTAAATTCAGCGGCAAACATTCACATTTTCAAAGCCGCTAAAGTCCGTTTTTTTAAATGGGACACCCTATAACTTTAAGCACTATCAAATGTAGAATTTAATTTTCTATCGAACTGTATTAAGGTTCCCTTAATTTAAGCATGCCATCAGCCAAAAAACAACTTCTAAAGACATGAACGTACAACAACATGTTGCCAATTGAGTATACTAAAACCACTTGCACTTGCCGGAGAAATGTCCATTAATACTGTTTATTATTTAAATTATTATTAAAAAGGGATACTCTTGGACTATGCTCCTATACTTTTTGATCAGCATTTGAAAGTGTATTCTAGCATATATTGCAAATATTAATGACAGTGGCGGAACTACAAATTTTATTCCCCCCTGCGGGTTTCGACAAAGGACCCGCGATATATATGTATATGACGTGCAATTTTTGTTAAAGACCATTACGATTTTAATAATAAATGAAATCGTGGAGGACTTTTGTAACCTCGGGAGCAAAGAGTAGACACTGTATACGTAACTCATATCATGTTTAATAAATTGGTAAAGACTCTAAAGACATTTTTTAGAAACATTTTATAAAAAATCTTTCCTTATTAATTTAATTCTAAAATATCTTACTGAACATAAATAAATATTATTAACAGTGTTTCTAATAACCTTACTAAAAATTATTGGGGTCAAATTTCGTCTAGCTGAAGTCAGCTATATAAAAACAATTTTTTATCGCCTTCTAGAAGCTTCTCCTAACACAGAAAAATACAAATTTTCCTGCGAAAATACATCATTTTTCGGACTCGGAATTTTGTTGATGAGCTACTGCGCGCTTTCTTTACAGCAAACCTATCCCGCATTTTAATTAACTATAGTTTAAAATTAAATAAACAAATAAAATGAAAATTGGGAGTTTCCGCGAGAAATTTTTTAATTGCCGCATTCAGAAGGTTTTATAGAAGTAAAAAAAAATATTTTGTGAATATATTACATTTCAACTAAAAAAAAATACTTTAATACAAAATAAGAGTTGCCGCAGAAATTTGTTTAAGGTCCACATTCAGAGGTCTTTATAGAAGTCAACAAAAATTATGTTGTAAATTTATCACATTTCAGTTAAGAAAAAATTTAAAATAAATAAATAAATAAAACAAAAATTGAGAGTTTTTGCAGAGAAATGTTTTAATTATAGCATTCAAGAGGCTTTAAGCAGCAAAAAAAAATGTGTTAATATGCCACATTTCAGCCAAAAGAAAGCTGTGCCAATTATTGTGGTAAAAAGAACAACGAAAAGATAAAAATAAGAAAATAATGCAGCTAATGAATGGTACATAATTTACTTACAAATTTCGTAACACCAGGTATATACTCTAATATGACCCGACATATGACCTCAAATATGACATATCCTTAAATCTGAGGTAAATATTCACTAATCTGACCTTTGATATGACATTCATAACATATAACTTTAAAAGTTATTATCATAAATAAAGTTTGTTTTATATTTAAAATTCAACTTTCAGCTCTCAGCTCTTACATATTATTTGCAATACCCCATATCACAGCAGATCAAATCTGCGTCCAACTATAAGATGTAGAACAAGTGTATTTAATTCTTTATTGCACAGGGTGTTTAAAATAAATTGTAAAACATTTGAACTATATTGTATGAAAACATTAACAAATTGAATGTTTCAATCAGTCTTACTACCGGCTAAATCAATTGGTTTTGTGTGAAATCATATCTTAAGAAGAATATTCCAGTAAGTCAAAAAAGAAAATATGATAGTTTAATGATATTTCATATTATATTCTCACCTTCATTCCGCTCACAAATTCTAGTTTGTACCATTTTATCTTAAAAATATCTTACTGTAGTTTTCGATACATGAGTCAAAATATAGGTTTGTTGATTACTGATTCTTGGCAATATTTGGCATTTCAAGGCTTCTGATATATTTTTTTACTTAAATAATCTAATAAAATAAAATGCAGACTACAATAATTTAACCATTATTAGACTTATAACAGATCCTAAAGCGAGCCCAACGCCCATGAAGACTGTCATCATTGACGACGCGACTTCCTTTTCAAAGTCGTCAACTTTCCTAGAAAAAATACAGTCATCACTATCTAGCAAAAGCCGATTATACTTCGCATAGCCATCAGACAGGTAATCTAGTTGCATGTGTTTACACTATAAGCGGCCGATCGCCAATTTGTAAGAAATTTTTTGTTGTTATATTGGTACAAACCATAACATTAGTCGAAACACGAAAAGGAAATGTAAGCAGACACGGACGTAGTGTAGACACTTTTTTTTAATATATATTCCTCGTGATGAGTTTTTCGAAACATTTTTGGCTGATGATGTCTCTCACTTTAGGAATTTTACTCGAATGAATAACTCATTGAAGCCCTATCCAAGTCTTAATTTGGACAAGAACGCCCGGATATAATTGCAGGCATTTTCGAGGACGTCGAACCATCGAAAATTCGTTCTTGCTCAATGTTTCGCGTTTTTTGAAAACCAATAGATATATTTGAACGCGGAAAACCAAAATCGGTCGCCCTTGCTTGTTTATAATACGCTATACACAATATTTTAACAGTGGCGGCTATTCAGGTGAAGTAGGTGAAGTGCTACTTCACCAGGAAAAATAAACAAGCAAACATCTAACTATATTTATTATATATCTCTTAAAATTTAAGTTTTTACATTCATTTATTCACCTAATTGGCAAAAAATTAACTGTACATCTCGAATAAATATCTTATTTGACCGTTGGTGGCATGTCTTTTTAAAACTTTCAATCGAACTTCATTATAACAACTATAACAGTAGCGCAAACCGCTTCGACTTTGCTGGAGGTGATATGTTTAGTTTACGATTTTCCTACTACGTTGCCATGACAACGCGTACGTCGTGACGTGCGTCGATCGCATGGAAGAATAATGTTAACCAGCGACATACAACGCTCTCGGTGAATTGCTAACGTAGTACACTACACCCACGTGTCGTTCAGTTTGGGATGGTTGTTTACTTTTATTTTCGCGGATTTCGCTGCACCCGATTAGTTCCTTTGCAGTTTGCTTGACTGTTTTGTTTGTGTTATATTTATTTATGGTGTTGTTACAACTTTATTTGGTGTCGGGTTCAATAATGTAAATTAATAATTTACATTATTGATGAATCCGATCACGGATGTGGTTTGCATTTTGTTGGAAACATTTAATCGATAGAAGGAACAAGATCAGAGTTTTAATCGTCATCTTGGTTTTCGGCGTACAAATGGTTATGTAGTAGTCAAATATTACAAATATGTTTTGCTGGCCTTGTTAGTAAGTAGTAAGTAACTAGTAAGTTTCCAATAAATATTCGGTGTGGAATAAGGAAGGATTTGCAGGTATGTTAAATATATGAAGACTCGGCGGAGCATTTAAAAACATTTGTAAAAAATCAAAACACTATAGCTGACACTTTAAAAGAAAATGCTAAACTATATAAAATATATTTTAACGAAAACGTCCGATTAAATAGACTATTTATGTGCTTGGTAATTGACGCAGTTTTGTACCTTGCAAAACAAGAGTTAGTCTTTCGCGGCCATCATGAGAGCAGCGAGTCAATAAATAGGGGGAATTGTAAAAAGCTTTTAGGTGTATTAATATCGAGAAGTTCCCAAGAACTAAAAGATCATCACGAAAAAATTAAAAATGTTTTTACTGGTGACTCGAAAACTATTCAAAACGAAATAATTAATTATTAATTGAATTTAATTGAATGAATTTCTGAGTATTTAAATGATCATGTAAAAAATGAAATAATGAACACACAGTTTTTTCTGCGCAAGTGATGACACCACTGATATTACGCAAACCTCCCAGTGCTCCATAATTTTAAGATACGTTAATTCAAAAGGTTCAGTAGTCGAGAGATTCTTAGGATTTTATAATGTCAGCTCCGATAGAACGTCGGAGATTTTATATTCTCTATTGGATCAAATTTTGGACCATTTTGACTATAAACATAAATTAATAGAAAAAGCGCCGCAGGCTGTATTTGTCCTGATGCAGCAAAGTTTAAGAATATTTCTAAATGTCGAATTTTTTTGCAAGCACGAAGTTAGTAAATGTGATTGTTCAAGTTGCGTTCTTAAAAAAAAAATCGTTTAACATTCATTTTTGCATATCCAATATAAAACCCTGCAGTGAGGCGCTCTGTAAAAAAAATGAACATTTTTTTAATACCATGTTTGATGAAGCAAATTCTATTACAGAAATAAATCATTACAAACGTGAGCTTGCTAAGCTTTTACCTGAACAAATTAGGGCTAAGTATAGAACCCTTTTTTATGAAATACTGGACCATATTTTAATGGAAATGACACTAAGCTTTCAAGACTGTGAAAACTTACATTTTTATGTTTGGCAGATTCCGCTAAATTTTCCGAATATAGTTTTAACCAAAGCATATAAAGTGTCCCTTATTTTGACAATACCGTCGACAAGTGCTTCAGTAGAAAGAAGTTTTTCTTTCCTCAAACGTGTAAAAACGTATTTAAGAAATACAATATTTTAAAAAAGACTTAGTTCTCTAGGCAATATTTCAATTCAAAAGGAATGTCTGGAGGAGATTAAGGCAACTCATCCATTTTATGAGGATGTTATATATAAATTTGCTGCTATGAAGGATAGGAGAATTGATTTAGTATACAAAATTTAGGTAAGTCGTAAAAAAATATTCTACCCCTCCCACATATAAAAAAAATTCTGGAAAAAAATTATTGCGATATTCTTTCACCCGCGAGCCGCCACTGTGTTTTAAGAAAAAGCAAAGGATCAAGAACTCTGTATATAAGACAGGTACGTATGAAGCTGGAGAATCCACCCATAATTTGCCAAGGTGTTTTTTTGCCCCCCCAAACATGATTTGACCCGCAAATGAAATAATATCATTAATGCTATATTATAAAAATAAAAATCTAATGAGTTCACAACATGGAAATGTCATAGAATCTTCGGTTTAGATGTAGCCTGGAGTGAAACCGAAACGTATATAACTCACTTTTGAACTGAAACCGAAATGTATATAACTCACTCTTAATAATTTACCAGTTTTTTTTGTAATTTTGTGCAAAGATCCTACAAAAATCACAGGACGCGATCAAAGACTCCGACCTCAAGTTTGAGAAAGTGCCATGTTATCCCAATTATGTTAGAAATAACTATCATCAACCAAAAAACCGGGCCTTCCGTTTTGTACTAGGATAATAACGACTAATCGACATCAGGTTTTTGTTAATTTTATCTTTGTGATGATTTACCCGGGAGGGGCAGGGACAGCTGGTCTCTCTGGCGTCGCCCATGTGCACTTTTGTAAAGCTTTGTTTTGTTTTTGTTATTTTTTTCTTGTGATTTTTCTGATCTCTGTGTATAAGTATTTTGTTACGAGCTTCTTCACGTATGTTATTGTTGCGTTTCGAAAAGTAACACATTTTATTATTAATACCTCATAATCATTCAATATGTTATGTCAGATATATTGAATTTTTTTTTATCACTAACCGTCGCCAAAATTTGTCCTGTAGTACTGTAACTCGGAAAAAATATGATTTCCTTTTTGTCCCTCCATCAAAAACTTCGTTCCTACGAGCCTCACCCCAATAGAAACTGGAATTATAGATCTACAGAGACTTCCCACAAGGATAAATGCCACAATGGAGGCTATTAGAGACCAGTTCAGGTAATACTTGTGTCAACGGAAGGAAGATATCATTTATAAACAATATACATTGCATAGATAGGTATTTTTTTCTATGACAGTCTAATAAAATGAAATTTTCGTTGGTTAAAAAGACTAAATTTTACGTTTTTTACCTAGACAGTCATATCTTTTTTTATTTCCCAATCTCTGCTACTAACTTTTGATTTTTAAATTGACCTTCCATTACATACTTTGATGCGTTGACATTCTAACTATATGACATGTGATTTAACAAAAACCATTAATTTACGTCCAAGTAACCCAGAAGAAATAAGATTTTTCTTCCCTCATTCGCTAAATCTCTTTTATAGACATTTAAATACCACTTACACAATTTTTTTATAAATACTCAATTGTTTTTATGGGAAGGAGGTGGCTTGTCGGGTCAGTCAAAATAATTTTTTTTGCTAGTAATTTGATACTACACAATATGCCGTTTAAAAAAAAATCGACAAATAAGGCACTAATATACATTTAAGTCCAAACAATATCTCACCTATGATATACGAAGGTTCAGTTTTGACATATGGTTGAGCTTAGCCATATAATTAAGAGTGGGGATGAAAATAGTTATGGCCGAAAAGTAAAGCATCTGAAAAATGTCTTACCGGAATTGTCGACTCTGCACATGCGCAAACCATGTTGCCAAAAGTAAATTTTTATCCACAAATTTAGACTGATAAAAATTAAGGATTGAAAAAAATATGATTCGTAACAGTTCATATCTGGAATTAATTATTATATATATTTAATATTAATATCCGTTAGCAATCAATATTTATTTATAACGGAACGTTATATAGGTAATTATTATTAAATCATTCAACTATGCTAAACAGATATGCAACATTAGGCAACCATGTGAAAATCTGACAGTGTTTTTATTTATATTTTTTACGCAATTTTAAAGACGCTACCGGCTGTTAAATACTTAGAGAATTATAAAAAATTCCCGCCCAAAAAATATTTTCAGTATAATCTGCAAAACTAGCAAGGAGAATAAGAGGTTTTCAAAATTCATGGATATTATAACTATTATAACTACAGGGTATCCCATTTTCGACACTTTTGCGGTGTATCTCCTTTATTCTTAAAGATAGAGGGGTTGCGGTTTTCGCGACAGTTTGCTACTTTTTTGTGAAAGTAAAGATGGCGCCAGCAGAATTTTCATAGCCTTTTGGTTTTTGAGATAAAGGGCCTTTTTGAAAATGTTGCATTTTCCTCGTATCCCAGCTATCTGATATCTTATTAAAAAGACAACAACTCTTCCTTATATGACCTTCTCCGTAGAATTCAGTGTCCGCTTTCAGATTCAGAGGTCAAAAAGTTATCGGAATATATTATTCTCTATATTTATTAGGAATGATGTGGGCTTTCTAAAAATATATACATGTATGCAGTTATTTTGAAAAACAAGCTCAAAATCCAAGACTTTCTAAAATTTTCTTTTGTATCCAACTAGTAGGTAGTTGGCTATTGCTAATTTGTTTGGAACAAAAAGCAAAATATCAAAAACTTTGCGGTTTTGTCAGTTTTTGATTATTAATGAAATATTTTTGTTGTTTTGGCGTTTCTATTTAACTATATACTATATTTAATTTACTTTTTTTACAATAACGGCGGTCTACGAAAATTATGAAAAGTATGATATGTTGATTTGTTTCATACAATCTAATAAAAATCTCCAAGAAGCTTCGAAATTAAATTTACAAAGATAACGTATTTTGAGCGCTATGGTTAGGATAATATCTTAGAAATTCATTTTGTTCATATTAGATATCCAGAGAGAAGGCAATTTTTCCAAGACATATTTACCCGCCTTAAAATAAATTAAGTAGAGCACGGATCATTTATCCAGCCCCATACTGCAGCATACGCCAAATAAGATAGAGAGAAAAGAAATAAACGTATTGGGTTATGTAGAAGAGACGCCTTCATATTCTTCCTAGCAAATAGAGGAAGCAACTCGTGTATCCAAGTCTAATGCTAAAAGAATTTTGGAAAAATATAAATATCAAGCATATAAATTCCACATAGTTTAACATTTATTTACACTCCGGCGATACCGAACGTCGAATGTTGTTTTGCCAATGGAATTTACAACAAAGCCATACTGATGAATTTTTTGACAGACTTGTTATCTGGTCCGATGAATGTTATTTTTCAAGTGCGGGAATTTTCAATCGCTATAATGCAGTACATTTAATTTATGAGGGGGCACAACAAAGCCGCTTTGGGGTTGGGGTCTCGTGTTTCATTTTTGAAACTTTATAATGCCGTTTCTTTAACAAGACGGTGCCTCACGCCACAACTCTGCGCTTTTAAAGGCACTTTTAGATGATAACTTTCTTTTTTAAATTTTTTCTTATAGGGTTTCATGCAAAATGAAATATATAAAACATAATATCAATCTGTAGCGGAGCAGGGCGTAGAGAAAAGGCGTTTTTTTAAAATTTTGTTTTTCCTAACTTAAGCTTTAAGTAGATAGGTAATTATTGTTTTGTTTTGAGTAAAATTCAATAATTTTATCAAAATTAAGTTAAAATGCTGTAATGAATAATTAAGAGCTGATAACTAACAAAGATTTTTTGAATTAAGGTTGAAAGTATTACATCTCTAGTATAATAATTACTTACATGCATTTTGTTTTTAATACGTTTTAGCCATATCCAACTACCTAGTAATTGGGCAAAAAAGATTTTAGAAAATCTCGTTGAGCTTGTTTTTCAAAATAATTGCATATATGTACATATTTTTTGGAAAGCCTACATTATACGTAATAAATATAAAGAATAATATACAGGGTTTCCCTTAAAAAAAAATTAAAGTAGGGTCCGACAACTTTTTGACCTGAGCCCGTATACTTATTCCGAAAGCGGCCCTGAATTCTACGGAAAATGTCATATAAGGAACAGTTTCCGCCTTTCTGATAAATTATCAGATACCTGGGATATGAGAGGTGCCTGAAAATGCAACATTTTCCAAAACACCCTGTATCTCAAAAACCAAAGGGCTATAAAAATTCTGCTGATGCCATTTTAACCTTCTGTCTTTGAAAATAAGGGAGATACCCCGCAAAAGTGCCAAAAATGGGATACCCTGTACATAGTGAAATTATGTACGCATACGAGAAAAGGTGTGAGTAAAGGCAAATTTACCGATATTTTCTTTTGCACTTTTATAGTTTCGGTCATGTAGTAACTCTTGTTTTAAAGAGACAAGTAGGATTACTAATTATAGGTCGGAGGCCGCCATGATATGAGTTGAGCTCCGCGGAAATCTCTCTAAAAGAAGGCAAAATGGGGATCCATTTAGGGGTGCATGTTTTATTTTCTATTTGTGGGATTGTCTATTTGGAGTATAATCGGCTTTTGCTTGTGATGTTAAATTGTTAGGTGAATAGTAAGTAAGTTTAATTCGACTGAAGATATCTCAAATGAATAAAAATATAAAAATTACTATTTCATACCTGGGTGCCAAAATTGCTGTTATATTGGCGAGGTATCCATTGGTAATTGCACACATAAACAGAATAATGATATATTGGTAGTCCTTGTCGAATACCACTGCCCAGTAAGTTCTTGGCTGAGCATTACATAGCATCATTAGTGGAATGAAAACAAACCTCGAGAAGCTTAACAAAAGGAGAATACTTTCATTTTTTGGCTGAAATATAAAAACACTTATCAGTTACACATAATAAAACTGAAACAATATTTGTAGCAACATTTTCGCAATGTGTTATGTATTTTTAACTTTTAGTAATCGTTTTTAAGTAAGTATGATTTAGTATAACATCAAGTAAACTAGCCCGAGTTATTACTATCAATAAATCTGTCAGGCTGTCATCATAGGATCCCATTAATAGAATAATTTTATTACCACTACCAAGAAATGAATGTTTGTGATTGTGAAACTTTGTCTTCAAATACCTAGCAGGAATGTAATTTGTAATATTGTCGTATATAGGATTCTGAGATTCCAACAAATGTAATAAGAAATAATAAAAGTAATAAGAAAAATGTAGTATAAAACATAACCAATAATCTTACGCTCGCAGTTCAATATTATGGAAGCAAAAAACAAGTTGGTTGAAGATTCTCCATGTTTCAAAAATATTTTGGATTATACAGGGTGCGCTCACAAGAATCACTTTTATTTCGAAGAGAGAATTGTAACAGTATTATCCTCAAAGATGGGTTGGCCACGTTGGTTTTCTTGCATTACCGCCAAGGTCTTGTAATCTTATCCTGTTATATTTTTTTCTATGGGACTACGTAAAAGATAGAGTGTATGTCACAAACCTACAAGACTGACAAGATTCTTAAAAGAATTGACATGTGTATTGAACAAGAAGGACATATTTTCGAACTTTTATTAAAAAGAAACTGACTTTTTTAGGTTACAATATGAGTTGTTTTAGTGTAAATGTAATATGTAGTTTTACTAATTTTTGTTTTATTATGTTTATTAATTTTCTAGTCATAACAATAAGTTATTTAAAATACAACTATAAATAAACTAGGAAAATTAAGATTTTTCGAAAACTGTTTGAGATAGGTATAGAACATTATTATTAAAATTTGAATAGTTTTAGGTGTAGTATAAAATGACAGGAAAAGTATGATTTAGTATAACAGATTGTTTAAAAAAAGTGAGATTTTTTAATAAAAAAATTTGTGACTTTGGGCCTCTAGAGAAAATACCCTGAAAATAAAATTTGAAATATTTCGTAGTAATTATATTTATTTGGCTTTTACTTTACTCCGAATACTAATTTTATAGAACCTGGAATCAAAATGTAGGTAGTATTTTAACAATAAACATAAGCTTGCAAATGCTAATTTTTTTATTTAATTCGAATTATATCTAAAACTATAAGATTTTCGAATATTAAACCCTGCATAATCCAAAATATTTTTAAATGGTGAAGAATCTTTAACCATATCATGATTCAAAAGCACATTATTGACAAATATCATCTTCAAGGCAATAGATTACTCCGCGCTATCGTTGACTCACCCTGTACCTGTAGGTAGTTGCTTCCTTATGCCCCAGTCACAATATCCTCGAAATTGTCGAATTAAAATTAAGGGTGAACATATTGATTATAATTGTGAATTATTTTAATATTTCCTATAATTCAGACTTTAGGTGTTTAATTTCAAAGAATGTGTCATACATTTCCAAAAGAAATTGTGATTGAGATATTCGAGAAAATAAGTCTGTTGAAGTCATACTAAAAAAGTTTAATGTGAATATAAGTTGGTTAAAATTATATTTATCAATAGTTCCTACATACTATTAGCAAAATCGAAATAGTGTCAATAAAGTCGGAAATAATTGGAAATCTAACGACTTTTGGAAAAATCACTCAGAGTAGGTACGATGGAGCCCAGTTCATTTTACATGAAACCTCTGAATATTGTCACATTCTGAATCCTACAAAAAAAGCAAGTACATATATTTTATGTTACATGTTGTAATTGTAAGTTCAATGGTTTTCAAGATATTGACATCTGAAATTCGGTATTATAGACACTTTGGCAGGCTGTTAAATTTGCATTAGAGCAAAACGAATTGTACATTCATACTTCAGTTTTTTATAGTATTTTCTATCTTGACAATTTCCAATTCAACAAGACATATTTTTGAAAAGCAGAAAAACTTACTTCTGCAAAAAGTTGATGTAAAACTTTTGAAAAAGAAAAAATCCTATTTGGGTTATAATTTTGTATTACCTTTTGGATCTTCCCTGCAAGTATTCTTCCTAAATAATCGCCAATACTGAACAGCAGGTAAGCAATGGTCGGAACAAAGAACACATCTGAAAATTGTATTAATAATGTAAATCATCTCTATGTTCTGAAATTCTGAAATATATACAATAGCTATATACTATACAGATGACTTAAAAACATTTTAACAGTATTGCCTGGGCTCTTTGGAAACTTATTTGCTATGCGAAAAGTTCTATTTAGAAAGGTTTTGTTAGGGGAAAAACAATAGATATAATAAAATTTTACTTAAAAAACAAAAGATACTGTTATTTAAACTAGTCAAAGTGTTTATTCTTTTATTTGAAACAACAGTAACTTTTAAAAAGTTTATAAACTGCACTATATTATGTTTTTTTAAATTCTCTATGCAAATGATCAAGCTAAGTGATGACACAATGATTATTCTCTAAATTTGAGATAAAGTTTGCGTTATTGCAATTTCTGGGACAAAAAACATTACCTCTTCAGGTTAACTGCGTGGGGCCATTGGATATACAAATTCCAATTTTAGACTTCTTAAATTCTAAGAGCTTTAATGTCATTTTTCCTGATTGGGAGCAATGACAGTATCCCTTCTCCTCATTCCTCAAACGCGAAAGCTAGGGCGGGAGAAACGACCTACAACAAGAATCTTGGCCTGCATCGAGAATTTTTCCAGGAGGTACGATGGCAAGCATATGCATATATGTTGTGACAATCAAGCGGCGACTAAGGCTCTGTCTTCCAGCTGTGTCACTTAGTTGCTTACATGGTTACTTGCTGGTCATCAGAACAAACAAAACTCAAACAGTCTAACCGCCCTTTCAGCCACTCTCAGGCTTTTCAAAATAAACAGAGGTCAACTTAAAACATTATCTGGGTCCTAACTAGACACAGGCTAGTGAAATATCGCTTGCATAAAATAGGACTCGACAATGATCTATACTAAGTTAGACGATACTTCCGAGCATTTGGTCTATGATTTGATGCTTTAGTTAACATCAGACTGCTTTGCTTGATAAATAATAAAAACTGTATAATATATCAAAATAATTTAATAAAATATTCAAACATTTTTTTTTTTGGTTACAACATCACTAAGTTTAAAAGTTCGCCTCTCATAGCCCAAAACATGTTTAATACATTTTAACGAACTATTAGAAGGTGACAGTGGCATAACTGGAAAGAGTATAATCATTATAATGCTACATTCCTTAAATCCTGCAAAGATGAAATATTCTCTTTTATGTAGATCCCAAAAAAAATATATGTAGGCATCCTTCCCCTATATTTCCTCCCTATTGCTTGGAGGACACCTATGTAGAGCCCAAGATTGTATTGAGCTCTTGATCTGATCCTTGAAAGGTATAGCGCAATAGGCTTCAGACGGGTTCCCTAGTTCAGTGGCGCAGCTACCGGCGTTGCAATGCAACTAGGCGCTAAGTCAAAATAATCCCGCATGGATTATAAAATATATTTTTTAAAAATATATTTTAAAGTTGTTCTATTTTTAATTCATAAGTCGTTAAATCTAAGCTGTAAAGTTCTCCGAGTAAAAAATGAAATATTGTGTATTTATTTAAAAACGTCCTCAAACAACTTTGTAAATTGCAGCATAATTAAATTTATAATGAAACTGAACTACATTTCATAAGTTTAGAATATTGCAGCCATTTGGGGTATCAAAGCCTCTTTTTATGAAAAACAGCAAAAGATTTCTAATAAGTTCATTGTCGAATTCTGCGATGACATAAAGTTTAGTACAACATTTAATAGTGCTCTAGATGTTGCTTCATCACAGTTGAAATTCAGAATATTTAAGCCTTCATGAGTGCTCTTGCTGACACTGAATTACAAAAGCAGGCTGAAGGAAAAAAAATTGATAATTTTACCAATAAGATGGTTACTTTTTCGACAAAATTTAGAACAATTATCAACAGTAAATAAGCTGATTAACTTTATTCCTTGTAAACATCACATCACCTTATCAAATTTCCCAGATGTTTCTATGGCTCTTTTAATATTTTTGACCATTCCGGTCTGCTGCTTCAGCTCAACGTTCAATAAACTTAAACTTTGTAAGACTGAGAAAATAGTAATAGTCAGGAACGTTTAAGCAATCTTGCTATCTATTAAACATAGAAAATTGCACACAGAAAATACATTTTGACAAATTTATTGATATATTTGCAACAATTAATAACCGTAAGAAATGAATGTTTATAAAAGTTTTGAAGTTTGCCATAATTGGTCATGTGTACGTTAGATAATGTAGATTATATATATATTATTTTGTCAATGAAATTTCTATCATTGATTAGAAAACAAGTAGCATGTTGATTTTCAATTTATTATACGTGTTTATAACCTTTTTACAATTAATGCTTCCCCTTCCAAAAGTTCAAGGTGCCACTATCGACAACTCCCCGCAGTATTCTCGGGCTATGTCAACTTCGTTAATGTCTAAACGAGGGTTGTCAAGTTACGGTTAACCAGTTAGTTAAGATTAATTAATTATCCGGAACAAAATTAACCAGTTAAAGATTTACAAGAAAATCTTTTTTTTAATCGGTTACATTTTAAATAAACAAGGGACTGGTTAGGTCACAATTTATAATTTTGAAAGTCTTATGGACGGTTGCAAAAAGCTCAATTAAAGTTTAGAATGTTTAATGGAATGTCAAATTTGACAGCGGGTTCCTAGATTTCTGTAAGCAGCTTGTCAAATCCGAAAGCTCGGTTAAATATTCTAAACAGCAATTAAGTTTTATGCAACCGGAGGTAAATCCTACAGTTTGAAGGAAATGGTGCCTTGACTGGCATCAGAAACTAATCTAATATGTAATATATATATATATATATATATATATATATATATATATATATATATATATATATATATATATATATATATATATATATATATATATTCTACACATTACATTTACCTCGCGAGATCAAATACATGTACTTAACACAAGACATAGAGGGCTGCTGAGCATACCGAAACACTCGACTGCCTTGTTTAGGAGATGCTTCACGTATCAGGCCACGCACATATATAACAAAATTCCTCCCGATCTAAAATTATTAAATTCTAACCAATTTAAAAGCAGATATAAACAAAGATTGCTCCTTGAGCAAAATAACTAAAAATACATTCTCGTGGTGCGCTTAATTGCATTTTTGCTGCATTTCCTTTCTTCCGTTCTTCCTCCGTTCCCCTGTCGCATTGTTCATTTTAGGTATACAGATTTATTTTTTATTATTTTTATAAAGTTAGTTATTAAGTGTATGATTGTTATAGGTATATTTAGTATGTGTTTTGTATTTACTGTATTATAAATTTATTATCTACCTAACCAATATCAGACCAAGGTTATATGTAAGAGTAGCCAGGTCTTTCGGCCTATCAGGCTAAATAGCGCCTTGTGTCTGATCTATCTGTATATTTATTTCTCTAAATAAAAAGTCGTTATATATATATATATATATATATATATATATATATATATATATATATATATATATGTAGAAAAGCAAAAATTTTTAATTTTTGCAGGAAAGCGGCCTACAAGAAGAAATTGCTTTTGATTATGTCACAGGATATCCTCCTGCGATCGATTCCTGGGCGTCTTATCTAAGACGTTACATTAAAGATTATTACCAGTCCGTCGTTAATGATTAATTTTAACCAGCTGGCCCGTTCTGCCTTTTCCGTTAGGTGGCGCGATGAGTTTCCAGTGGAATTATAAGAATATGGGGCGCACTCACTACATCGTCCAGAAATGTTATTGAAGAAAAATATATTGGTTTTATAGAAAAAAATGTGCAATAAAACAATACAAAAAACAGTGTTGAAAGGTGTCAATATCCAAACGATCATTAAAAAAAATCAAGTAAATTGGTCAGTTCAACTCGCTTATGGACTTGCTGAAAAATCTGGCTTAGCGTTTTAAATATATAGATGATTATTAGTCTTACCATTCCATTTGTTTCCACTACCTCTACCCTCTGATTCTATCAGTACGGTAACTCCTGGGTATACACTTAAAGTGATAGCAAATACAAAGAACATAGATAGACCATACACCCAAATTTTCTTGAGTATTATTTTATGTGAGATTAACCGGACTGTAGAAGTACTGCTGAAATCAGATATGCTGATAAACTTGTCTTCTATGTGATACTAAAATAAAACAAATATCGTTTTAAAATATATTTCTAATAATAACAAAAATAAACATATGATTATTTATACATTTTTCCTTAATTTTTATAAACTTCTCAATAATTTCATGAGGAGGTATTAAATATTTAAAATTATGCTTAAGAGAATGTAAGAAGAAATAAAATTCTTACCTTATAAAATACAGTTTTGGTCAATACAATGTATAATACTATCGAAATGGCAATGGTAACGTTGCCAATAATAAAATACACTAGCGCACTGTGGGTGGAAGATGCTCCTATCGCTAAGGAGGCTATTTCAGCTAAAGCTGCAAAAATCCCTCCCAATGCTTGTCCACCTATTGTAGCGGTAATATAGACTGGCGAAAAGTTTCCGACTGTTCCAAAAATACTTCCTGAGAGAATTGCGCTACAGACTAGAAAATATATAATTTTTCATTTGTACACAAAAGAAGCAAGTGTCCAAATGGTGAAATATTAAAAGAAACCAAGGATAATATAAAAATAAAAGAAATACATATATAGAAAAACCAATAAAATAAAACAGGGCAATATAATGAAAAATTAAGTGGATATCAAGTTTTTGAGATTAATCTTTTAAATTTTTGAATGTGGAAATAAGTCATAGCATTCTTTAAGACAAAGCGAGTTTTTTTTTTTATATCTGAATTATTTGATTGACAGAGACAACGTGTAATTTGTCTAAACTAAGTAAAAAACATTTCATTCTAATTTTGTGATATTTTACCCTAAAACATTTTTCCAGATATTTGGATGTTTTTT
This sequence comes from Kuschelorhynchus macadamiae, assembly GCA_030620095.1. Lineage (NCBI taxonomy): Eukaryota > Metazoa > Arthropoda > Insecta > Coleoptera > Curculionidae > Kuschelorhynchus > Kuschelorhynchus macadamiae. The sequence goes on from JAUTXW010002777.1 coordinate 770,961, forward strand.
ACTCTGTCAAGAGTAATTACAAAATCAAGACCTTGTTAAAGTACTAAAACAAAAATGAGTAAAACTCAGGACGTTTGTTTTTCATGTATTTCTAAATAAAAATATTTTTTTAATGTTTTTACTTAAATAAAATGTGTACATATAATTAATTAGTATTTACCATAGGTTTAGAGATAGTTGTTAGATGTAAAACACATTTATATTACTATTTTTATTGCATCAATTAAAATTATATTCAACAAAACAAAATCTTAAAACTTAAAAATGACTTCCATAAATAAATCAATCTACTTTAAAGCACAATAAAACATTAAATGCTTACCATTTAATAAAACAATAGTTGCTAAGGTAACCATAAAAAATATATACTGCCCTAAAAACAAAGGAATTTGTAATATATTTAAACATTATAATTGGAATATATGAAACTTACATTTATCTGTATCAATTAAGACAAATACAAGTGTGAGTATCATTAGAAATAACATAAGGAAAAGTGATCCCAGAATTCGTTTATTTGCAGCCACCCTAAAACAGAAATACTCGTTGGAAATGTACCACACAGCATCAGACCTAGACAATTGGTTTTATAAATTGTAAAAATTATGTAGGAAGACCACATGTTTTCATTTTTAAGGTAGAACAATACAAACTATTCTGCTTAATAATTAATAATGAAAATAAATAATTGAAGGGGTTATTTAAAACATAAAATTTGAAAAAAAAGCAATAAAATGATTTAGTTAGAGGTTTAAAATTTGACAACACACTAAAACTTCGTTTTGTTCTTATAAGAAATGGAGGTATTCATTGACAAAGCAAAGTTAAAACCAGACAGAAACAAAAACATTGAAGTCAAAAGTTTAATTAGCTACGTTCATCTTTACACTACGATATAAGATCACGAAACAGACGTCAACAAAACATCTAAAGACATAAATCAAACAACAAAATATAGCAATAAAATAATTGCAATTTGCAATACTTCTTTGTTTTGCTATAGTTCTTTTCAGATACTAAGTATACCAGGTACCTTGAGACCGATGCTGTGGCTCCTATAGTACCTATCGGGTATGTCTATACCCAAATCAATTTCATATTAATTATTAAACACAACCTTCAGGGGCCTTGGACGAAAAAGCCAACTGATTCAAGAAATGTCCTGACTTGCTTACTGGTAGCCAACTATCCTCAAGAAGGCAAAAAAAATCGATAGACGGTTGAAACGTCAACTGCTCAAAGCATTGGGGTCTTGCCCCTCCCCCCTTAATGACGTCCTTGGAAAGAAAAACGATTAGAGAACCGTAAAATTATTGGCATTAGACTCTAAACAATTTTAATCTAGTCAAATTTTTGAACGCCGTCGACCATTTTTTAGTAACGCTGGTAATACTTTTAAATAGGTATATAATTCCTGACAACTTTTATTATCTTAAAATTGACATGGCTTTTAGCACAGCTACCTGTTATTGAGTTTTTCCAGTAGTTCAAATCTTATTAATTAAACTAAAAACTAGAAGTCCAAAGGAGGACTAACGAATTTTTCAGGTTTTTACTTTTCAAGGACCCTAAAATTTTTTCTCAATTTGGTCTGTGCGTCTGTCTATTCGGGGCTGTTCACATTTTTGAACGAATCGAATATGGCGAAACAAAATAGCGCCCTAACAAAAGGTTAAAGACTTTGATGTAAAAAAAATCTAACTTATTTGAAACGAAATTTTGCACAATAATCAAGTGTGACTTAGTGATAACTGGTAAAATCTTGATACAAATCCTATAAGGCAGAACAAGATAGACACCTAATAAAAAGTTTTAGCAATCAGTATAAAAAACTACCTACTTCATTACAATGAACAATGTAACCAACATAAAAACTCGTGTTACTAACTTAACTTGTGTTATCCATTTCATATTCCTAAGGTCTAGGAAAACAGTATGCTCTAAAGTCCAATAGTCCCAAAATAATGTGCCAAAGTTCTATTTATGGAATATGAAATGTATATTCCTAACATAATATACCATAAAGAATATCATCTGATATGCACGTAAATATTCTTTCGATAATATGTGGTATATACAAGTTGAATGAACTAGTAAAATTTGGGTATGAATCCAATATGTTGGAAGAAGTCATATTTCACTATTCCTAATAAAAAGCAGATAGTATCCATAGCGAAATTTACAATTTTTTTCGTTAATGTTTTTTAAATTCTAGTACTGAAAGTTTTTATTGTATTCGTTTTTAATTCCCTCGTAGGAGGGAAGTATTTTAATCGTGAAAAATCACTCTCAAACTACGTAACAAGTTGACTTCATACGGACGAAATAGTAGCATTTTGATGGAAATTAAAAAAAAATATTAGAAAAATATTCTCCGCCGCTGATTCTACATGAAACAAGTTTTTGGAATCCGAAAAGCTTATTCACATCGGTTATGAAATGTCGGAATTCCAGATATTTACCCATCCTGTCAAAAAACTTTTTGCCGTTCTTTCTCGAGCAGTTTATATGGCAAAACAAAATGGTAGTCTAATAGTTTAAAAAGTTCATAAAATTCTGTTTCCTAGAATAAAAACCTGTCGTAATTGATTTTTTTATAGACAATATAGATAAAATATTAAATAAAACAATAATAAATTAACAATGAATAAAAATAAAAATTAGAAAAATGGTATCCTGGAGTATCGAAGCAGTAATTTGATTTACATAGGAATGGTAAGTGAATGAATGTTTGTATAAACTTATGTAAATTAGATATAGACAAAAAAAGATTGTGGAGATAAAAATGTAGCAAAAACGGTAGAAAGTATATACAAAATGAATATGAAGAAAAGTAAATGTTAAAATAATCGGCAACTGGGTCTTTAACCAAAATATCCCTCATAACGAATTCTATTACACAGATAATTTATAATTCACTTTTCGAAATAAAACGAGAGTTATTATAAGTACTTTGGTAGAAAAATAGAACAATAAAGCTCTTTTAACAGAATTTTCCTTGTATGCATTTTTTTCTTTATCAAGAAAAGTAAAACATGTTAATATTTATACAATGTGTATAAAGTTGTTATCATATATCAATAGGTATATATAAACCGTGTTAAAAGTATGCAATGAAATCCGTTACTAGGAATGTTCGGGGTAAAAGCCGATTTACCGGCTTTTTTATTATTAAAGATTTAATTTATTTTAGATCAAAAAGTCCAAACACATTACGTTATGTCCTAACACTGGAACCTGTGGTGGAAGATAGATCAAAATACAAGAGTTCTAACCACACTACACCACAACTTATTACGTTATGGACGCGCGTTTCGCTAACTAAGTTAGCATCATCAGCAGATGATATAAACTAAAGTAACTTATCCTAACCGAGACTAGGCCCTCTGTCTCTATTTAGTGTTTTCTTACCACATTTAACTATTTCTATACTCTCAAATGTATCCAATAATCTATATTAGATACATTTTTAATCAACTTATTATTATTATTATTTATTCCTATTTGGTGATTGTTTTCCAAAGCATGTTGGGCAACACTTGACTTTTCTGTTCATCCGTATCTTAAATGTGTCATGTGTTCTTTAAAACGAATGTTTATAGGGCGTTTAATTTGCCCAACATATTTTAGATCGCAGTCATTACAGCTAATTTCATAGAAGCCACTCCTCTCCTTCAAGTCGACTTTGTCTTTAGGCTTTCCAAGGAGATTTTTCAAACTGTTTTCCCTTTTTGTAGGCTACTCTAAAACCTACGTTTTTAAATACTTTTTCTAGACCTTTCGTATATCTGGGATCATATGGGATTACTATGAATTTATTGGGAGCCTCAGGTGCTTGAAGAGTAGTGGCATCTTTTAACATTTTCTTATGCTTATGTCTATTTACTAATTTATGTACAAAATTATCATTATATCCATTACTTTTAGCTATATTTTTAATCCGTTCATTGTTAAAACGTTCTTTGCTTAATGGAAAATTGACTAGGTAACCTGTGAGTTAAGAAATGGAATGCTGCCATTTTGTGTTAACGCCAATGAAATGAGTCGGATGTTATATACCTATCAGTATTAGTAAATTTCCTATAAATATCAAATTCTAATTTATCGTTATTTCTAATAACTAAAGTGTTATGAAAAGGTAATTGCCCATTGATCTCCTTTTCGTACGTAACATTAATGGAAGGATATTTATTGTTTAATGTTTCTAATAAAGTGTTTAAATTTTCTGTTTTAGTATCAAAAATAGCAAATATATCGTCTACGTAACTATACCGCACCCTTGGGAAATACTTGAGTTCTTTTTTGAATTAGGTTTCCAATCTATCCATAAACAAATTTGCATAAGCAATTGCCCATCGCAGTTCCCTCAAGTTTTTTATAATATTTATTGTTATACTGAAAAATTTGATTCATACATAACTTTGTGAGAAGCAAATATTCATCAATAATTTCTTTCTTCAAATTATTGTTGGAACGTTTAATATTGACAATGAATATTTTTTTGCCCGCATAGGTTCTGTGGTCCAAGGTTCGTTCGGTAAACTTTACACAGCCCTTTAAGTTTTCAATATATTTTTTCACAAAAAAAATGGACTTTTCCTACGACATATATACAGATATTATTTATTTATTTTGACAGTAGAAAAAAATGTAGTCACTTGTTCTAATAAGTGATTAAGACTCACCTATTTCGAAAAAAATTTCAAATGAACTTAAAATTAAATATGTTCGCATCATTTACGAATCAGTGACAAGAGATATACACTATACACAAACATAGAACTATGAGAACTATCGCGAAATCACAATCACAGAATAACACCGCTTGATTAAACATCACGATCACAGTTATATCTGTGATTGGAAAATCTCTTTTTAGATCAAATTGTACAACTCACAAGCAATACTTGTGAAAGAAGAAAGTTATTTATTTGGTGATTTGTTTTGAAAAAAAGCATAAGAATTTAAGTAACTTTGTATGACATCAAACCTCTTTAGGATTTAACTTATCCACAGACAAGGCAACTAATCAATTTGAATAAAATCTCTCAGCCAAGTTGCCCTGAGCAATCTAGAACAATGCAGTTTTTATATTTGAAGCATTCTTTCGATTTCTTTGGCTTGGCAATTACTTTTCATTTTCATCACCTTTAAATGTTTCGTCTATGCTATATTTTTATTTGCAGTGTTTTCATTATTATACTAAGTTATTATGACTTATTAAACTATTAAAAACTGGGCAATTAAAAATGTTGCATAAAAGAAATATATAAGTAACATCAACAATGTGTAAATATTTAAGTACTTCATAATAAACAAGAATTTTCACCTTCAATAATTCTTTAGCTAGATCATATATGTTTTTTTTAAACTGGTTTACTTTAGCCCCAGAGTTACACAAAATCTTTTTTTCATTGAATTAATTTAATTTATATAAACCTTAAATAACATTAATTTATACATAGTGCTAAAAAATAATAATTATATTATAAATTTCTACAATATGCATTGCATACAATTATTTATGAAATGACCTAATATAACTGAAATAAACAATGATAATTGGGATGATAATGAATAGTGGTAGTGTCAATTCTTTGGAAATTTTTATTTTGCAAAAACATCAAATAACAACACTTTAACAATTTCTTGGGATTCCTGCTCATAAATATGTTGACAGCGTAAAATATATACATAGGTTGAAAAGATGAAGTTTTTATTTTGTCACTCTTATTTTATAAACAATATTAGATTGCGTTGTGTAATATGCTCTATGCAGTCCAATTCAATATAGCATATGACCGTCATCAAGCATAATTTCTATAACACTCCTTTAGAAACAACATATTACATATTGTACAATTAAAAATGATGTCGGAAGGACAACATTTTGAAGCATTGTTTCATAATGTAATTCTACAGGGTGGCTTAAAAAGGTCTTCTACAGGGTGGCTTAAAAAGGTCTGTACAAAATACTACCAAAAACTCCTGAAGCTAAACTATGACGATCTAACCTAACTTACCGTACTTAGTACTAAAGTTGATATTAACAAAAAAACAGGAGTCAAAATAAAGTTTTAAATTTTAATTACCTATCTCACTTAACTTTTCTATGTCTCGTTATGAAAGAATTTGGGGTTTTCTTGGGACGAAAAATTCAAATATGCTCCCAATGTTCACGCAAATTCTATAGGTTTTATAGGTTAAGATCGTCGTAACTTCTTTGCGCCTACGTGTATAAACATTTTAATTTAAAAAAACATTCCCTGGATTTTAAAACTATTTTTAACTTTTTTTTTCTTAAATAATGCGCCCCTTGTAAAAGTTACCCGTTTTCGAGAAATTTGCTGTCTACATTTTTGATTCATGAAATACGTTGTACTAATTATTTTGATGCATCATTTCTAAAGTAATGTTAGAGAAAGTATAGTCTATAACACGGTTGGAAGGCCAATATTTCACACTCTTCACTCGTGAGGAGTATGGGCCATTCCATAACTTGTTTTAGAATACACTATTCATTCCAAGGCGAACATATTACAATTTGATTTTTAAGTAGGGTGGCTACATGAGTAAGAGCCATTGGGCATAATATGGGTTATAAAAATTAAATGTATTTATTTAACTATGCAGGCGTGACATTTTAATAACGCAACCACAGGTGAAAAAATATGAAAACGAGTAGAACAAATAAGCGACTAAAGAGTAAATGTGAGGGTAAATATAGGATCCGTGCTAGCTTATTCGCCGCCCTATGTAATTTTTTGTAGCGCTGCCCCTTTCCTCGTTTTTTTTTATGATTTAACATTACAAGATTTAACAATTTGAAAATTAGAAGACACACAGCATTATGAGAAAATTCGCAAAATAATGGAACCAAATCTATAAATGAATGAAAAGAAATTGATTATTATAGAAGGCCATGACCTTGAAAAAGAAACATCATTTAGGAGTGTTTGCTTGGAGTATTTTGGATCATATGTCGAAGGACGGAGTCAGCATGTGTTTGAGGGGTCATAGACATCAGAGACCAGAAATATCACTTGCGGTGTACCATAAGGTTTTGTACTGGGCGGCACTGGGCCCGGTACTTTTTCTACTTTATGTTAACGATATAACATACGTTGATACTCTTTTTGCGGATGTCACCACAGTTTTATCGCTCTCAGAAAGAACGTAGGAACTAAATCGACAAATTTCTAGTGATTCAGGATAAAGGAGTGGTTTGATTCAAATCAACTTTCTCTCAATGATGATAAGGTTCATATCATCGGTTCTATGTGTGATGTAAGTCTGGCACCATTTACATCTGGCCCTATCTCAAATACTAATGAAGTTAGGTTCATGGGGCTTTTTGTGGCTTGAGGTTTGAGGGTCATGTTGCATACATGAGAGAAAAAATGGCTTTTGCTTTGTATGCAATATGAACAATAGGGAGAGAGTTGGATGCATTATGGAATAGCATTTTGGGGTCTATGTTACAGGGATCTTGAAACTATCTTAATTTTACAAAAACATATAATCAGATATTTGTGTAAGGCAAAACTGAGAGATTTTTGTAAAATCTTTTTCATACAACAAAGAATATTGACACTAACATCTCTGTTCATTATGGAGACAGTTAGCCTGGTGTTCAAGAACATATATATATATATATATATATATATATATATATATATATATATATATATATATATATATATATATGTATATATATACATATATATATATATATATATATATATATATATATATATATATATATATATATATATATATATATACATATATATTATATATATATATATATATATATATATATATATATATATATATATATATATATATATATATATATATATATATATATATATATATATATATATATATATGTATATATATACATATATATATATATGTATATATATATATATATATATATATATATATATATATATATATATATATATATATATATATATATTACTATATATATATATAATTATATATATATATAAAAGTTACATTCTTTTTGGTTCTCCAACTCCTTACTCACTGCACTTGAAATTCTTATAATGTAGCAACCTTTTAAACTTTATATTGCCCTTCCTTGGAAGAAATTTTTGTCTGTTGAAGTATTTCTGAAAATACTCCATGTTTTACAGTATATTGGAAAATTAGATTTAAAGTAAATTGGAAAGTAAAGTGTGGTAGGCATTACATACAGTCGAATACTTCCAGCTGATTTATTATCTGATGGTCCAAATGTAGCTAATGAACAGCAGCTTTACGCTTTTAAGTCTACCTACATGTTAACACATAGCTCAACATACAGATTGCTTGACATATTCACTTTTGGGCAAAATGAGTTTACTTTAGAAACTATATAAGCACAGTGGCAATTACAGGTGCCATGGTAATTACTGTTGCAAATTTGTATGTATTTTTCATCCATTAAACTTATGTTTTATAAAGAACAGTAAATGTTTGAAAAATCTACCTGACATGATCAGGTAAGCCTGATGTAACAAGCTGTTGAATTGAAAATAAAGACGCAATATTATTTAAACATTTATTCCAAGATATTTCATTTTAAGTTGTTGAGAATTTGATTCCAGAATGCATTGAGCATTTTAAAATTCAGGTCCGCATTTACCAAATACATTGTTAAACACTTCTTTATATACCAAACTGTTAAACCTAGTATTCATTGTATAGTCCAGTGAACAGAATGTTAGATATTGTAAAAAATTAGATATTTTTAGTTTAACACAAAGCAGGTTAAGGTTTGGCGAAAAGAGCTACTTTACTTACTGACTAGGGCCTTTTAGACCTATCTGCTGGTCTCCAACCCCCCCCCTTCCAGTTTTACTACTACTACATTCTCTAAAGTTTGTAAAGGTAAATGAATATATATAATATATATATATATATATATATATATATATATATATATATATATATATATATATATATATATATATATATATATATATATATATATATATATATATATATATATATATATATATATATATATATATATATATATAATAATATAGCTGTCGCTATAATATCTAGCCTATTATTATAAAAACTTCATTTATTCTTGTCAATATATGAAAATATGGTAAGTCTACAATATCATATGATACTAAATTTTGGGGTTCCTCTTCTGAAGCAAATAAAATCTTTATTGTAGAAAAGCATCTTATTTGTTGCATGTTCAGACTGCATAATCCTCAATCGTGCAGGAAATAATTTACCAGCCACCCCCATCTTTTTCCACTTAGGAGGGTTTTAAGAAGGAACCCATCTCTGACTATTGGAAAATCTACCAATGATACCTGAACATAGAACTGCGTTTTTCAAAATGGGTCTACAATATAAAGTTAATTAAGTACGTTAATTTATGGCATAACAAATAAATAAATAATGATTACACCTTGGAACCTACACAATCCATAAAATTCATTGAACTCATTATTAAAGACATTTACAAATTATACATTAAAACTCTTATTATACTTATAATAAAGACATTTACAATATTAAACATTAAAATTAAAAATAAAATAGACACAAAAAATAAACATATTAAAATTTATAGTTTAAAAACTCTTGATATGAGTAGACACCATTCACAGTAAGAATTTCTTGATTGTTTTACAAGACTGATTAAAAGGGACATTGCTTATCTGAGATGCCAGCTTGTTGAAAAAATGGATGGCCAAGTAATGTGGGCCCATCTGACACCGTTTCACATGAAGATATTCTACCACAAGACTAGCCTTACCTCTGGTGTTGTGATTCTGAAGATATGTGTGCCTTTTATAGGTATGAAGGTTTTTCTTTACATAACTTAGGTTTTCTAAGATATAGACTGATGAAAAAGTAAGTATTTTCAAGTCTGCAAAAACACATCTTCAGTTCTCCACGTAAGTCAGACCTGCCAGAATCCTCAAGGCCCTATGCTGGGTGCCAAACACACAAGTGGCCCTTGCTGCATGTCCTCAACAAATCAAGGTGGGAGTGAACAAGAGCTTGGTAAGTCTGCCACAGGACATCATTCAAAACCCAATTCGCGAAATTTCTTAGTACAAAGATACTTGTAGTAAACTTTCTACAAAGTTTTTGAACATGTAAGTCCCATTTAAGTCTAGGGTGAGATATTTTACTATAAGCACCAAAAAGTTCAATGCATTTTTCTAAACTTAAATCTTTTACTACACACAAGGGTTTAAATTCAAATATGTCATTTTTGAACATTGCTACTCCCCATCCCTAATTTGCTTTCGACAATAAGAAGAAGTTAGATACTTAAGATCAATGGATATTGTTGGGGAATTTCTTCTTGAGACAACTAATGTTCACTAATACACAGTACACTTAGCACTTTGTCAATCAAAGACGCCTCCAACTTTATTATTTTGTTTTTTGTAGGCTGAGTATTGATATTCATGAGTTTTAAAGTTGTGAAATCTGCTCTCCTCACTTCATTGTGTGCAGACATTGCATGTTCCAGGATACATGATGTAGTATAAGCCCTATCTCTAACTTTTAATTATAGTATATAGTCCACCATTTCAATTAGCCTAAAAAATGTAAGCAATGCACTTGTGTTATACAATTTTAATGTTACCTTGTGTATGTGCTCCTTTGGTCAGGTTGTATTATTGCTCAGTAGATATGATTATTGGTGATGCCTTGTCACTGTATGTGAATTTATGGATCAATAAATAAATAAAAAATCAATACACCTGAATACCTACACAATCCATGAAATTAATTAAACTCATTATTAAAGACATGTTACACATTAAAATTCTTATTATAATTATAATAAAAAGACATTTAAAATAATACACATTGAAAGTAAAAACAAAATAGGCATATTAAAATTTTTAGTTTAAACACTTTTTATAAATGGATGGCCAGGTAATGTGGGCCACTCTGACCCCTTTTCAGATGAAAACATCCTGCCACAAGACTAACCTTACCACTGGTATTGTAATTGTGAAGATCTGTATGCCTCTCATAGGTACGAAAAATTTTCTTTACATGAGTTAGATTTTCTAAGATATACAAAGTTATTATCTTTAAATGTATACATTTTTAGCTTTTTTAGATTGCAAGAGACACAATCAAAAGCCTTGCTTAGATCACATTAGCAAAAACATATTCAGACTGCTTGAATGTATTTTTTATATTTGAGCCAAGATCAAAGACACCCAGGCCCGTAATTCAATCCCTTCTGAAACCATAATGAAAAGTTCTCATTACTCTCAAAAACTTTCACAATTATAGGCAGGAATGAGGCTTATAGTATGAAGAGTGATCAACCTCACCCCTTTTATAAATCGGAGACACCACAGCATGCTTGAAGGGGGTCTCCCAAATTTATTTGTTTATTAGCTTAGGGGAATAATAATATCATCTTTAACAAATTTCACTGAATATACATTAAATCCATAACAATCTTTATTAGACTTATTTCTTAATGAGTCTCTAACCTCAACGCATGAAACTTCATAAACGAAAAAAGGATATTTAATCTATAAACACCTTAAATTTGTAGAGGATTATTTGCTAGACCACAATGTTCATTTATAATATCTACATGGATTTTATTGGTTTATTTGGAGATTACACTCGATACTTTGTCAATTAGACATGCTTTCCTCACTTCATCGTTTGCAGATGTTGGCTGTTCTAGTATATATGTTAGAGTCGAGGTTACAGCATAAATTTATATTATAGTATATAGTCCACCATCTCAAAACTCTGTTATTTAGGGATGTCTCAGAAAATATAAGCAATGCACTTGTATTACACAATTTTATTATTACCTTGTGTATGTGCTCCTATGGCCAGGTTTACATAATTTTTCTGATGATTAAGGGTAAATATGAATTACTGCCCTGAACTTCACATATTGTTGGAAATGGATAAGAATCAATAATATGTTTGAGTTGTGTAGTTTTACATACACAACATAACCACCACAGCCCATTTAACCCCTTATTAGACCATCAAACAATATGTCAAATCCATTTTGCCTTCACTCCCTGATGACATGTAGACATTAGTCATAAACAAACAATTTAAAATAAATTGATGTTCTGCAAATATTTACTCTCTTATTATAAACAAATTATATGTTTATTGATCTTTGAAATATAGAGATTTACAAACAAAAACTACTTACCACCTACGTGCCATCCAAGCATTTTAATTTTCAGGCTGATCTGGAATGCTTAACATTGTCATGCAGGTGATAATAATCTAACTGCAACTATGCAGTTATGTCACGAAGTCTATAGACCCTTGACCTAATACTATAACGGCACCCATATAAGTATGGTTTGAGGTTGTAAAGTAAAGGATACAAAATGGGCATGTTCAACTGATAAAAAGCAACTTGACAGGTTTTTATAATGCACCTACCTATGACTTATTGCTGCATTCAGAATCAAAAACAGTAAATTAGGGACTGCTGAAGCCACACTAATATAGGATGTAAATTCGACTTGTAGAGGAGTCTTATTCTTAACTTGGCTTCCACTTATTGTATTATTATGTGTGTTTGTATCTCTAAATTTATACATCCAATACTAAAAATAAAATCCACAAAATGATTAAAAAAAAAGGAACCACTTATGGGAAAATACCTAAATATACTCAAGGGCTGCATGCTGCATCCTCCCCCAAAGAAATTTTTAAAATTATTTCATAATTTTCATTTATATTTGTTACTGATTACACTAGTAATATTTTATACATTTATAGTGTACATTATTAAGTACGAGATATATTACATTTTATTAAAAATATGTTTTTAAAAAAATGTGTTAGATTTTTTTTGGTACATTTTCCCAGATTTAAATATTGAAGATATCTATGTATGAAAATATGCTAGATTTAAAAATCATACTTACATCATTAGCAGTAACATAAAAGTTCCATGGCAGCAAAGTTACGATACCCAACAAATAAAAGATCAAATAAACTGTATGAAACTTATCCCTAGGTTCTAAAGGCTTAAATAAAGGCCTATTGTCTCTTACTGCTAAAGTTTCGTGGATATCGTTTTCTTCGACGTCAGAGTCAATTTCTTGCAACAAGGGTGTAGTGTTTATTGAAGCCATTTCAATTAAATCACTCTTCTTCCAGTATTTTGAATGATATCAGAGAACTTCTATTGTTTGAAATCTAAATTAACATTATTGCCTAATCTAAGAACTATTTTCTTAAGCACATCATTGACATTTTGACCTAATATTCCTAATACATTTTTTATATATTAAAATCTATTGTTTACTCATAAAATAGACATTTTGGAGTGACAATGCTTTAGGTCTATAGGTTTAAACCTCAGAGTCTAAAACAGCTTATTGTCAACATGGAAAACTGCTTGCTTATTTCTGTTTCTAATAGTTTCTACAAGTTCACAGCTCAAGTATAGAAGGCCTGACACTTTGTCGGGTTTCGAACCTAATTTAAGATTAGACATCTAGTTTTCACTTCTTTAAGTCCTATTTCCAACCATGCACAAACTATTTTCTATCAAATAATGTCAAATCCTCCCTTACCTTCACCCGCTATTTTACTTGCTATTCTACTTGAAGAACAGGACATAAAAACAAAATAACTCCAAAAAGAGTTTCCCGCAACTCGCAAATCTCCAAAATGATATATAACAGTTCTGCCTGGTAGATCCGGGTCTAAGGCCCCATAGTCAGGCGGAGTCCCCCCGTTCGATCTCACTGTCCGATGGAAAAGATATTAACCTTTTTTTATTTAATCGTCAACTTTACATTTAGTAAACATATGGTAGTAATGGCCAAAGTCGACTTTTTAGTCGTCAAATTTACAACAGGAGAAAAGATTGCTAAAAATACTTCTTAAAGCGGGGACCTGGAGTGGATGAAAACATAAACATGGCCTGAGGAGAGAAAGGAAAACTAGGATCACCGACATGCTGCCATAAATAGATTATCTTCTTCTTCTAACAACATAATATTTGTTCTCTACTTTCAAAATGTCTAGGTGAATTGTTTCTATTTACTTCACATTCATTTATGTTAAGAAATTAAGAACAAGTTTGTTTGAGGAGAGTAGGGCACTAATTGAAAGCACGTAGTGAACTATTACTAAAATTAGCGTTAATAGTCACTGTTTTGTAACACAGTGATGCGAGACTAGCAACTCAGAATACTCTTTGTCCTTATTAGACGTAAACGTCCCATTGTCTAGTCATTCACTTTTTTTTTATTGTTAATAATATTGCATTTGTAAGACAAAAATTAAAATCGGCCACTGGGTACATACATAGCGTTCCCTAAAACATCACATCTAGTGCGGACACTGTACAACCTTGACTGTACTGTAACGAGTCAAAGAGAGAAGAAACTGAGGTAGGGAGGTGTAATTTTTTTTGTCAGTGAATAGGAAAAGTAGTATAAAATTTTTATTTTGCTGTTTCATGCTAATATATTCGTAACGATATGTATATTGCAGAAATGGTTCAGCGAAACAAATTATGTGGAATAACGTATTTATAAGAAATACCTACAACAGAATAAGACTGTAAGCTGTTTTATTAAAAGACTACTATCCCTGCCAACACATAACTTCTTATATTAAATTAAAAATCTATTGTCGAAGGCTGAAAGTTAAATGGTTTCTGTATAATTGGTTAATGAATTTATGCATGCAAATCAAATCGTGTATTTCTTACAGATATGCCTATAGGGGATATAACAGATATTTATTTCATCAGACCATAACTCATAGTAGTATCTGTAGGAAGCGGGATAAATAGTTTACTTTTATGTCCAGGTCTAATTTTTAATGTATGAGTATATAAGTTCAATGTATCAAGTAAGTGGTAGCTTATGGAAAATAATGTGATTCTATTATGCCCTGAGTAGATATTGTTAGAAGCCAGAAGGCGGATTTAAAAAAAGTTTTAGGATTCCGTTTATATTTATCCAAATGTTGTAAGCACTAGAAAATAATTTATGACATTTGAATATATTTCCAGTTGATATGATTATTATGTGCTGTTGTCTGTAAATAAGATTACTGCTTAAGGAAAGGTCATTAATGTGGATTAGGAGTTAAACATTTCATTTCAAGTTCATTTTGGTGAATACTAGACGAACAGCGAACAAATTGGCAATCCATGCACAATAGTCTAGAACGGAGGATTTATTAAGCAGTGTGTTAGGACAGGCTTGATTAAATGCTTTGGATATGTTTTAGCATATGACATTTTTTTTGTATGTAAAAATATAAAACGTCAGCAGCTTGTTTTTTCATAAAGCAGTCCAAAATACCCATATTTTTATATCGATGTTTTACAAGTTCTATGTTTAGTACATAGATACTTTTTTAAAGATATTTTACATGGATTTAAATCGGCATTAAAAAGCAGAGCGAACATTTTCATATTTTCAGTGTGCATAGATGGCAAAATTGGGGTTGCTAGCGTTTTTTTTTCCTATGTTGTACTAAAGAGTTTCAGCAGGAGATTTTGACGTGAAAACAGTAGAACCGTGGGTGGAATCCCTAAACAGTAGATCTATTGTTAAAACTGTAGGTATGGTAACGCTGAACTTAAATACATTACTCAGTAATAAATCTCCGGACCAGCCGTCTATCGTTCTCGCTATGCGCTGGTAACAGCAATCGATGTTTTGCTGGCCGAGTCCTGATAGTGAGCCAGACAAGTTACAAAACCGTGCTATTTTGCAACGGTATTTTTTAGAACGGCTGCTAAATTAACGCAAGGGCGCTAAAATCGTTATTCCCATTTCTAGTTTCTTCCAACAGCAAGTCTCAAGATAGGTTTTATTTAGAAGTGCACTAGTATCCGCAATCCCGCATCATAAACGAGTAGGAAAGGTAAGAATGTCAAGTTGTAGGGTGAATGAATGTATATTTAAAAGAAACGGCGGAACGGAACGAAAACTAAGCGCGTTCATTGGCTGTTACACTTACAGCCGAATTTAAGGTTTATTCACGGATATTAAAAATACAAATACATCCTATATCTAATGGTTTCTTTAATCACTGCGCCCTAGTGAGGTATAATTTGCTGATGGATTGCCTAATTTTCGACCTTTTTAACTCATGGTATAGAGAAATTATTTTTTATATAATGCGGGGACTGGATGCACGCTACAACAAAATGTTTAACAATGATATATTTTGAATAAAATTTTTGGATATATTATATTTTAACATTTTAATATAGTATTTCCTTAAAGATATTCAGTTTTTGAAAATCTGAAGAATTAAGTGAATTACGAATATAAAAATACAGGCGGAAATTTAATACACGATTACGTATAAAATTACAGGTATAGTAAAAAGAAATAAAAGAAAAACATTGCCTGACGGTGTATTGATTGGGGTTGTACTGATTGAGTCTGAAATTAGCGTCTATGACCAAGCCAATAGGCTAATAGCAGGCCAGATTTTACATTTTCTTTGTTTTGTGCCCGTTTAGCTTCGCAAAGTTCTTGTGTTCCAATCCAGTCCCGGGCGATAACTTTTTTCTAGTTTTTTTTTTAATAAAACTTAAAATTTTCCATGTAGTTGTGTTTTAAAAACCGTATTGCGGTTTGATTTTCCCTGGTTGGGCTTTTTTTAGATGATTAAAAAGTGAAATTAAAACAAGGAGCCAGACTTTTAATTTTTTTTATAAAACCTATTATGTAGTTGTGTTTCAAAAATCGGAGATGCGTTTTGGTTACTCTGGTTAAACCCTTTTTTAAGGGGATGTAAAAAAGTTTATCTATATTAAAACAAGGATCGAAAAATAAAAGTGATACTTCGCTAGTCCGCAGCTAGCCGTTTGGCTCTTAGATTCTTTAGTCCAAAGTCGAAGATTGGCAACACTACTTTCGTGTTATGGCTTGCTTACAGTCAGTGGCTTACTTCCCCCAAATATACTTTTATTAATGTATGGCTGACTTCAGTCCGTATTCGATACGTCATCGTTAGATGTCAAGCAATCGTTGGTAGTGCTTTGGGAATTCGAGGACGAGGAAATAGTGTAGTTTTTCCTAAAATGTTTTTAATGATTTAGCAGAATTCGGCCCAATTCGGGGATAATTTTTTTCCAAAACGGTTTTTGGACCCTCCGTTTTTGTTTATTGATTGAGTAGCTGCAAAATGATTGATATGACTTCTGTTCCCCTCCATCTTCAAGAGGAGGTAATATATTTTTAACTTGTTTTGAGTGCCTATACCCGAAGTAATATTAAACGAAATATGTTTAGATCTATAAAATATTTGCTCTATATTACCTGAAACAAAACGTCCTAAACTTTTTCGTTTGGCGCCTTCTATCTAACCCTACTTTTATATTTGTCTTTTAGTATAGGACAGCCATGTTTTCTCCAAAACTATAGGTCAGTAACGATGGATGTATGTCATAACGAGCTCAAAATGAGAGTGAGAAAGATAGCAGCAATATGTTTATTTTTTTTTAATTGGTTCCTTAACCGGGTACACAAGGATTTTAGGCGGACAGTCAAGTTTAATGAAATTTTAGTGTGAAAACGTATAAAATATATGGGGAAACCAAAATAAAATCAAATTACTTCTTTGAACATATTTACATGAACTGAATAGTACTTCCAGGTGAAGATGATCATTATAAATCCAGAATTTTTACACTTTATATTCTTTTGGGGGATTATCGTAAATTGTACATTTTTAAACATAACCAACCTTGGAAAAGTCATTTTTTAAATAAAAAATCACTTGACAATTTGTTTTATTCTCCCTCCTCAGGTAGGATTTTTATCATTGTTTATGGAAGTTTTACACTTGTATGCTGTTATTAATAAGTAAAACATATAGATATCTCTTTCTATTTTCCTGAAAGACTTCCAGTCACATTGTAAAAATGACTAGCAATTGCTATGTTCGGTATACTGCCCACTCCATGCCGACAGGGCTGGACCATTACTGATCATCTAATATGTATTATACCTTTAGTTTTTTTTTTAACAAAATTAGGTTAGGTTAGGATTGCTGTAAAGAAAGTGCACCAACAAAATTCCGAGTCTATAATAAAACAAGGATTTTTTTAACAGAACTTATACTGTTAAGTGGATCTGTCCCATCAAGTTAGCACCAGGTTCGTCAATAAAACTATCATTAGAGACATAATAATAAAAATCTATTGTACAAGGAAAAGAAAATAGGGTCAGTTTGGCAGGAGTGCTATAATTTTGTTTCTGTATAGTTTTGTTAGTTTTAGTTTAGTTTTTACTTTTAATCTACTCTATACAGCATATGGTATCATGTAAAATGGAGAAAAACCTAAAATGTTTGGGTTTATAAGGTTCATGAGACCCTACTTCCCAAAATAAGAAAAAGTTTTATAGGAACATAGCTTTGCAAATTCTTTATTCTTGATATGCAGGGCATTGTTATTTGCCCTTTATATAGAAAAGCAAGCGTTTTTGGACCTATTATATTTTTTTTTAATTTTGGGAAGTACTCTATGTTAAATAGATGATTGAGATTCTGCCCATGAAGACTTTTAATAAGGTCAAGATCTATAGCATAATAAAATTTCATGACATTTGATGGTTCACCAAAAATCCATAAGATGTGTGTGTGTGGTCTAAATGGAAATGATTTTTATAATAATAATTTTCACATTTTGTAGATGAACTCTGCGAACAATAGGATCAATCTGTACTCTCCTGCATCATGGGACTATTTTTGCAATGTCAACATGCAAGAAATTATTCCTGGAGTGTTTTTGGGGTCATATTCTGCAGCACAATTACACTGCCTTACGAATTTACGAGAAAAAGGGATCAGGTATTTAGATATTTACCTATGCTAAGTACCATTTTTTGTTGTTTTAGAATAGTTTCAGTATTCAGATTATTTTTTTTTTAGGTACATTATTTGTGTACGTCAAGAAACTGAGGCACATTTCATACGTCCACAAATCAATGATCCTTATTTTACTTATTTGACTTTGGACATTGCCGATCATGAGACTGAAAATATTTTAAGGTTTTTCTCCAAAGTTAATAGTTTCATTGATGAAGCCTTGTCAAAAAATTTTAAGGTATTAGTGCACGGAAATAGTGGAAATTCTAGAAGTGCAACTTTAGTATTAGCATATATTATGGAGAAATTTGGATTAACTGTCAGGTAATTTAGTTAAATGTTTAACACTAAAATTTAAAAGTATAGTTAAGCCATGAATCTCTTTAAAGAAAGACAACTTTATGATTTTTTCATCAAACCTTTTTAAAAACTGAAGGAAATAAAGAGAGAACTGTGTAAAATAGTTGTTGAAAAAAGATAGGAGGCAAGTCAGATTTATTTCATAGAAAAGAAGAAACAAAAATTACCTGTTTCATCATTCCTAAGGATTGCTGATACTGACAGAGAAATAACTGAATTAAGAAAAAATATTTAAATATTTTTGGCTTTATTCTATTTGAAATGTTTTTTGGTCAGCCTCCTTTCAATATCCAAAATGTTTTATTTAGTCATTCACATTGAGATATGAGTTTACACCTGGAAGCTTAGATAGCTGTTATATTAGAAAATATGTATTAAAATATTTTTATTTTATGTGGAAATAAATATATGTACGTATGTCTAGCACCTTGTAAATTACTATTAAATATTTGTTAAGTCTCTGCAATTCTATATTCGTAGGTTTTTGCATTTGGATTCTAGATTATTTTTTGTAGTTTGCTTTTGTGAATATAGTATTCCTCAGTTAGACTTAAATTTTAAAATATTTTTTTAATTATTAACCAGAAAAATTATGAAAATATAATAATATAATTTATAAACAAAAAAAAAATTTTTTCTTTGGCATTTTGTAGCGAAACATGTCGGGGAATTTCTTTAACAAGCACTATTTATGTTATTAAAATATATAGACAGATGTTCTCCCATTTCTGTCATTTGGACAAAATTCTGTCATTCTGTCTGTACATGGCATAGCTCTAAAACTGCTTATATCCAATTGGCTTCAAAATTTGTTCAAAAATCAATTTGGATGAAATAGTTATATTTTAGTAAAAATCCAGTATGACACAACAAAACGGTGGCCTCACAAAATGTGAAAAAAAAAAACATTATTAAGAAACTACTTACGGAGTGGAATTCAAAATTTGTGAACAAATAAAGTTTAATATAGGGATAAATGGGTAAAATTTTTGTTTAAATTCATTGTGGAAGAAAAAAATGGCAGCCTAATGAGATGTTTAAAAATTCAGTGCTAAAAAACTATTTATCCAATTAACATGACATTTTGCATAAAAAACTAGTACTAAAGAGGGACAGACTGGCAAATATTTAGTTTGAATCCTCCCTAGCAAAACAAAATGGTGGCCTAATAAATTTTTTAGATATTCATTTAAGTTGTGAGTAAACATAAGTTTAACAAATTTTTTATGGTCGGTTGTGGGTTCTAGGTGTCCAGATTGGTATTTCTAAAAATTGATAACCCTATGTTAGTCACCTTTTGGTTTAATAATATTTGTATATTTCCTATAGTTCCATTTATAAAATTTGAAAATTCTATCTAAAGAACCATTGAATTGTAGTACTATACAGTATTGACATTTTTATAAAGAATTAAAAAATATAATAATAAAGAGGCTGTAACATCTAAAGAAGTAGTATGAAATCTGGTCATATGAAGGAAGTAGGCTCTCAGAAGATTCTAAAAATAGGTACTATTCTTAGTAGATAGGTGGTTGTATTTCAGGAATTATTTATTTGTGTTAAATGAAATATGTATTTTTATATTTTTTTTTGTTTTATTTAAAATACATATTTTAATAAGAAATTTAATTTTAGTGAAGCTTTGTGTTTTGTGAAAACTAAAAGAGCTTCCATTGATCCAAATGATGGTTTCAAGGCACAGTTATCAGAGTATGAACCTATATATAAGGCACGACTGACTTTAAACAATGGAGGTTCTTCAAGTAGCATTAGGTTAAGACCTAAGAGAAAATCAGAGCAACTTTTTGATACTGGTAAGGTGTAAGTAATTTGGTTATGAAAGTCAAGTTTTCTAGAGGACTGATTAAAGTATTCTTGGTCATTTAATATCATTCACATGAATATCTTATATTTATGCATGTTGTCGCGAAAATCCATTGAGCATAGTTTGCTCAGTAGTTTGCAATAATTCATTAATTTATTGTTAAGCTAGGATATGTAAGTTATTTTAAGTTACATCTAATTCGGTAATTTCATTGGCTTATCTTCAACAATGTTGGGAATATCCCAAAAAATGTTGTAAGCAAATTATGAACACTTTACGAAGGCATAGAATATATCTGTAAAGAAATCAATCTGTCGACTCAAAACTCAATAAAATATCTGCAAAAACAAAAACTGAATTATATTGAACTTAAAGTAATGCAACAGTTGACAACTTACTGTGAACAGTAGCATTCATGTAATCCATTCCAGAAACAACACATTGTTTCTCAACTTCCCATACATTACTTATTTAACAAATTACTCAAATTTACCAATATATGTATTTTTTTGTGTGCTTATACATATTGATAAATATTAGCCAGTTATAATAAGTAAACAAAAGTGGTTTATCTGTAGGGTTTGAAATTATCTCATTATTTAATTTTTGCTCTTGCTGAAAGTTATATCACAAAATGAATAATATGTTGAAAACGTTTAAATGGCAAACAAACTATATATATTTGGAATGAGAAAAATGAGGGCTTTTTAAAGTCAGAAAAAAATACACCATAAGGCTATTTTGAAATTATTGGGATGTTTACTTAATAAACAAAAATAAAAAAAGGTAAATTTGCCTTTACTCACAATGTCGCTTGTACAAATTTCCACTGAGTACATATACCTAACATAATTTATTGTGCATATAATTATTTGATAATACCTTTACTATTGATTTCAATTTTTTTAGGTTTTATTATTAATATTTGTTGTAACATTATTTTCATAGTTTATAAAAAATAAATTGTCATTTATTATTTTCTTTCATAAAAAGGTCTTTATTCCAAGAAATTGAAATTTTACCAGCCGATCCCTTTTTCACCCTTTAATTTTGTTCAAAATTTCAAGTCAATATAAGTAGAGATAAGTAGTTTTTTGGTACTGAATTGCGAAACATTTTATTAGGCGGCCGTTTTGTTCCGCCATAATGGTTTTACAGAAATTTTGTGTAAGGCCAGTTGTTTATCCTTATATTACTTTATACTTGTGCACATTTTGAATACTATTCGATGAGCAGTTTCTTAACAGACAGGGTGACAGAATGAGAGGCCAACAGACTGGTGGAAATGGGAGAACATATTTTTAAGGGTTCAAGAACCGTAATGATGGAGAGTGATTTTTTCAAGATTACATTACTTCCCTCTTATGAAGAAAATAAAAGAAAAAAAAAAGAAATAAACTTACAGTCAAAAAATAAAAACTAGTACCTGAAAAAACATACTATACAAATCAATGGGATCCTTAAAAAATTACATAATGAAATGGTTTCACACCTCTCCTTTGCTTAGTCAATCTCTTCTTTATACATAAAGCAATTTTGTTCACTTGTTATAACTGACTAATATTATCCTTATATTGACAAAAACAAAATATATTTCTGTAAATTTGTATTTATTGCTAACTAAAATGTGGGAAGTTGAAAAGAAATCTTTTCTTTCTATGGAATATACATGAATGTTACTGTTCACAGTTGTCCACTATTGTATTATTTTCAATCCAGTATAATTCAGTTTGTTTTTGTAGATAGTTTATTTAGTTTTGACTTGACATATGTCCTAAGCCTTGGCAGAGTGTTCATAGTTTGCCTGTGAAATTTTTTCGGATATATTTAAATATAAATTATTCCATTAAAAAATCACTTTTGCAACTTTCTTTCTAAAAGTCAGATTGGTTTTAAAACACATTTTCAAATTTTTCAGAAAAAATATACTAAATGGATATCTTCTTGTTTTTAAAAATTGTTGTTTAAGATAATAACCCTGGATAACCTTGTACACAGTGTTTATATGATTTTTGAGACCAAATTACAAACTGGTTTTAATCTGTTTCGTTTTATTTATTTTAAATCTCTTTTATTTTAGTTTGTTTTATGTTTTTTAATTTTTTTTGCCTTCAATAAAAATTATTTTATCAGTTTTATGTTTTATTTTACTTGTTTGTATTAGTGTCATTTTAAATCAGTACATGCTGATTATTTCTTATATTGGTTTTTTGAGTTTAATATTTTGTAGAAAGAAATTACAAATTGCTTTTTAAAAGATATGTCCTGTTATTTTTATAATAAACATCTGTGTTCAGTTTAAGTATTAAAGATATTAAGATATATTTTTCCTTGCATTGTAGCTATTGATAGTTGTGATTATGATCTGATTCCTCCCCCTCCAAGCCCCATTCCATATGATAGTAATGCTGCATTGGTCAAAAATAGCAGTCCAACCCCCAGCGAATTCTCAAATCACCTGTACAAATTGTGGTTAACAAAAAGGTAAATATTAAAATAGGTTTTATAGGTTAAGCAGAGTTTCTGTGTTAAGGTGAGCTCTTGCATCTTCATTTGAACATTTTGCAATCTATATCAGTTTTATTTTAATTCTGATATTAAATTCAGCATTAGCCAGTTTATTTTCTGTATATTTTAATTTATAATTGCTTAATGACTTCTGAAAAGCTAGCCATTTAAGTACATTTAAATAATTGTGTTATCACTGTCCAATAATTTGTCTTTAAATTATTATGTAAAGTAAACTAAACTGAACTTAAACTTATAGTTTATAAACTTAACTTTAGTATAAGAGAAAATATGGCTCTCTTCAAGTGCAGTAGTTCATTTGGCTATGGAGCTACTTTTTGTGCATATGGGTAAATTGTCTTGTCCAGTAATATTTATTTTTTGTCATATTGGTTGTGAGAGGTTCTTAGTTTTGTTATACATTGTCTTTGTTCTAAATAATGAAATAATATTAATTGAACCAATTGAAATTGTATTTTCACTTAATATTATCCTTTAAATTTTAGGTAATGTTGCCTAACTTGCATGAAAAACATTTTAGGATGAATTTGATTATGTTTGCTATCCTCATTTCCAAAAAATAGTTTTTGCCAATTATCTTGCTAAGGCCAATTTTAATGATTTTTTTTTGTACACTGGTTGATTATCGATCTGGTCACAAATCTGAAGTAAATTTTTTTCATCTATGTATGATTTTTCGAGTTATCAATTATCCAAGTCTATAATATGTTTTCATTGTTTTTTCTCATATTCCACCATTATTTATTACTGACGTTTTTTAATTTACCATATTATCTTGTATCAAAAACAAAAAAAAAGTAATATTTTATAATCATCTGAATAAAATAAACAATTAAACAATTAAAAGTTGTGTATATTTATTGTATTTTTATTGGATTTTCTAATGATTTATAACAGTGTGATAAAATAAGGAAAAAATAGTACAGTTGTAGAATTCGTGCATAGTTAGCTCAAAAATGAAACTTTATCAAAAAACATTTGAATTGCTAATCCACTATTTTTGATATAGAAAAAAAAAAGGTATTTTGGTTATAAATATATAAAAATAAAAGTTTTGAATTAAAGAAACTTATCATTTAAGTATGTTACATTTTCAGTACAGCAGGCTAGGTACATTTTTTTCATCTTTTTGCCATATTGCTTTCAAGTTTTCTTATCATGATTCTTCATTCATATTTTTTTAAAACATTTCATAAAGAAATAATATTTATACCATTTATAGGTGAAATTTATATTGAAAGTATATTTATATCTATATCTATCTAAAGGCAGTTAATTTACTTTAAATTGTATTTAAAGATCTTCATTTTTAATATTTAATACTTATTTTTATTTGCAAATATTGGATTAAGAAAGGAAGAAATATTGCATACTTACTATAGGATTTGTTTATGATTAATTTAAAAAGAAAACTTTTACAGAAATCATTTGACTTTCTAACATATAATTGACTAAAATCTATAATTTACGTTTTTAAAAAATTGTTTTAAGTAAAAAAGTGTGTGTGTAAAAAATAATTATTTAAATTATGAATGTTTAAAAATAAAGTTTTAAATTTAGAAATCATGCAATTTAAACAATTTACAGTAAAGCTGCAGGTAATATTTTCATTTTTTATGTTATCCCATATTCTTTTCAACTTTTCTTTTCACAATTTCTCATTAATAGTTTTGGTGATATAACAGTTTAGCTCTACAAAAATAAGTACTTTTTTGATGAAAAGAGCGAATAGGGGAGTTGTAGAGACTTAATTTTACAAAATCAAGGTGTTTTATCTACATTTTTCATATTTTTAGTATCGGAAATAGGTGATGACATCAGAATATAAAAAAAGTTTGTACATTTTTTGGGGTAAGCTGACATAAATCCTCGCATAGTTCCATTAGTAGAGCATTTGATGTACACTGTGAAGGGCTGGGGGTCCAACTTCGGTGGACGACTTTTTTCTTATCAAAACCTGTAATTTTGTATGTAATAGTGTTTTAAATATTGGACTGCGTTTTTGGTTAGCCCTGGTTAGAACTCTTTTTTAGTTTGATATAAAACAGTGTATAACAGTAAAGATAAACACAAGGTTATGCAACCAATTATCCAAAAACCTGTGCTGTGAATGGTTGAAGCCATGACATAGAGGGCACATCGGTTATGTATGTGAGTAGCGCTTTGTGGAGCTTTAATTGAAGCACACTTTCCAGACCTTTGGGGTTACGTTTGATGACTTTTTTTTGTAATATTTCTTTATTTTGTTAAATTAAGTCTCCAAAACTCTTCTAGTATCATTTTTTTTATTAAAATGTATTAGTTTTTGTAGGGCTAATTGTTATACACCCATATGTTTTATTACCTTTTATTGCTTTTGTAGCAAAAGGTAGTTAATTTACTTTCAGTTGCATTTAAGGAGGTTGTATATTTTTTAGTAATAACTATAAGGAAGTTAATATTTTGCACAATAATATAACAAAATTAAACTTCTCACACATTTGTTACTAGTTTTTTATTTGTTGTTTTTTGTTTTTAATGTTAGCTTAAGATTTCTGGCAAAATATTAGTTTTAGTTATTTTGTTCAAAATGAATATATGCAATATACATATTGGGTGGCCAATCAAAAGCAAAATAAATAAAAGCACTCTGGTGCCGAATTTAAAATCTTCTTGTGCAGCTCTAAGCCAGAACAGACAGACAAATTTAGTTATCATGTAATTCCTGAAACCCATTGATAGTAACCTAACAAACTTGGGACCCAATTTGCCAGGCGGTGGACAGTAGAGAAAATCATTTTTTTGGGGCAGAAATTGTAAACTCATTTCGCAGTTTACATAGGTATCTAAATTTAATATTTCTTATTTTTTTCTACTAATAGCTTCAGTAATAGTGAATTACCGCTCCTTGACTATTGAGTTTGTTACCAATAATCAGCACCAGATTTAAAATCTGACAGTCTGATGATTTTTTTAAATGATTTAATTTTATTTAAAAATTATTAAACCATTGATAAAATAAAGATTTTTAATTTTTTTTGTATTATTCCAAATTCTTATTTTGGAACTTATACATATTTATAAATTATTCAGTTAACACCATATATAAACTGTAACCAGCAACCCCTTACTTAATATTAAATCTACAATAATTTATAATCAGCTTTTCGGGTTTTAGTTATAGATACGATTTTTCTAATTTTGTGTTAAAGTTTAAACATTTGCTGAATATGTCTGGGCTGTCATATGAGCACATTCATTATCGAATGAATGTCATTGTTTTGACTTTGATTGGCCACTGTAACAATTTCATTGGGTATGTGTAAATATCAGTGTTATGATGTTTTAATTGTTTTGTTTTTTTTTCTTATAAGAGAAAAAAACTGATTATAATAAGAGACAAAATGTGATTCTTGAAAAAAACTACTGACATATAGAAATCCTGATATATAGTATACCACGCTGGCATTTTTCTTGTTTTTGTAACATGGATGATCAAAGTATATAATATAAGAAAACAGTAAATGGTAGGACTTTAATATTTTGGTAAAATTTTTATGATACTGAATTTTAAATTGGGACTAATAGAATAAGTTAGTTTAAATTTTTTGTCTGATACCAAAGACTGATTGTACTCTAAACAAAAAATCCAACAAATTTTTGCATTGTATTCAATATAGTTAGGATACTTCCAAAGATTTCTGTGTAATTTAACGGTCAGAGTTTCCAGTCTGTGACGTACAGCCTCTAAACTAAGAAATTCGTTTATACTCTTACCTAGCAATTCTAATAAATAAATATATAATGTAAGGAAGTATCCGATGCAAGCATCAGACAAGTGGCCTTTCTGAAACATACATTACAAAATGCTGAACATTCTAAATGGAACGAATTCACAAAAGACAAAAAAAGATAAAAGTAAAATAAGACTAAAAAATTAATAGGTCAAATAATAAAATAAAAAAGAATCAGTGATGTAACAACATATTATACAATAACACAATTAATGAGTAAAAATGAATAAAAACAAATATCAGTCAAAATATAAATGAACAGAAGAAAAACACAAAATTAATCCTTTTAACTGCCTTTTATGTCAACAAATCCACTAAACCCATAATTTGTATGGTGATACCTTTCAAAAAACTAATAGAAACTAAAAACGAGACTGATTGCAGCTGCATTTTGTAGTCAATCCCTCTATTTACAAATTTGTGTAAGAAAACCAGAAGTGCCTTTCTTCTCCGAATCTCTATGATTTGTAGGCTGCAAACAAGAACTCTTGTATTATAAGACAGAATTTGACATAGGAAATTGAATTTAAAGAAAAGATATTTTGCAAATTTATTTTGAATTTTTTCGATTTTGTCAATATCACACATTTTGTAGAGTAGTACCCTAGAACACTCATGGTCGGTTGCAGAAAGCTGAATTAAAGTTTAGAATGTTTAACGGAATGTCAAATTTGACAGCGGGTTCCTAGATTTCTGGAAGCAGCTTATTAAATCCGAAAGCTCAGTTAAATATTCTAAACAAAAATTAAGTTTTGTGCAACCGAGGGTAAGAAACAAACAGTTATAGAGGCAAGCATTTGCTTTAGTAGTATTGACCTGCTTAGTGTGTCTTTTGATAAAGCCTAACAATCTAAAACCCTTAAGTACAATGTAAATTATTTGTTAGATTTTCATTGAAAATAATGCCCAAATCGTTGAAAGAGAATTGGACCAATATATGAGTCTTGCAGGACACCTGACATTACAACAACCTTTTTGGAAATTGAACCACATACATTGACCTGTTGACGTCTATTAAATAAATATGACTTGATCCAAATGATGTAGTTTCCAGAAAAGCCACTTTGCTGTAATTTTACTAGGAGAAGCTGATAACATACACCGTGAATCGCTTTAGATATCGGTGCAAATGACATCAATCTGTTATTAGGTAATTTTGAAATACTGCCAGATTTGTAGTCATTGAGCAACTGCGATAGAATCCATGTTGCTCACCCAGGATATAATGTTTGTGTAATTTAAAAATTGTATCTTTGATAATTGTCTCGAACAACCTTGGTATATGCACAAGCAAAGCATAACCCCTATAGGTTTTCACATCGCAGTTATCACCATATTCATATATTGGCATAAGGGTAGATAACTCCCAAATTTCTCGAAAGGAACCAAGATTAAAGGATGTTCGAAAAATTGTACAGAGCGGCCCATGCAACAATTGATATTATTGGTCACTTCACTTTAAAGCAAAATTTTTGTATTGTAATTCTCAACAAATCGACCTAAATGAGGTTACACAGGCAATATTTCGATTAAACGGCTAGACCAGCGATTGATTTGGTGCAATTATGAAACTGCCAGCGGCAGGTAGTCTATTTGAAATATAATAGGTCTTTGCTAATACATAAATTATTACATTTTGTCTAACAATATGTGTAGTACATTAAAAATATGTAATAGTTCACTAAATGTTCAGTGTTTCTACATGTTATCAGTGTTGGTTATTTTGGAGATGATTATGTTGTTTTGATAGTGAATAATAATTGATCTCTTAAAAATTAGATAGTAGATGAACTTTTTTTCTGTGTAATACTTTTTCACTTAGTATACAGTAATATTTTTCGTCATAGCCCTTTAGGGTTTATCGCATCTCTTCATAGACAAACTAGTAAACTGAAGCATTGAAAAAGTCCGTGATACATAATAAAAATACATTTGCGAAATTTTTTTTTCTTTATCAATTTGCATCGACAGCGCCAAAAAATATTGTATTTTTTATATTTTTGAATTTATGGGTTTTCATAATGTATTCAATTTCGGGATATTTGACAAACTTTGTTGTGCAATTCAAACAATCAGGGACAAATGCCTTTCATTAAACCGATTTTATTATCAAAACAATAAATTGAAGAATATGTAGATATAAATGTTATCTACATCTTTTAATAATACTATCAATATTTAGTGCTAAAATTTTAATTTTATTTTTTCATATAAAATTATGATAAAAACTTGTCCCACACAGGTTTTGTTTTAGTCACGACCAGGATTGTGTTATTAAAATTCAAGATGTTTAATATGTTGTTTTCTATAACATAGAAACCTAATTTGGACATTGAACTATGTTTGAAGGAAATTTGATGAATGAAATGAAAAATGATTTGAGGTTTTCTGTGTTTAATAACTTCAAACAAAAACACAGGTAAATATATAGTTAAATATTTTATTTAAATGAATATTGCAGGCCTCAGGGCATCGATAAATACATTAAAAAGTACATGTATTAAATATAAGCCAAAAAAAAAAAGAAAATAATAATGTATAGTCTAAATAAAAGAGCCCAAAATTCAAATAAATAGATACAAATAGGAATGATAACTGATCAAATATTGAATAAAATTAAAGCGTTCCACATAGAAGTGCAGCGTATTTACCTGAAAGCTATCCAGTGGCCTGAAGTATCCCAGCAAGAAATCTATCACGGCAAGAAATTGTTTTTTCCTTTTTTGACATCACATCAAAACAACAATTTTTTTATATGAGACATCCTATGTTTGCTTATTTTATTTCGTTGAGAGATAACGTTCTGAGTACAGCCATAATATGTCTTTTTATTTACTTAAACAATTTTGGAAAATAAGACTTAGTTTTATGCACTGAGTTTCTTTTACACCCATTTAAAAATCACTTAACATGTTTTTTAGAATTATTATTTATGGGAGGAGGGTGTGGCTAAATTATCTCAGCCTGGCACTACTAGTTCATGCAACTAAAAATAAAAACATCATGCTATAGCATCTCTAGTAACACCCCACAATATAATATTTATTTATTCATTTTTATTCATATATGAGACATGCTCATTTGTACAAATATACACTGTATAATATATAGTAAAAAAGACACAAAAGAAATGTTAATAATCCATATAAAATAAATATTAAAAAAGCTAACCATACAATTCAATGTTCGAGAGATAAAACTAAGTACAACAAAAAAGTGGAGGCAGATTTTTCACCACATACTATATTCCTTAGCTAAAGTGATATAAGTTAATAATAATAAAATGTATTTTTTATAATAAAACCCAATACCTTCATTTTTTATTTCTACAATTTTCAATATGTTGTTCACAACTTGATTTATTATTTTTTGGGTGTCAAAATATGTTCTGTTGTGACAAATGGTTAACTTATCATGACAAATCAAAATAAACAAACATATGTAAGCGTAAAGCGTCCCATTTAAAAGAATTTAATAGCATTAATTCGGAAATAAAAAAAGATAAATATGGCACGCATTCACGGTAAAAAATGCAAAAGTAAATTCTATTTAACCAACCAAAATTGAATTTTAATTTTTGTTTTGGCAAAGAAAAAGTTTGCAAAGGTGAGGTCTCAGTATATTTATAGTTAAAATAATTTTAATTTTAAAACAGGTAATTAATAGCCCAGAGCGCTGGACAAAATTTGAATCAAAACTACAAAAAAAATTACATAAAGGGCTGATTTTTGGCGTTATACTGGTAAGGTGGTCGTTTTATATTTTAACCATAAATAATTAAATTTTACCTTATCAAGTAACGCCTTTTTAAATTTATAAATCGGTGATTCTCGAGTTAACAGCGTTTGGAGTTTTAAGTGAAACATCCTCCATATAGTCAGCATTCAAAAATTTCTTTCCATTCACATATTAGAATTTTCACTTGCATAATGTCACTACTATTTAAAAAGTTTGGACATCTTTAAAAAGAGATGCTAATAAGGTGCATGGTGTCTGGTTATATTTTAAACGTTACCCTAGACAACTATGAGTTATCGAAAAACTAAATACAAATTTTTTGGGTTTTATAGGAACCGCTAGAATTAAAAAAAAAAGATGTTAGGAAAGTTAATAAATGGGCATCGGCTTCGTTATTTTAAATGAGACGCCCTCTCATACCAGGTCAGATGAAGATAGTCGAGAAATTTGAAAAAGACCCTGCCATAAGGGGCAATGGGTAAGATAGAGATGGATAAAGCTCTACTACTTAGTGGAGTCAATGGAGTCGTTGCCTTTTATGGCGGGGTTTTTCCCAAATTTTCTTTAAAGATACAGATATCAAACAAAGTATATTTTTAATCAGCGAAAAGAGACCTATTTGACGGACATATATTATACAGGTTGTTCCATTTAAAATAACGAAGTTGATGCTCATTGGTTAACTTTCCGATAGTTTTTTGTTTGTATTTTTATTAATTCTAACGATTCCGATAAATCCCAAAAACTTATATTTAAAGTTTTTTGATAACTCATATAATAAAGTCTCCAGGGTACCATTTAAAATATAACCACAAAGCCTGTACATTGAAATCAATGATTTTAAAATATTTTTTGTTATTTCGTAATATGTTTCTAATTTAGCAGTTACTCTATGTCATCTTGGAAAAAATAATTTTTTATTTAATTTTTTCTGAAAATGTTTCATGTTACCATATAAAATTCTTTATATAACATTTATTTTTCTATTTTTGTAAAAATCTCGTTAAGGATATATAGTTAACATTGTACAGTAGGAATAAGAAAGAAATGTTTTATAGAGTCAAAGGTTTAAAATAAAAATGCTGGTTTGATAATAATATGTTTGTTTTAATTATAGATTTATTGTTTCCCGCAAAAATTTATAAAAATATCTTCTTATCCATAAATATGGCGATCTACTAATTTTATAATCAGTTGTTTATATTAAATAGCGGCGACCCGCAACAATGTCAATTTTGAAGTACTTGAGTACTTAAATTCAGAATGTATTTCAGTTCATGACAAATAGTATTTGAGATATATTAATAAAAAAAATCTTGAGACAATTTTATGTATTTAATTCTGTTTTTGACAGTTGGTTATTACAATATATTCAGGGTTGCGAAAAACCCAGGCTTTTCCACATTTTGGATGGGTTTTTGTGTGTGTCGCGTTCTTATATATTATATGATAGAAAATGTTTTGTTTTTAATAGACATTAAAGATAATTTTTACTTTAAAAATAAATATGTATATGTTGGTTATGTAGTTTTTATAATTAAGGAGGTAGTAAAAAATAGAGTATACATAAATGTTGGAAACTAATTTGCTAACTTTTGACTATAATTAATTGAGGCTCCATTATTGGTATTATATTTAGTGTCTTTGTATGGGTTCAGGTTATCAGGTTGTGTCATCTGACTAGCAGGTTTTTGATACAAAAACCCGCGGTGCTCTTGTATGTGGGATTTTTAATTCGTCAACCCTGAATATATTTTTTGTATTTATTGTGTTGGTCTAGGCGATTTTTGCCGGTATTAACGCACATATGATGTCTTTGCCATCTGAATTTTGCAGTTCCCATTTTATATCAACTGTAACCTAAAATTAAAAAAAATAAGCAATTAGAGAAGATGCATTTGCTAATATACTGTTAAAGATGTTTTTTTCTATTACTGTTTTTGGGTTTATTAATAATAAATTAATATAAATATATTTATTAAATCGTCCCAGCCTATTGAGTGGCTAAATACCAGATGCATACGAAATTACATGCACATTTTGGAATTAAGAAATCGTGGTTCATGGGTTTAGACCGTGTCAAATTAAATTGGAATTACTATCCAACTTTTCGCCTGCGATTGCACGAGGCATCTTCAGGAATCTTCACTGCACAAGATCATAACACTGAATGAGCTCCGGTGAGCAGAGTTCAGGTATATACACGACCTGCGCATACCGAAGCGTGACTGTGATGGTTAATTTGCACGCAAGATGTAGCAAGCAATCCGCGTCTCTCCGTGACTCCAGCTGTGAAAGCTTTCGTACTAAATAAAAGTATTGGTAAAATTAACTGTTCAGAAATTAATGATAACCAATGGTATTTTTAATTTTTATCCCTTAGGATAAACAATAGGTAACTTATTCTAGGTTGTTACAGTTGATGCAAACCTCATACGATATCTAATTTAGTACGAGCGTTTTCATGGCTAAAGTCAGTGGAGAAATCAGGGTTGTTCTGCTCCGACCGCTTAAACTGGAATTATTTTCCGACATTTTGCTATACGAGATCAAAATATGACAAAACTTCTTAGTGTTTTGATCTCGAGCAGTGACGATACCTAAAGATGCCTCTGTGATCGCAGGCGAAACTTTAGAAACAAATTCCAATTTAACACTTTCTAAACTCTAAAGTCAAAACAATGAATTACAGGATACCTAAGTATTTATAATTGATAGAATATTTCGTTAAGCATATCTTACCCTGGGATATGACGATAAAACGGGCATAGTGGTCTGGTATTTATATGTGGTATCACCTGAGAGAGGACAAGTTACTCCGGAGTCTTTGCAACCATCTGAATTCGGTAAGTCAAAGGGAATATCGACGCCCATAATCACACCATGAACTACTGCTTTAAGACTGTCTGAACCCGCATCTGCAAATGTAGAGACTAATTAGATAATATTAGATTGTCGCATTTAATGATCCAGGCGATTTTTTGAGGTAAGGTATTAGTACAGTGTGTCGGAAATGGTTAGTGTGAAATATAGAAGGGTGGCTCAATGGTTAATATTTTATAGACTTTACACAACTGAATGGTTTTCATACCACTCTGAAAAATCATTATTTTTATAATAAATATATCCCCAATAAATGGAGCTTCCTTCTGAACCTCAATATTCTTAAAAGAACTCTAAACGTCTATTCTGTGACGAACGGTGACAAAGGTCATAAAATATTCAGACGAAATAGGTATGAAAAGTCGCTTTTTAGGTAAACAAACAAAATGGCTATAATGAAAATTGCTGTTACCTGTTCGATCCCGAATATATGAGATCTACCTGACAGGTTGAACATTAACAGAGGTCATAAGGTACACAAACAAATCATATATATTTAGATAATACATTTTCTACTTTAAATATATGCAGCGTTTGGTTTTTCCGTTGTACTCTCTATTCAAACCGAAAATTAAGGTATTTTTAAATTCATGAGGAGGTCCCAAAAAAAATCAATTAGCCTAGGGCCCTCGAAAACCACGATCCCCCACTGCCTCTGATTGCCAGAAGCATAATTAAAAGTCTGGTTGAAAATTACAGAATTTTTTATATTCACAGTGGAAAACCTTATAAATTGACTTAAGTCTCTCCAATCTGACAGTATGGATATAAAAGTGTTTAAATATTCATGCTGTGATCACTTCAATGTCTACTGGCAAAACATCATTAGCGTTTTGAATGGAATTGCTCAAAAGGTGGGTTACACAACCGCAACACCGATTAAAGACTTGCCATACGAGTTTTTAAGTTTAGTGAATAAATTGTTTGTCCCCTTTTCATTCCACCAAAATAAGTATTTGTGTAATCTGCTGCTAATACAATAATCTTTTTAGATATTTTGTATTTGTCTAACACCTCAAAAACATAATTATGTAGTTGGTCAGGTGTTTCACCAGGTAGTTCACGTAAACATAGCAATTTAAGTTGAATACTTGTCTTAACATCGAAATATCTTATTAGTAAGGGTACAAGTTTTATGTCTTCATAATTTGACGAGTCAAGAATGATACTAATAAAGCTTGCCCTTTGTATTGCTACTTCGCCTATCTTTTGTAGAGGCCGTTTTACATGCTGCAAGACTTATCTGCAAGTCTATTGCAGCAATCTTTCTTGCAAGTTGTTTTACAAGCGGCAATTGTGTTTCAATTGCAATATGTAGCCAACTTTAGAAAATTAAATTTACTTCCCGACTTCAGCCTACTTGCCTCAAAATTGTTTACGGTTGGCAGTTTGCTCAAACTTGTGGTGCGAGTTAAATTATTATTACAAGTTAAAATGTACCGTAAATAATTAAATCCAACCGGAAAAAAGTAATTGCTGCTGCATCCTCTTCTGGAAACCAACAACGTGGAAAGAAGATGGTGGGCTAGACCATGGTTAAACCAAGAAAGAGGAAATATAAGACTGACTGAAGAATTTTTGTCATCGGACAAAGAAAAGTACGCTAATTTATTTAGGAATGGATCAAAAAACATTTGAAAAATTACCGCTTGCCCCACGCCATTATTTAGATATTTTCTTTTAATAAGTTAAACAACCAAATCAAAATAGACAAAATTATTATTAAGAACGGGGCCTACGTAAATCACTTAGGCCCCGTTAAGAACTATAACTTCTAACCACAAAATATAGTACGCCAAGAATCCGTTCTTTCACTTCTACAGGAACTCTTATTTTGATTGATATATGAGAAATATAACTAAATTTTTCTCCAGACTTGCGGGAAACTTGCAATAAAAATCGGACAAAACCGCAAAGGCCGTTTTACATGCTGCAATTCTTCTTTGCAATATGCAATAGTCTTGAACAAAGGCATGCGCAGTTTGACAAAAAATTGCAGCATGTAAAACGGCCTTTAAGGCCATTTTACATGCTGCAATTCTTCTTTGCAATATGCAGTAGTCTTGAACAAAAGCATGCGCAGTTTGACAAAAGGTACAAATGTCTTGCCAATGCGCATGCTTTTGTTCAAGGCTATTGCAACTTGCAAGAAAGAATTGCAACATGTAAAACGGCCTTTAGTTGCAATTGCAAAAGACTTGCACGAAGTATATTTGTCACAATTGCCACGGGTTTCGTTCAAACAGAACATGGGCATTTTTTACTGAGATAAATCTCGTGCAATTTATATTAGAAATGACTTTTAGTGTGATTGTTGCCCTAAAGAAATATCATTCATTTCATCTGTTGACAATTGTCATCTGAATTTGATCATGGCGGCTACCATGAAGCAGAATTTTGTTTCAAACAAATTAGATGTACAATCTAACGAACTTTGCATATAAGTCATGTGCCACTTTTAACAAAGCCTATCAAAAGTCATTATGGTGAGCTACGTAATTATTACCTTTTAGTGATTTCATGGACATATCCAAGTCAGTCTGAGTAAAGCCAAGCTATCATGAACATATAATCAATGTACGCATTTTTACACAAATGTAATAATAATAATAAGAAAAAATTGTATCTAAAAACAATTAATCGAGTGTTCCATTTATAATTGGTGCAGTTGGTAGCATACTCAAGAATTAGTACATCGAGTATTGATTTGTCGTTTCTACGAATAATTGAGTATTGAACACTTTTCTGGATATATCGAATTTTCGTGAAAGACAAAAAATGTCTGCGGTGAAGTGTTACCTAGCATCGGAATAATTTATAGTGTTGGAAATTGGTAAAACATTGATAAGTTTTGCAAGGGTCAACTACTTCAGGTGGACAAAATCGCCAAGAATAAGTTTGATTACTCATAGAAGTTAAGAAGAAACATGGCAATTTGTCATTAGTATGTAAGTGCAATTTGCAATTCAAGTAAATGTTGGTTAATGATTTAACAAATATTTTAACCAGTCTAAACTTAAACCAACCTTCAGCTGGCTCTGGCTCGGCTTTAGAAAAATCTAAAGTGTATAATTTTAAGTTAAATTCTCCAGAAAATAATTTTCGAACAGAAAAACGAGTAGCATACTAGAGGAAAATTGTGAAAAGTAAAGTATAAAAAATTTCTTTTGGAACTAAAAGAACCACTTGGCAATGTACAAGTCGTTGTATGCGACCAACGAACTTAACCGAAACAATACAATTTGTCTTAAAGAAAATAATGCCAGGTACTTCTAAAACCAAATCAAAATCCAAATTTTTAAAAATATTAATAACCTAGAACTCCTTATTTTAATGCTAATACACAGCGTAACCAATACAAACTCTCAAGTTTTTGGAAATACACGACAAATTTTTTTTAAACCTAATCACAAAATCCAATTACCAAAATCCATACCAATGAGTACAATGACCCGATTAGCCAACTACTCTAATCGAAATATAAATGTTGCTACTAACAGTAATAAATAAAAAAAAATAAAATTAACTTCAAACAAGATCAAGTCAAACGCCTAATTTCATATCGGAAGAATTATTCAACACCTAACTAGTCCCCTACTAGTGAGGAATATCCCTATATGACTGTCACACAATACATTGACACAAGCGATCAAAATATATAGATTTCTAAGAAAAATATCAAAATAATCGGATAGTCCACACAGATAACCCTAAATATGACAAATGTTTTCAGAAACTAATGTAAAAATCCTAATTGACTTCGGATCAAATAGGCAAAAATGTTGCCCAAACTGTATATTTAATGATCTATTTGTTAATTTTGTTTGTTTAGTCCAATGATGCCGCATCGAAAATATTTAATTTGCCTTATTTACAAAAACTTAAATTTTAGCTATTTAAATTCCACAATGGTTAATAGGCTTAGATAATTTAAAATTATTACGAGCTAATGTAGATTTTGATAAATGATACTTAATAACCCCGTATGCGAATATAAAATAAAGATTTCATAAGATACAACCTCAAAATAAACTCCATCACTATTGAACCGCGTACAGAAAAAGTTGTTAAAATAACTATGACGATTAAGAACGGTGAAATAATAATTCTACATCAAAAATACCATAATTGTGAAATTCCAGGCTCCCTATCTGCAAAAAATCACTATGCCGGTACTATACCATTTTAAACAATTCTTGTAGGCATTACACTAAACCCTTCAGAATCGGTCAAAGTAGAATGATTTAATCGATACTATTCAAAATATCTAATTAAATATTTTTTTCAGATGCCAACTTAACATTTCAAAACGTTGCCTTCATCTAAATTCAGAAGAGAAAGAAAAAATTCTAAAACCATTTAAATAATATTGGTTTATAAGTAAGTGTTATTAATGAAATACAATGTGTACTGACATATGAATTATTCAACAACATAATCTTATTTAATATTAAGAACTCTTTAAAAACAAAAATCAGTTATTTCGGCTTGTGTATCACTCTGCATGCCTAATAAAACTATTTTAATTAGTGGTTGCCCATTTAAACATGCTTATTATATATTTTTCCGTTTCACGTCAAGGCCAGGACCATGACATGTAATGTAATAACGTAGAATTTCCTTTTATTGACTTTTTAATGGTTGAAACTGAGGATTATTTTATCCTGATGTAATTTTGTAGACGTCAGGGCAATCCGAATAAAGAAAAATATTGTTTGGCACTTTAAAATTATGTTGAATTTAAAAATTTACTATCCTTTAGAGTTTTTTTACGTCTAATAATGCATGGTGTGATAGCACTAGAAATTTGGTATTCATGAAAATATCTTTACAACACTGACTTTATGAGTATAGGTTTTCTATTCATACTTATATGAAATATATTTGCTATCCTGTTTTTTTAACTGGTTTTTCTTCCACCCTCGATTGAAACTCGAGTTTTTTGTTTTGTATAATAATTTACTTTCATTTTGTGGTTATTGATTTTTCAGCATTTTAAAATTGTTGTTTTGATAATTAAGCAAATAATCTGCTGGAAAATTAAGACGGACATAGGCGCTTTCTAGTACAGCTTTGTGAAATTACTAATATCTTGAAAATCTAATAATACGCGGGGTGTCCGATTTGAAAAATCATATACTCGACTCATGATTTCTGAGCGATAATATATAATGAAAATTATTTTTAAAATATATAGCGTATTGGGACCTTTAACTTTCATTAAAATATGTTCTACAGCTCGTAAAGTTAGTTTCAAATATGCTTGAGTCCTCTCACTCAATGCTCTTTGACCTTAATGCAGTAACTAATGTAATGTAATGTAAGTAATGTTTTAAAGTTATTGCATATATACATTTCGGACATTGCAATATATATATATATATATATATATGTCAAATTTGACATCGACTTCCTATATTTCTATAAGCGACTTAGTTAAATATTCTAAATAGCAATTACATTACATTGTACAATCGGGGCTATATATTTTAGATCATTGTATCGAGCTCTTTTTTATTAAATCTAACTTATATTCCTATGCTCGTTCACTTTAGTTAGCTTTTGATAATTAATATTAATTAATAATTTTAGTAGGACAGCTAAAAAATCCACTTACTTGTTTTAAACGTAATATCCATTGTCGCATTCGTATTTCTTCTTAAAATGCAACGTCTCGCGTTGGGGGCACATTTTGAAATCTCCACGGATACGATACTTCCAAAGGAAGAACCTAAATAAAATTTAAAAATCTTATAGAGGGTCTTTCTTAATATCATGCTAATATTTAAGGGGGCGATTCCTGGGTCCTAAATGTCTTAACTTTTGAGATATAGGGTGATAAACTTTTCCGAAAAAAATAAAATATATATATATATATATATATATATATATATATATATATATATATATATATAATCATATTTTTGAAGGAAAAAACGGTACGCCACTGACAGATAAACTGTTTTTTTTATTAAAACAATTAAATTAAGTTCGTAGTACTGACTAATAAGTAAAATATGAACGGCTTGAATTTTTTTTTACTTATAATTAGCATTGATAAAATGATTATAAAAATTGTTGGAAATGGTCACCTTCACTTAGCAAGTATAGAGCTGGTTTTTGCAAATAAACGATTTTTCGATCAATCGATTTATGATTTTTTTCCGATTTACCGATTATTCCTATCTTAACAGTTTTCGACTTCTAACTGCAAACTGCGAGAAGAAAACTTTTTATAACGCTACTCAGTTTTGAAAAATGTTTCTTTACATGTCAAAATATGTACACGTGTAGTATAAGTAGTCAAAATTAGAAAAACATATTGTATAAAACATGCTGGGAAAGAATTTCGCTAGCGCTCGTCCTGCAAATGCGCACTCGTTACACAAAAACTTGCTAAACCCAAATGATTGTGGAAATAACTATTTCTCCAAAATATTACAACTAAGTTTGCAAAATTTAATATTATATATTATTTTATTAAGTTTCGTTTGTTGGAAAAAAGTTGCAAAATGAGATTTGTAATCGAGTAGATATACTTTTCAATCTATCAGATTTTTGAAACTTTTAGAATTATAGATACATTTTTAATATATCATGTCTACAATGATTGGCCTATTGTGAGTTACAGCTAATAAATTTAAATTTATTAAATTTCACACTTTTTGACAATCATACTATTTGTTAGAACAAATGACGTCTTGATTTTTTTTTATTTTGGTGGATATTGGTAGAACACGTTAAGATTAACTCATGTAGGATTTGATAGTTGTGTTGTGTTAGAGAATCACACAGACACGAGCTATCGAAAATGATAATCCTCATCTAGCACATCTGGCTTACAGAAAGAACACTTTTTAATTATTTGTTGGAAAAACGTACAAGCTAGACTCATCAAACCCTATACCGATAAATTTGAAGATATATAGGGATTTCCATTTAAAATAAATTAATGAAGGCTTCATTTATGTTAGTGGCTTCAGAATGTCAAAAAGTGGGCAACTGAATAAACTACTTGACTATTTTAGCGTTTTTTCCAAAATTCATTACCCGAATTTTATTCGAATTTTTGCTGGAATTTATGGATGCACTGCACATTGTTAAAAATAAAGACAAAAAATTAAGCATAGTTAAAATAAATTATCATCTAAAAATTATTCGGATAATCGGATATTCGAATAATCGGAAAATAGATTAATTGGATATCGATTAATCGGAAAATCGATTAATCGGGTAATTGATTATGCTGCCCACCCCTAACCAAGTATGCTTCCGCCCGTCTTCGCATTGAATTGTGGCATTGCAAATCCCGTATGGATGCCACTGGTAGAAATAAAACAAAATGTATACCAGAAAATGTGTCTTGATGCGTAGAAGATGTGTACCAAATTTCACAAAGATATCTAGAATGGTATTCTATATATATTTTTTCCTTTTTTACCACCCTGTATCTCAAAAGAAGATAATTAATTAATAAATAATTAAGGGGAAGATTTCTGGCTATGCTATGCTAAATTTTGAGAAAGTTACCTAATTAAAAAATATATGTTGCCATATTTTTTATAGACTTTGTAAAACCGAAAAAAAAAATTAGATATCTACGCCACTGACATAATTTTTCAATGTCAGAACATTTACCACATTTATTTCTGTTTTCAACACACAAACATTTTTTTTCTAGACACGTTTTTCTTATATTTTTCGATTTTTTTTGCGATTTCAATGCAATATAGATTATATCGTATATCATTAATACAAAATATTGGCTGTTATATGGGCCGAAGTAAAAACAGATGAAATTAAACGTGTTTTATCGTTTGGTTTAGTTTTTTCTTTTCAGGGGGCTGTTTCATCCTCCTAGAACTATCTCCAATAGCCGATTAAGGGTGAATTAAGTTTAGAATATTATTGTGCTATAGGAAAAAGACTTTTTTGGTCATTGCTTTTTCTCTAACCCAATTTGGAATATTGTGAAATATGATTTTTTTTGGTCATTTTTTTCTTCAATTTGGACATTTTGCTATTTTTTAGGTAGTCTCTTTTTCCGACAGGGTTTTTTTTTATGAAAGAGGCCCTGGGCCTCAAGTACTCTTAGTCCGCCACTGGGTTACCGTGTATATAGGAAAAAAATATTTTTCTATGCAAAATGATAAAAGAACCCCCGTATAAAGGTGAAAAATGTGTATAGAAAAAAAAATAAAAGAAATTTGATGTGTTTCACCGTTTTCTAAGCAAGCCATATATTCTCCTGAAATATATTTTATTTTATTTTTAGGTAGCTGTTTTACCCATTTAGGGCCATTCTGTATAATCAAAAAAAATTTTTTGTATACAAAAAAATTATATTAATTTTGCCGTATTTCGCCGTTTTTCGAAATATTATGTAATTCATTTTTCAAACGTATATAATCGAAAAACATCAAGTACCTACCCGCGCCAGTTACTTCCAGAATTTTTCAGTGTCATTGTTTTCTTTGGCTATTTCGGTTCATCAGTTCTCCAAATATAAATGTTTTTACGTTTATACTACTTAAAAATATTGACAATCTACGCTCATGACACCCAAAAACTAATCCCCGCAAGACACTGACTCAGACTCTTTTTGGTGCAAATTTATTGTAACCGAATCCTGAACCGTTCCCAGGTTATCGTTGGCGCCAATTTTGTTTACTCACACATCCGTACAGACATCATAATGTTTTGTTCTAAAAATATATTTTTCGTATTCGAGAGACTTTAAAACTTTGAAAAACCCAGTAGAACTTTAAAATCACCATAGTTCAAAAACGTTTTGTATAATCGAGAAGAATCATATTAATGTAAGAATTGTAATTTTGGATTTAAAAATAGGCCACAAAATTTAAAAGAGATAAATAGTACCTCATGTTCGACTCCACACAATGTTTATTTTTTGGCAAAATATAGATACCCTTACAAATATCGATAGATGAATAATAAAAAATTATTTATATAGTTACGTGTATTTAGCTTTAATATAATATA
The DNA here is from genome assembly GCA_030620095.1 of Kuschelorhynchus macadamiae. Taxonomy (NCBI): domain Eukaryota; kingdom Metazoa; phylum Arthropoda; class Insecta; order Coleoptera; family Curculionidae; genus Kuschelorhynchus; species Kuschelorhynchus macadamiae. Next base: position 813,942 of record JAUTXW010002777.1, read on the forward strand.
CAATACAAATACTTACCACAATCACTGTATGTTGCCCATGAACCCCAGCATAAAGCAAAAAATACTGTAGCAAATATCACACTTTTGCAAATCATGTTTTTACACAGAAAAAAATTAAATGTATTATAGTAAATAAACAATAAAAAAGTATTACTGCTTTTTTTGACCTAATTGCTTTTCATTCCACAAAAGTCCCCGACAGTAATTTTTAGTTAATTTAAAAATGGGTATGTTACGAGACGCCTAGTCGCAAATGAGATTAAATTCGCTTTGATGAATAGAAGTAATTGTTATCAACAAAGGACAAAAGTTTATCTGCGCTGTCGGTTGACCAGTGGTTTCGATTACATTCTCATGACTTTTGTATTAAGCGTTCCAACTGTAAACGCGAATTTTGGTTCTGTGTTGAATGGCAGTATGCAAACTACAGAAACAATAGGACCCTAGAAAATTAGTAACAATAACGGCAAAATAATAAATTCCGACCAAGCTGGATTTTTGTGGAGGTCTTTATTTTAATGTTCTAAACATATCCTAAAAAGTACCCTAAATTTGAGTAGTGTTTTTTTTTGTTTTAGAGTGTAAAAAAAGGCGAGTTCTAGTTTTTTTGCTTCGTTTTTTTGTAATTATATCAAGATTTCAAGAAAGTAGCGTATGAAAAAAGTAGAAATAAATAAAAAAGGTTCTTAGATTTATTCTCGTACAATCAATTATTTTTGCAATTAGGTGAATGCGGGTAATGCACTTTTGGGGTAAAGGCCCTGTTTACGTTTGAAAAACATAATAATCAAACATTTTTAAATCTAGGTTTGGCGATAATTTATACACCGCTTCTGCAATGTCTGTCAACAAACAGCTGATTTCTGCCATTTTACATAACCTAAAAAAACGGCGGTTTTTCCTAACCAGAAACCTTGACGATTTAAACATAAACATAGCAGCAAAAAAAGTGAACGAAAGGTGAGTATGTTAGTATGTTATTTTAAGTTGGATTATGATTTAGGATAGTGGATTAGATTTTCGGTATAAAATTTGAGGTTATGTCTATTAAATAGGGGTTTTGACCTGTGGTGCAATTAGTCCAATAAAAACCTATGTGGGGGGTAAATTCACCAGTGCCTATAAGGGTAAATGCGCCAGCTGTGGTGCATTTACCCATGGCTGTGGCGCATTTACGCTAGACGTTTTTTAAAACTTATTATAATTCTTTTAGAATATGAGTTGTGTATACGAGAGGAAAACCAAACGACATCCATATAGCTCAGAAGAGAGAGCGTTGCAGCTAGTAAGAAGCCATCAAATCACAGTTAAAGAAGTGTAAGAATGGTTTTCGCTTAAACAAACCAGAAGTCATTGATATTGTTGTAGAATACATAAAAAGTACTGGTATAACTACATTTTTTAAAAATAACCTTCCAGACCAAGACTGGTGGCTATCATTTAAATCTAGACACAATTTGTTATTAGCGAATTTCACGACCGACTTGAAACTGCAATTATTGATTTGGATCTTACTAACAAGCCTCAAAAATATATAATTGTGACGAAACCAGTTTTTGCCACGATCCTTCAAAGTTGTGGCTACCGTTGGTAAGCCATGCCACTGCTATACGGCTGCCAGAAAACACTTCGGTTATGGCTTGTGTAAATACCGCTGATGAGAAAATACCACATCTCATTATCTACAACGGCAGGAACGTATGCAACAAGTGGGTACCCAAAACTGGTGGCTATGAAAACACAGCCTACACTTGCACGCCGAACTGATGGTTGACCCTAGAAGTATTTTTGAACAGTTTTTACCTTTCGTTGGTGATTCAAGAGACCCATAATTCATATCTTCGATGAGCATACAAGCTATGCCACAGCACAATTAATGAGCCTAGCTCTGGAAAATCATGTGGCTAATATATAGTTTGGTGCATTTAAAAATTACCTCCCCGTACATCCCATATTTTGCAGCAACTCGACGTTTTTCTGTTTTCGTGGCCTTAAATTGAAGTGGGCCATAACTCTAGCTACTTGGCAAAGAATGCATGTTGGCTAGCGTCATTCAAAAGAACATTTTGCCAAACCTCTTAGCTCTACCTGGGAAAGTTTAAGCGCTGAAAATATAAAAAGCGATTTTAGAAAAACCGGGATTTACAACTCTCAGATAGAGAATCAAACAAAAGTAAACAGGGAAGCAATTGATAAATCCGCTTATGATCCCGAAAAATATGACAATTATTGCAGCGAAGACAGCACTTTCAACTTCAGCTGTAAATGTGGAAGAAATGGACAGTACTAGTTCGGTTAAGATGTTAGATGAATGCATTTGAACGCATCTTACTACTAAATCTTTGAAAGCCCAAACAGTAAAGCAGTCAAAGAAGAAAGTAGCAGGAACTGCGTATATTAATACTGCCGAAGATATATCTTCAACTTCAGCTGAAAATGGGAAAGAAACCGACATTATTAGTTCGGAACCTACAACGTTAGATGCAGGTGTATCTGTCCCTCCAGTTGATGAATAAGCTCCCAGTACTAGTTCATTCATCAAAGAAAAAAATAGCAGGGACTGCGGATATTCTGTCGGTTAAAGATTTAAAAGATTGGAATGAATCTGTCCCACAAAGCAAATTAAAAAAAAAATAATATGAAGCAGCTTCTGCCGACTCTCGCTACCTAGTCCTGCACTAGACGATTTTAAAACTGGTGATTTACACGAAAATGAGTTGTATCTTATTAAATTTCTACTGAAGCTAAAACCGTTGGTAATTATAATGCCCAAATAATGAGCAGAGACAGTATAAATGAAAATGAAGGATAAACGCCGGGGAGTTGAGTTTTTAAATGTCCAGCAATGGATGACATAGATTTAGTAAGTGAGGATATTTTTATAAAAAATTAAATCCCACAGTTGTAGGCGGTAGATGTATCCATCATTTTAGTCTAGATTTTTCGTTTTATAACATTTCTTAAATTGCATAAAAAATCGGCAAACGTTAAAAAACTGTTTCTGCTTTTTACCGTTTGAAATTCGTTTTAAAAATTTGAAAATTTGTTGTTACTAGCACAGTATTATATTTGTATTTTTTTCTCTAATAAAACGAGTTGTATGAGAATAAAAGTGTTTTAATTGGTTGTTAAATTAGCACAGATTTGCATATTTAAATTCAACTGTTTCAAACCTTTTAAATTAGTTCAAATGTTTGAAAATTTGACGAGCTATAGTAAAAAATATCTATGGTTTGGTGCATTTACCTCAAATTTGTAAGCCATACAACGTAACCAAACCCCACAACATTAGAAAAGATTTACACAAATGAAAAAATTTTTAAAAAATACTTTGTATTGCACATACTAACACATAGTACATCCTATATTTAAAATTGCAACATCAACGTTTAATTTTTGTGGTGTCAGGGATACATTAAAGTTGAATTTGCGTTTTTCGGGGGTGCATTTATCCACATTCACCTTATTAGCTTTTTTGCCCAAACAATACTTTTTTCTATACCAAAACTTGTAGAAGTATGCCAGTTTAAGAAAATTAAACAAGCAACTTTACATTTTATTTTTTTAAGTGGCAATATGTCATTTTGTATAATTTCAATAGATCTCATCATTCCAATTAAAACAGTTAAGGAAAGTGAAACATAAATTAATTTATTTTATTATTTATGTATAAAACCGGTAAACGCAAATTCTATCACATACAAATAAAACAGTTTATGGGTGCATATAGTTATTTAGTAATAAGTTACATTTTATTTAAGTTGCTTTTATTTTATTTTTTATAATTTCTATATGAGAAATGTTCTGTTAAAAAGTACCCCGAACATCTCTGATAACGATACTTTCCTTTTATTAAAAAAACAAATAAATAAATATGTAAGAATTTATAAAATATGGACAAAATTATTACTAAATAACTAAATGAATATATAAACCGTGTTCTCTGAGTGTTGTGAAATTCGTTGCGAGGAAAGTTCTAAGGGAAGACCAATTTACCGATGTTTTATGTGGTATCCCCAGTATGTTTGCATATCGACATTTTTATTAAATTAGGAAAATTTTAGACAAATAATCTTATTTATTAGGCTTCTACGACTGTACTAAAATGTTCCTCAGTTAATTCTACCATTTCTTGAAGTAAGAAAGCTATTGGGTTTATTTCTTTATCGATATTAACTTTCTTTTTCTTTATGATAAAGAGATTTTAAATGGTAGTCATCTATATTTGTTAATTATCCATCCCCATTTTTCAGGATTTAACACTTTACTATTTTTAGACCTGAAGATAGACTCTAAATAAATGATATTGTGATGCACTGAATGTGGGTGATAGATTTGTTAATTTTACTGGTTCTGGGTACTTCGATAAAAATATGTAAAACCCTGTCAACAGAACATTTCTCCTAATGAGCTATAATAAAAAGAAAAATATTTACAATTTAAATACTATGTATGAAGTTATTACCAAATAATAACTATGCATAAACTGTGTAATTTGGGTGTGTAGATTTTGTTATGGCTACAAGGGACGTTTCGAGTAAAGGCAAATTTACAGATTTTTCAGAATCAAAATAGAATTAATTAATTTATTTTTAATTTCCTTAATGAATGTTTTGAATAAAATTGTGAGATCTATTGAATTTTTATAAAAAAATCGATGTTGCCATTAAAACAATAGTATTTTTTATCTATAACATTCAACTGGCTGTGCAGTAAGAATTGTTACTTTTTCTTAAATGGACATAGCTCTACCAGTTTGGTGTGGAAAAATTAGAAAAAATCGGTAAATTTCCTTTACCCGGAACTTCCCTCGATATGAATATTTCCTTTTATTAGGAAGTGTGACCCAATTCGGTTCCGCACATAATAATTTAGCAACACATATACATATACTGTCTTGAAACATTTTTATTGGGCGCCATTTTGTTTCAACATATTAGATTCGTACCAATATTTTACCAGTTTCTATCTATGCCACATTCAGCGGGGCAATCAGGGGGGGGGGGCTATGTCTCTGCAGCCTTCCGAAGACAAGACATATATGCTTACTAAGGTAAGACATAATAGATTTTTAATTTTTCTGGGGCTCTCGGCCTTCCGCGGCTCTGGGCTCCCCTTCCCATACGTTAAGGCTATTATTTTGTCATTCATATATGAAAATGAGTACTTAGTTTTTGGTCATAAAATATTATGATCGCCCCCCACAAGCTAAAAACCTTGTTGCGCTACTGGCCACACACAGTTTTTGCCCCGATTTTTTAGGACCGCCATTTTGTTTCGCCATGTTGAATTCGTACCGGTTTATCTTTATATAACATTTAATTTTCGTGCAAAATTTGAAGTCATTTAAATAATATTTCTTCACTTTAATAACATTTTATTTGGCCGCTATTTTGTTCCATCATCTTGAATTCGTACCACAATTTTTCTTGTTTATCTTTATTTCACACTCACATCACACATGCTTTCACAAAATTTGAAATTAATTTAAAGTAGTTTTTCAGGCTATTTGGCCGCTATCTTCGTACCAAAAATGTTACCAGTTCATTTCTATGTAATACTTGATCTTTATGCCAAATTTGAGGTAAATAAGATAATCAGTGTTTTTGTAATATTTTTTTTTAACATTTCACCAGCAGGGACGTAGACAGAAAATTCATTTTGGCGGGCCAGTTGGGGGCACAAATAGTTCTACAGGGGCCTATATACAGTTGTGGAAGTATTACTAAAACTAATAAAATAATAATAAACATGAATAATATAAACCGTTAACTAAAAAATACAAAAAAAAACAATTTATGAAATTAAATTTATTGTTCTCTTATTTTCCGCGAAAATATCTTTACTCTTTACAGATCTGCTTTTTACCAATGACTTCTCAATTGATAAAATAGCCAAGTTTTATACTGTCATTTCGAATTCTACTTCTCAAAAATGATTTTATTATTCTTAAACAAGAGAAAGTTCGCTCACATGAAGCACTAGAGACCGGGATTGTTACAGCGATTATTACTGTTTATATTTTCTTTGTTTTAATTAGTAAGAGTCAGCTTATATTTGGGATTCTTACTAGTAGAGATATTTTGTGTTATTGTGGTTTGAGTATTTTATTTCGATAAAAATATTGTGCTTGTATGAGCGTACCATAAAATATATTTAGACAGGCTAATGGGGGGGGGGGGCACAGGATAAAAAGCGGGGCCGCGGCCCTCCCAGGCTTCCCCTGTCTCCGTCTCTGTTCACCAGACCTACAAATTGGATTTTTACAAAAATGTTACCAAGTCATTCCCATATGACTCTTATTTTTTTTTTGAAATTTGAAGTGAATCGGGTATCTGGAGACGCTAAAACGTGATGATATGTAAAACCTGGGATTTTTTTAACAAGTCCATAGCAATTAGAAGAATTGTGTTACTATTACATTAATAATACGTCAAAAATAATAATTTTTCAGTTATTTTATTAAATGGTTAGTAAAATGTATTTATAGATATCGTAAACGTCAAGTGAAAACAAATAACACTTGACTTTTGAAACTTCTATTTATTTAGAAACATTTCATTTAACACTTCTGTAACATACATGTAAAGGTGCCTCTGACAAAAAAATTAAAATAAATCGTTTGCAGTCATGTTAAAGTATCTTTGGATAAAGTTGATTCGTAAATAATAGTACGATAATATTTTTGTTCTACGTGCCGACTTACACATTAAAAGCTTCTTGCTCCTGTGGTCTAAATTCTTGTCCATTATGCCTATTAATATTAAATATCCCTTAAGTAGGAAAACAGCAACAAAGTTGTTTTCTTCATATAGGAAACATGGGGCTTGGCATTTTAATATAATATTTCAAACACTAAACACGTTTTACTGAAAAATCGAGTTAAAAAAACAAAATTGAGAAAGCTCTAGCATTATTGGTTAGTTGGTCTACAGTTGAACCTAAATATATTGGTGAATATTTTAATTTTATGAATAAACGAAAGGTGATGTCAGGCAATATAGAGTGCCTGAAGTTAAAAAAAAAGTTACTTTGAAAAAAGAAAGCAGAAGACTAAATAGCATAAAAATGAACTGAAAGAGTCTAGCAAAGTTTTTTCACGTCAATCAAGGATCTTGGGAAAAGCTAAACTTAATTTTTAAATTAATGTTAATTATTTCTATAAAATTTAGGCCTTCGACCTACTGCCTGCTACATATTCAAATGCTTGTTCCACCAAAGTTATTATTTCATTTCTTTACTGCTACTATTTCATACTCTTGATTTTTAAGCAAGAATTGTTCATCGGCTAAGTGTAGTCCGACAGAGAAACAGACGGAATTGAGAAAATACGTTTTTCAGCCTGTGAGGACCCCGAAACGTGAAAATCTGTAAAAAACTGAGAATATGATTTTTTCACGAATACAATATTCTCCTGTTACGGAGATGTAAACATATATATTACTATGTTTGCTTACTTAATATTGGTAATATGATCAGTTAAAATTAATATATTTAATCAACTCAGTTTTAATGCCAACATTTTCAAAATCAAATAATTTAAGCTTATTAATTTATAAAGTATTGGTACTCTTAATGCTATCCATACAAAGTCGGCGTCTAACGACATAATAAGTATGTAACATTTGGCTTTGGTTGAAAAAGAACTACGATAAACTACGAAAATTAAATTTGTTTAATTTGATTAGGAGAATTTGCTTTTACGATTAAGGAAGCCGTATTTAGACTTTCTTTGTTCACGTTAATGAACCGGATTAAACAGGGTGGTATTCTTTTGACTGCTTTAGCGAATATATTGTTTTAAAATTAAGACTACTTTCCTAATTTTTGTTTTTTCCTTAACAGTTTGATGAATATGACAAATCTGTAAAGAAAAAAAAATGGTTTGACTAGGTATTGACCCAAAAAATTTAACGCAATTTTTCGTGGGATTGAGAATAAGAAATGATACTTCTAGCGTTATACAGGAATAAGGATGCGTATTATTCCTCTAATTATAAATAATAGGGGAACCTCGGTTAAGGCAAAAAATTACCGCCGTGTCCATGTTATCTCCCTAGATACTAAAAAAACAGAAAAAATCGGGTCGCGTGTTTGTTTCAATATGAGTTCAAATCAAATAAAGTATTTCCTATATAACCTAAAATCAGTGGTATCTCTAGACTCTTAATATTAGGGGCCACGGGGTTAGAGGAAAAAACTAACTTAAAATTCAAAAAATGCAACTCTTGGGTATCGTTCATAATCGAACTTTATTACCAACTAATGTCGGCTTGAGCCAACTTATCCAACTTTTCAACATGTTGGGAAAGGAACCCTCCGTTAGTCACGCCTCTGCCTAAAATACATGAGATTTGGTCTGGTATCACAAAATATTTTTAACCTATTTGGTCAACAAATTTTGATCTTAAATAAATATAGATACCTAAAATTTATATGTTTTACGTTTTATTTGTATAGTTATTTATATTATTTATTTATTAGATATATTAGAATAAATTATATTCATACATCTAAAGAATAACATTAATAGAAACGTAGAAACAAAACAACACTATTCAGTCCCAGTGGCGGCTCGTGGTGAATTATATTGGGAGATCAATAACATATTTAAAAATAGGCATACTTAAAATAAAAATAAATGTCTTATCTTTAAATTGAGCTGTAAATTCTCTTGAAATTCAGGTCTACTCTTCGTTCTTTAGAATTAGAAAAATGCTGAATGACACGTTCGTGAAAATTGCACGCACATTCCTTTTATAAACGATTTCTCGATAATTAACATTGCTAAAGCGGATAGTCTATCTTGGTCCATCTCCTTCAACAAAATTTATAAGCCCTCGAAAAACCCATGGATTTTCAGACAGAGCCGTTTCATCATGGCCACGTAGTGCCAGCTCGAATGCCCCACAAAATTTTGCACAAAATCTATAATTTTGATTGAAAAGATAACGATTTTTGGATACATTTTCATTAAAATCTTTAAGGGATTTTCTATAAGCTGTGTCTAGCTGAGTGCGAATATCAACACTTCCGAGCGTAGCATAGTTCACCGAACATTTCATGTGATCTGCAGAAAAAGCATGTTTTGTTATTTTTTCTTTTAAGTGTTTTAAGTCTTTAACAACGATTTTGCACCATAATGAGTCCGACGAGTCCTTAGAAAACAACAAACAAACATAACAGTAAAATGAGTTAGAGACTTCACAACCACATATCCAGTTAGCTAAATCGTACATAATTTTGCGAAAGTTTCGATGAACCTCTTTATTTTTGTCTTTACTAGTTTGTCGTATACTCAGCTCTGGCAAATTGCGACTACTTAAAGTTTGGCACACGAATCTGAGTCTGTGAAACGAATGTGAGTAACTATGGAAACGGTGCAATGATCATTCGCGGTTGGTTTACAACTCTGAATTCGGTAATTTCTTTTATTTCATCTAAATTCACGACTCAAACATAGACCACCTTGAAATTGGTTATCTTTGCAAAACTAAGTTCGAAATCACTTTTTAGTTGTTTATTTTTTTGCATTAGTCACTACCGACATTTTATTTCATGTATATTTCCAACTCGCACATGGACCATAAAAATAAAAAAATATATATTACAAAAAACGGTATATAAATCAATTTTCATCGATTAAAAACGTCCGAAACAATATCGAGTTAGAATATCGACCTCTGAACAATTGAACTTCCGCATGCCGATGTGATTTCCGCGACCGATCGATCGAATTATGACAAGAGACCGGCTGATGACCCAAATCGCGATTTCATATTCCATTTGCTATCACGTTCGGCTGCCGCTCGGTAGCTGTGAAATCTTCGGGTACTTTCGTCAAACTTTAAGGTAATCCGGGCAATTCGGACTGCCCAGCCTAGCTTAGTATAGCGTATTTTATTATGCTTAAGGAACGCAACGAGACTATTCGAACCGCCGGCCGCGCGCGGCTAATAGGAGGGACCGTCAGACGAATAATTTATTTTCTGAAATATTTTTGGAGAGTCATTGACCAAACCATGTATCGATCGATCTGGGTTCTTGCACATTCTGAAATCCCTGTTTAACAAATTTTTTATATTTTCCGACAGTTTATTATAAAGGCGGAACTTCCTTCGTTATAAATATTTTCTTTTATTAAGAATACTGCAGTATGACCCAATTTAGTTCCCCACGTAGTCATTTAGTAACAGTAGTCTTTTTTTGAGCGCTGTTTTGTTTCACTATGCTGAATTTGTACCAATATTTTATTACATTCTACCTATGCCACACTTGATTTTTGGGCCTAAATTTAAAATAATGAATTTTTCTGCAAAATTTGAAAGCAATTGAATAAGAAGATTTTTTACGTTGATTTTTTACACGTCTATGTCACACTTATTGCTTGTACAAAGTTTGAAATTTTCTCATAGTTGTTTTTCAGGCGGATTTTTTAAACATTTTGTCATGATATTTTGCTATCTCTGATTCGTACCAAAACGTTACCAGTTCATTCTTATGTAATGTTGATTTTGTGGCAAAATTTGAGGTATATAAGTTTTTTAGTAACAATTTTTTTAACATTTCACTAGGCCCCCATTTTGTTATGGCATATTGGATTTTTACCAAAATATTAGCGGGTCATCCTCGTATGACCATTATGCCGGAACCCAATCAAAGCGCAGCGGCAAAATATATGTTATTTCGCTTATTAATGGAGGTTTTTTTTATACTTTATAAGTGAAACAATGATTTTATTACGATACAAATTATTGAAATAATAAAAATTTAAATTAATTAAACCAGAATTTGTGTCACTTCGATACTCTGATTGTGATTGCTTGTAGTAATAATCAGATTAATCATATTTTTTAAACTAAGACTTGTTCCAACTACATAATCAGTCTTAGTGTGCTTTAAAAGATATGATTTTTTTTTTTAATTTTGTGGTGGCGTTTTTATCCCATAATTTGGGCCATTATGTTAAAACCATAGTTTCATTATTACGAGAAACAAACACCACCTAAATCTCCTCCATTAATAATCTAATTATATATACTTTCCCGCTCCGCTTTGATCATGTATCCGCAATACAAATTCGTTGCCAGCAACGTTGGTGGTGGAACGTTGCTAACTTCACACTAACTTAAAACGCAAAGGAATATAAACCTGGAATGGTGGACCCCGTTTATGCAACGGGGAACCAACCGTCATTTTTTCAAAAAAAATGGGATTACTGTCATTCAAACCGAAATTTATTTTGTTACCCTTTTGCAACAATTAAGTATTCATACTTGGCGCCATCTGTGGAGCAATAGATGGATCTTAAATTATGAAATTGCCTAAAATGCAATTTTATATAAGGATTCATTTATACTTGGATTCCTATTACAGAAACCTGTAAAGTTGGTTGGTTCTCTTTTGCGAGTTTCTTGACTAGTTTCAGTTTATTGTGAATACAGTATATGTATTTTAGTTCGGCCGTAATCAGTGCTGCCAATGTGCGGGTAATTACCCGTTTTGCGGGTAATTGGCTCACCTTTGCGGGTAAGTATTTCCGTGCGAGTAAAAGCGGGTAATTCAGGAATCTAATCCACAAGCAAAAATTTCAGGTTTTAATTTTTTGGAGCCAGTTTCTCTTTTCAGATTCTCATGGCAACGTCGAAATGCACTGTTGTCGGTTCTACTCATCGACGTAAATCTCTAGACTGCTAGAAGTGGCCACTTTCTGCTTCTGTTACGTGTGTTAGTGTCTAATGCCTCTTCCATTTCCATCTCTTTCTACAGCCAAAACATGCGCTTGTACGGCATAGGTAACTAGGTAAGACTCTAAGCATCCTAGAAATGTATGCTATTGTTGTTGAACTTCTATCTCGTCATTTGTCGTTTTCGTTCATTCTCCCGATTTTTATTAAACTAAGTTAAAAATATTAATTTCTTTCGAAGGCTGTTGGTTTCTTTTCTTTATTAATACCTAGTACTGTTGAAACAAAGTGTAAGTGGTGTAAGAATTTCGTGATATCGTGTATATAAGTCCTACTCATATTTGATAAATTTTATATAATGTATTCAACACGTTGTTTATATTGTAGTTTGTGGTAGTGTTAGTAATCATGGATAAATGGTTAATAAAAGTATTAAGTCCCTAATCATGCTTAGGTATTTAGGTACTTATATGGTTTATTTTAATTCTTCATAAGCTATTTGTATTTGCAAAATGTACCTACTTTAGCTAGGTAAACAAAATATATTTTTAAGTATATAAAAAAATGTTTTTTTTTTATTAAAATAAAAGTTTTTTTTTTAAATGTACAATTATTGAGATACACAAAATAGTTTTACACTATCATATTCATGTGCTTTGGTATGGTATCTCATTATCCCAATGAAAATGTTGGCAACGTTGGTGTGGTCCATGCAAATTAACCTTTCGTTCGTCCTATGGGTTTATTATTGACAATGAATTAATAAAATTTTATAATTTCATCAATTCCTTACTTTAAATTCTAATTTCATTTGTGTGGGTAAAATTGCGAGTAATTAGAATTTAGGCTGCGGGTAAAAGCGGGTAATTCACAAACACACCGCGTACAATCCGAAATTTGAGATTGGCAGCACTGGCCGTAATAATAGTTATCGATAAATGATTAAAGAAGTGGTGTCTGAAAGGGTTTAAAAAATGTTACAAAAATGTTCGCATGCGTTGTTAGCTAAGCGAAGTTGTATACTCTTGAGTCACGTAAGTAACTAAAGTGAAAATTGAAAATGACCAAATAATCACTGACAAGTTAGAAGTTTACGAGACAAAAATAGTAGTCATTGTGATGGTCTCGTGGTTTCCTCCAAATTATTGATTGGTACGCCAAACTTTAGGCTTCTTTCATATGGTCCACTGTCGCAAATGTTCAACACATGTTACATACGAAATAGGAAGCCCAAGATTTATCCTGATCTCCCAAATGAACGCCAAAGTATGCCAGATAATTCCTTTTCACAAAGTCAGAAATAGGATTTCTACTTTCTTTCAAAGTGTATTCGCCACATACATAACAAAAAATGTTTGGGTGATTTACACAGCTACGTCTGCTTGTGGATGCCACGGTTTTTGTTCAGTGTTTTAATATTAAAAACGCCAAAAATCTACACAAAATAAAGCACAACTTTACTCACGAAAGCTCAATAACATACTGAGCTGGGTATTGGGCAAGGCTGAGGTAGCCAGAAGGTGATATAGGTGGGCATAGGATTAAGCAGGTTTTAGGTTATCTGATAGAATTTTTAGAATCAGCACATTAAAAGTATCCAAAACAAGTTCTTTGTTTTCCGGCAGCAAAAAAAATTTCATTTTGTTGGGCTGTATTGTTTATTTTTTAATGTATCTGTAGATTTATAACTTTTGGATGTTTTATATTTTTTTCGTTATGGCGTATGTAAAAAATTCTATATTTTGCTAATATAAATAGGCTCATTTCATTTACGCATTATTTTCACTACAAACATAACAGCTACAAAAATCTCAGTCTGACCACCAAAAAATAGCTTGTTCATTTTTTAGTTTTGGGCACACCAAAAGTATTTTATATAATAGTTTCTTTAATACTTTGTGTTATACGTCCACTTTAATCATGTACTAGCCAACTCCATTTGTAAATTGATGTATATTTTTAAGATATTAAAATGAAAAAAAAAACAAGTAAATTTGAAGTTTAATGTTGTGGTATTTAAAAGTGATTTGTCAAACATGTAAAGTTATGGTCTCGCGCCCCTCCTGGTAAATGTTAATGTAACACACAATTTCAATTCTTATAGATTATTGATATTAACAAAAACATGAGCTCCTATCTCTAGTTATCTGTCCTCATTGACGCGTGGGAATTGGGAATATTCCAGAGATTATGTGCGCCAACGCTGTGGCAACATAGCGTTATTATAGGCTGTAGAGCTTTGAATAAATTTTGTCTACTTATTCAAAGCTATAGAGGCACCACGGCGGATAGCATCCGATGTGACCCGAATATAATATGGGCTTTGTTCCACGTTTCCCGCGCCTGGTTTCCAGGTTATAAACCATATTTTAGTCCGTTTTAGCCTTGCCTTGCGCATGAGTGTTGTGTAGAGTTTCAACTTCGGAAGCCAGTTTGCGAACTGTGTGGTCGATAATTATTGGTTTTTTGATAGTTTTCCGATCCATTTAGATTATACTTAGGGTGTGACAGTATGAATACATGAAATTATCATGTGCAAACAAATTTTGACAGTTTTTCATTAGAAGATAATTAAAAATTAAACAGCTGGGCAAGCATGTCCCAACACAGATATAAAATTAACGCAAACTTTTACTGACAAAAAATATTCTTGTTCCTGCCCTTTGAAAGGTTGAAGCTCATTTTTAAGGTATTGACATTATGCTCATAACGTACCAATTTTGATCATCTTGATTTGCAATACGTTAAATATCTAGCTCGATCCATACAATGCAGATTTTTTAATTTTTGAACTCGCCAAGATAAAAATTCGAAATTTAAACCACTTTATAAAGCAGAACTTTATACTGCCTTTTTGTGTATATTCCGTAATAAATATTTCAAGATAGCGTTTGAGTGTCTTTGATGAAAATTAAATTAAAAAGGGAGACGAATGGTACATCTTTTAAAAGGACCCTTTAACAATAATTGATCCACAACACATGGAGACATATCTCATTTTCAAATTGGGGTAATTCGTATAAGTGACAGAACTTAAATATCTGGAAAGTAGAAATTTTTAAAATCTTACGAAACTGAAATATTTTATTCCTTATGTAATCCTTAACTGAAATGTTTTTATGGGGGTGGGGGTTAAGTACTGTACTTTTATATTTTTACTGTAATTAATAAATTCCAAATTTTATAAGAATATTTGAATTAGGGATTACGCGGGGTATAAAATGTTTGAGTTTTGTAAATTTATTCTGAAGTTTATTCTGAGGTTTATTCTCTATTATTAAGGTTATGGCAAGTTTATGATCGGCTGCCAGTTTGAATTGGATAATATTATCGTCCCATATTAATGATTTATTAAGGTTGAAAAGACTTTTTAAAAGACGTACCACCCGGCCCCCCTTTCTGTTAATTTTTTTAATGGCGCACAGTCACCATTTTTGAAATTTACAATCACGAAATATGCTCAAAAAAAAGTATTTAGTATTTAATTTGGTTTAAAAAATAAAAGTAGATTGGCACGCAATTTTAGGTACATATTATTTGGTCTTTGAGGTCTGGTAATATGTGTAGCCTCTTTGCAGAACCAGGCTAGGGAGGCCCACACTTAGCTTTGCGGGGGAGGATTTTTTGTTACGGCACTGGGTATTTTAGAATCTCCCAAATCGCCGCTATTAATTTCATGCTTAGTTTATGAGGCATCTACCAGTGCTTCATGACACAGACTTTGTGATTGTACATGTACAGGGTGTCCCAAACCCGACGTCCCTGGCTTATTGTGAGAAAATGGGAAGTGCAAATCAAAATATGGATGAAGGCTATTAAATAGAATAAAAAATAGAGCTTTCAAAATAGCAATTGTGACGTCATTCATATTTTTTTCAGAAATTTACGCATTTTTGTGCACATTTTAAAAGGTCTTATTTTTTTTGAGTAACTTTTATTTAGAAAAAAAATTCTCTAACCCTCTTTATTTAAAAGTTATAAGACAAAATGTTCGAAACTCTAGGAAAGAAAATAAGAAATTTTGGTTGACCAAAAATCGATTAGTCGATGAAACCATGGAAACGAAGTGCCATTATGACAGTTGACTAAAAGGAACTTATGTCAAAAACTTTTAATGTTCTTCATTTGGATACTCACTGTTAAATTGTTTATCATGAATGATGTTTTGTTATATCATGAAAGATATCCAGCGTGTCACGGTCATGATAACAAAATATTTGCAAGACTGGAAAGAACATTGCGACAAAACGAAGAAGCGCTTTTTTTAGAAAAGCAAAAGAAATCAAAAAAAAGGGTTTGTGATCTTAGAAATTCTATTCGGCAACTCTGTTTGCTCTAAATTTAAAAAGGGCATCTGTGCAACGAATTTTAAAGACAAATGGTTATCACGATTACAAGCTGCATAATTTAGAATATCTGACACAGAGACTTATAGGTCTAAGAAGCTTTTTAATCATATCCTTTGTCTTGACGAAAGCAGATCTGTAAGCAACGGTAAATGAACATTATTGGTGTATAGAAAATCTACATTGCGTTAACGGAATTCAAAATCAGGGTCATTTTGGTATAAACCATAGACCTTATATAAGTATTAGATGTCAATGCTATAAACATTTGATGTGATATACTCGGCTAACTTCTAATCGGGCCTTTCTGTGCTAGATGGAAGATGGTATCAACAATTCTTGCAAGGGTAATCTAAAAAATTTAGTATAAAACTCCATCTACAGATATAGACCATTTGAAATAAAAAATCTAGGATGCGTCTCACAATTTTACTATATATAGCTATACAGTAAGTAAAATCAGGCAAAATCTAGAAAAGTGTTTGGAAGTCGGAGGGGGACATATTGTAAAAATTATGAATTAGGTTAGTTATTGTTTTTTTTGCGCATTTATCAACTGTTATTATTGGGCAATAAAATGTTAATTGTTTCTTAGTTGTATGTAGTCATTTTTAAAACTTGTAAATATCAAAATGAAGGGCAATAGACATACATTTAGTTTCATTAACTGTCTCACTTCATTTCCATGTTTTCCATGGGCTACTCGATTTTTGGTTAACCAAAATTTTTTATATATTTTCGTATATTTTCAAAAATTTGTCTTATAACTTTTGAATAAAGAGAGATAGGGAATTTTACCTCAAATAAAATTTACTAAAAAAATAAAAGCTTTTCAAATGTGCAAAATAGGTATACTGGAAAAAATATGAATGACATTTTGCAACATGAATTTTTTTTACATTAAAAATATACCTTAGTGACACTCCTTTGATACCCTCTGTGCCTGCATTTGCAATTTCTTTTGCTGGATAATCTGATACAACTATACTGTCTCAGACTGTTCAGGTTGATCAATGCTGGAATGCTTTTCTATCAATAAATTCGCAGGTTTCGCAAATAAACGTTTCTGTCCACTTCATATTTTATTTCAGTTTGTTTGCAAAATTATGGTATAAATATTGTTACTTCACAGTGGCGGATTAGCATCTAAGAGGCTACAGACACCCTTGGCTTGGAGGCCTCTCCTACCATACCATATAATGGTAAAAATTATTTGAAAGTTACGTGGGGAAGGAAAAGTTTCTCCTTTCGAAAAGGAAAACGAAAAACAACTATACATATAAGAATAAAAACCATTCACACTTAGTCAGTTTTTCGAACGTGCATGTGTTTTACCTTCTAGGGCGGGGAAAGCATCATCGGTTTTACTATCTAGTTTTCTAAACAGTCTAATATTAATATAATTAGAAACTAATTAACTGCATGCTCCCAGTGGCGTAACTATCGATGAGTGGGTGAGCGCAAAGCGCTTGGGCCCACCTGCCACCAAGGGGGGTGCCCTGGGGTTGAATTTGTTTTTTTAAAAGGATTACGCAAAACTATGAATGACTTTTTTTAGTCAACGGGTTCAAAATTTGTTCATTCATTTTAGAAACTTCAAATCGCTCCGGAAACTTATAGCCATACATAGCAATTCCTGTTAGGAAGTATATAGCGCAAAGTTGAATATTCTCGGAAACAGGTCAATACCAAATCAAATACGTTGATATTAGTTTATTAATCTTTATTTAAGCTTTGATATTTTTACATAAAACTTTCTTTCATCTTGAGATCTGATACACATATGGCTCGTTTGTTAAATATTTAGACATAGGTATAGATTTCTTGGGGATATGCTACAAAATTATTAAGCTTTATTTAACTCCATAAAACACGATGCATTCACTATTTCATAATTTATTTCAAGAAACTAAATAGATATGGTAAGTATGCACAGTTATCAGGCCGGCCGTAAGCGGGGACATGTTGAAACCCATTCTCATTTCTCAATCCATTCATCATTATGGATGTTATTATTTTTATTGTGAGGTGTTGCAATTATATTTCAATCATCTTATAACAATATTCCCCTGTAGAGTTTATTTAAGTAGCCTATATCACTAGTGATCCACATATATTCTACGTATCGTTTAATTTTAACTTCACCGCAGAAATATCCTTAAGAATATTACTTAGTCGATTCAGTAAGAATACTACTTACTCGAACATTTTTAGTAATCAAAATAGAAAGATAATTGTGCGGATGAATTCTTAAAAGGAGAAGGAAAAATAAATCGTGGGCATGTTCGCAAAAAAAAGGTGTGAAGTTTGTTTGAACTGAAATAAGTCAGTAAGAATTGCATCATAGGAGGGCCTAAAACCACCCCATTTTTCAAGAAAATACGCACCTAGGGGTTAAAAAAATAAATTTAAACCTTTTAAATACACTAATAGAGACTTTTTAAAAGATATATGTTACGGGCCGATGAATCCAGTTTCTCTATTACTAGTGTGCCTAATACACAAAACATTAGACAACGCAGTGGTATAAAATCTAAACTTTGTTTGGAAAATGCGTTTTGGTAAAAGAAAACAGATAATAGGTCCACATTTGAAGAACCAACTAGCTGAATGCTGCAAAATTTACCGCTAAGGTAAAATTAGAGAATCATTTGCTCCATCTTGTGCTGTTCGACAGTTAAAAATCTTCTTAGATGAAAACTATAAAAAATGAATTGGATGGAACAGGATTATCCCTTGGCCACCAATTAGCCCGGTTCTGACACTAAAGATAACTTTGTATTTCACCCATAGTATCTACAAACAATATTTAGAATTTTAAGAAAATTACCAAAATCGAGTCAAGAAATACGGTGTATTCTATTTAAAAAAACATATCATTTTTTAGTTACGTGTATAATATATAACGCTAATTTAAATTTTCCCTTAGTTAACTTCTACCACTTGTGTATTAACCGTTTCTTATGCAAAACTAAATAAAAAAAGTTATTATAGGTGGTACTAATGGAACGGTCACCGGTAGAAGTCCATTCAGGAAAAACAGGGTATGAAGGTGGGGGGGCCTGGTTAATTTTGCACGAGGGCGTCCATGGCGGCTAACGGCGGACCTGAAAGTCATTATGTTGTAATAGTGATTGTATCGTATCAAAAGTAGCTAACCGAATAAGTTTCGAATATGAACACTAGTTTATTTTTTGGCAAGAAAGCAACCACGTAGACACATTGATAAAAATAAATACTTACATATAGTTAAAAATATATTACATCAGATTTTTATAAAACAATATTACATTTGTCTCTGATTGACCAGAATTCGCAAAAAATTAAACGTAACATTGAAAAAAGGAGAACATAAAATATTAATACATCTCAGCGAATATAGATTTTTGTATAGTTCTAAAGGACAATTTTCAATGTTGATTAATTAATGGTAGAATAACAGTTTCTATAAATGACCAGTCCGATTAAAGTCAAAGTCAAAAGTCAAAAATTGCTTTATTGTTTAAGATAAAATCTTGTTACAAAGCCAAAGGTAGAAATATATAAACCAATTATTGATTATATATACATGTTGTAAGTTTGCAATTTTTTTAAAGATAAGTGGTTTTGATTTAATCTCTAAATTTTTAAGATTATGTTATTGAATATTTAGACTGAATTCAAATACACATTTTACTACAAATCAAACAGGTAATTTATTTATATATTGAAATACATATCTATATTAAGTTGCTTAAAGCATTTTAATTGCTAATATGCAGTAAACAGCATAAGGAGCAGAATTTTGTAACACTAATTATTACTTGAAACATATACTTTTTGAGTATGAGTGAGTGTATTCCTTTGAAATTCTAATGTTAGATGACGCAAAAATTTGGAAAGTTATTTGTGCTAGCAGTTAATATGTCCTCGCGAAGCTATAAAACATACAAAAACTATTTTTGATATCCTGTTCCTTAGTAATAAAAACTAAACAATGCTTATACAAATTTGGCTACATTAGAAAAACATGCTTTAAACTAGGGCTCTTAAAGACGAGGCCTTTGGGCCGCATGTGGCCCCCCGATGCTTTATTCTGCGGCCCTCTTTCTTTATATATTTTTTTTTTCACAGTATACGAATTTTGAAAAAAAGGGTTAATTGGAACTGGGTCGAGTATAGCACATCTTTTGAGAGTCCTTTCCAAGCTTAATTCATCCCCAAGATATGAGGACATTAAAGTTAGGTACCCATTACAAAATTTGGGAAAACACAGAACATAAAAAAATGTAAAGTAAACGTTCTTGAAAACTCAGGTATTTTATTCTGTTCCTTAATTGATATGTTCTTCAGAACCTAGATACTAAGTATTTGACTTTTCTAGTTATAGAGTTTTATGAAATAGATTTTTTTATATGAAATAGGAACATTTCGTAAATAGAAAATAACTTGTCTCACGCTTATTAGAACATTTCATTTAGGGATCACGTGAGCCGCTGTCTTTTAGGTTCTGTCACAGTTACTAATGATGGCCATTTGTATTTTGGGGTGAATTAAAGCTGAAAAAACCTGTTAAAAGCTGTGCTATTCGGTAATGTTTCAGTGCGATTTTGGTATTATTCATTATTTTTGATTGAATATAAATTGCTAAACAATTCAAAGTGTTTTAAGTTAAAAAGTAACAGTTATCGGAAAACTTATATATTATACTTCTAATGTTTCAATTGGAGTCTGTAAGTATTTTGTTTCTCTTTTGTGCGACCATTAGCATATCTAAAGTTGACAGTCCTGTTTCAGCGAACAACAAAGTAAAACTTCTGGCTTCGTTTGCCTAGACAACAGCGAGGAATCGCATATACTTTCTAATTGAAATATTCAAAACAGTTGTTTCCAAATATATTAGGATTAAACAACACTAAGACTTGACGTTGACTCTCTTTTAAGGGGGAGAGGTAGACAATGATGCCTTGCCTACAGCTGCTGAGAGTAAAGTTGAAAAACCTTAGATGGCCTCTTTCGAGATGAAAATATTGTTCTAATTTAAAATAAGATCATACAAAAAGAACAGAACATCGAAGAGAAATTGTTTCACATTTTCATAATTTTTCTGGCAAAGTGATGGTATAATGGTGGAAAGTAATATTAGTTTTGGTATTTAAGAAAGACCTAATAAAGATAACCCTCCGTAAAACAGCATAGAAACAAAACAAAAGATAAATATTTCCCAGACCAAAACTATCTTAGTTCACACTAGTAAAATAAATATCTGATGAAAATAGATGCAGTTAACTTAGAAGTGTATGAGATGAACAGAATTTGGAAAAATTTTAAAAATATAGTACGCCACAATTACACACATCAGACGTATTGGAGCCCTTCATAAGATGCAATGCAAATACACTCTGCTTCAAAAAAAATATTTTCAGTAATAACCCATCCATTGAAGTGATTAATAAAATATAATATCAACGAAAAACAAGGCGACCATTGTTGCGATCAGAATGTTCTACAGAATGTTTGAAATCTTTCTAGTAAGACCGTCTATTAAATTAACAATCGAAGCATTGTTACATTTTTTCCTAACCCTCCAGTTAACAAGTGGTAGCCCTGGTTTTTGTTGACATTATGTTTTTTTTTAATTACTTCGTTGGATCAGTTATTACTGAAGATATGACGTCTTGAAGCAGAGTCTGTTTACATTGCATCTTATAAAGGGGTTTAAGATTCTTTCATGTTGTGTGTATTAAGACTGATATTTTGTTAATGTATTTAACAAATGCTAATGTATGCTATAAATTAGCAGCCACTATAATAACAACAGAATGCAAGATTAAGAATGCGATGTTAAAAAAAAATTAATTCGATAGAAAAAGAGATAGCCAGATAAAATGGAGATGCACAGGACATCTCATGTAGACACTGAACCATAAATAGATCTGGAAAGTCAACGAGTGGAGATCCAGAATAGGCAAAACGAATTTTAGAGAACATCGGACAGATGATATATAAAACTAACGGAACCTTAGTCCATGAATATGACTGACAACTGTAACAGGTAACTAACTGGAAAACGTGTGTAAGAAATTAATTCAATTCTACCTCTTATACTGAATATTATTATTAAAGCAGGTTCGGGTTGTGTTGTGTAAAAGGTCTGAATAAAAAATGCTTGCAATTTTTTTATTAACTTCAACCAAAAGCATTGATTCAGTATATTCTTTGATAATGTGTCATGGTTTGTCATTTGGATTAATCCTGTTGACTGCGGTTGGAAAAGTATCTTATTTTTGTCAATATACTGATATATGATTCAACTTCGCTGGTTTATCTTCTCCACATGCAATCCAACCAACTGGTAGTGAAAGGGTGGATAATATTTTCAGAAAATATCTAGAATAACCATACAGCAACATCTATATCGACTAGGGCTCTGGACTACTGTTACACAACTTGGTATTGGAGTACCACTCCAAAATTGTCTTTAAATATGACGTTGGTGAAACTGAAGTGGTCAAACCTATGTAGGGTTATTCATGGTGAGTGAATTTTTTAAGTATCAAAAATTAATTGAAATATTAAAAACCGGTTGTACCTACCCGACAATTTGGTTTAACCTTTGAATTCCCCACAAGTTCCCAACCATATTTTATGTAGCAAAGTATGTTCTTTACCTAAGTGAAATCGTTTTTAAGATATTGACGTTTGAAAATTGACAATTTAGGATTTTGAGAGGTTGTAAAATCTAAATGGTTTGATCTGACATTTCTAGCTTAGTTTTATATGATCTTTATTGTAGTGTCAACTTATTGCATATGCAGATGTAAAAGTTTTGTTTGGATATCGATTTTTGTTGTACTACACATTTTTATCCAATTAAATAATATAATTGTAAAAAAATCTATAGGCGCTGTTTGTTATATATAAAACATCAAACAATACTAAACCTGGGGCATTTTGTGTAAGGTACTATTGCACCATGAAGGTACAAATATATAGATATAGATACAATCACCTTCTAGATATCGTGTTTGATAATTTTACTACATATTTTTCCTATTTAGTTAAATAATCCATATTTGTTTATTATATTTTTATGATTTCTGAATCTTAGTGGAAATTGTTTCTTTTGTACACAACAAGTAGAAAACTGAATATTTTACTATTTTATACTGATTTATCTAAGATTAATTTTATTTAAACCCATATAAGTTTATCCTTGGAATGAATTCTTTATTATTACTTTCTTAAATAGAGTAAGTCTTATTTATTTAGGAAGAAAATTCTTTTTTAAAAACTCTGGACTCAAAAAGTGATCAAATATATGTTTTAATACGTCAAGATCAAGTAATATTTTGAACACCTATCAAATATTCTACTTTAGTATATACAAACTATATTCTATATTATTTTCAAATAAGGGATGTATAATAAGGAAAACGTTGGGCTTGCTTTTTGGACGAGATAAACATTATTAGCTGGTATTATAACAACAGATCCCTTTTATAAAGCAATAAGTATTAGTTAGAGAAACGATGAACAATATTTTTGTATATATAAAAAAACTGTAAGTTTACAATATTTGGTCTCTGTAGATATTTGTCTTGATATATACGAACGTATTTTTTTATATTATATCTTCATACTATAAGATAATCAAAGAACAGAGTGTAAAATAAATACTAGAAAAATAAATACACGTCTTATAGGAAAATGATCGCTATAGATACATAACAATTAAAAATCACAGAAAGCCTTAAAATGAACAAATGAATATCAACCACAAAAACTACTACGCATTTACAATGTCAAAAGACAATATATAAAGTAAAAATACTTAATATATAAAAGTCTAAACACAATAGACTAGATTCAGGTATGACACTTTTAAAAAAGCAAATATAAATAAACATGTACAAATATCAGCTTACAATATCAAGTATGTTATGAAATAATATATAATGAGGTCATACATACATCATATTCTTGAGGAGACGATTCCTTTCCGAAAAGTATGAAAAAGGTATTTTTGCTAACTGTATAATTTTTGATTCATGTTCTTTCTATTGTTACAGGAAATATCCGATTTTTGGATAGACTACGTAAGTTAGGACGCACAGACTGATGTATTTCAGGAGAAACTAGAAAGTCCCAATTGATTTTAGAAAATATTAATTTCAAGATTATTTTGAAATATTTGTTCCATCATGTCTGCGGCTCTTCACAGCGCAAATACATATGCCAAAGCTATAATATAAATATATTTTTTATTGCCATGGTTATATTTCGAATCCATAAGAGAGTTTATTGAATTATTGGTCCATTTGGTAAACAAAAGAAGAAGTTATATTAGCTGAAAGTGAATCAGAACAATCAATTGGACAGCCATAACAATAAAAAATATATTTACTGTGTTATAACTTTAATAACAGTGTATCTCCGCGCTGACTTGCTTCGGGGCCGACACTGGTGTTAACCTGGTACCGCTCCACTCCATATATGTAGCAAATACCCTAAAATAATCGAATAAAGCTGATATTTATTCTATACAGCCAGTACATCCTAGATCCTCCTGAAATATGTCAGTACGTTTTGGAAAATATGGGATTTTTCCAAACAACGTCAAGAAGTTCTAATACGTCCTAGGTCAAACTAATTCTGAAATCGGATATTTTCTGTAACATATTCATTTGTCACATCTTTATACATATTTGTCTTCTATAATCCTATCAAACTTTTTGTTAAATGATCTGTTTATTTTTTTTAGGAATCACCTCCAAAAAGTATAACAGGAACACAAAATCATTTGCAATTAAAATTATTATTTGATTGACAAGAGTAATTATTTTTATTTTTCTGTTATTAACGCTAACCTTATAACTAACCTAATATTATGCTAAAGGTGTCAAGAAAAAGGTTTTCTTGTGCGCCGATTTTTCTTTTATTTCCTATAGGTGTTTACGTTGGACATATAACTGAAAAATAAAATAGTTCATTACAAATATTAATAAAAGAATGTAGAAAATAATTTAACTATCGACAATGACTATACAGCTAATAGTATCAGTTTTTATTTTCTTGATGCTATACATCTTAATTTGTTCACAGAGGCAGCCTTGGCTCATTGAGTGGATATCCGGCAACGGATGCCGAAGTCGTGGGTGATTCTTACTTTGGCCCTCATACTACGTTTATATCGAGCCGTATAGGTAAGTGCAAAATGTATATACATCATGCTCTAACCCATTCCCGTCAGTTAGTGGTCTGGATACGGGATAGTTGGTGCAGATACATATTTGTTAGTCAGTGGGTCACTTGACCAACCGCTGCATCGTAACCCGAGAGTTGACAGCTCAAGAGAGGGTTCAAAATATGATCGAGGACTGTGGTTAGGAGCCTATGTTAAGCTGTAGGTTCCGTCCACTTAGACATGTCTAAGTAAATGACGAATACTTTCCTGACTTGAAAAAGATGCCAGTGGGGCAATCTTTAGCGAAAGTCTCTAATCCCAAATTTTAATGATCTCCAAATTTAAGTATTCTACCTGCCTTGTGAAACATATTTGAAAAACTATTATTATCAATATCAACAATATTATCCCAAACAATTAAATACCTTAGAATTTCTGTCGCTTTAGTTAATGTAACTGACGATAAAATTCATGCATGTGAAAAAAACGTGATCTTTTTAGATTTTGCAGAGGCGTTTGATACGATCAATCACAATCTTCTTGTATCTAAATAATTAAAATATGGTTTCGATTTCGATGATAAGGCATTATTCTATTTAGTTGACATATTAGAAAAAAATCAATTCGGAGAATGAATTTTCTGATAAAGCTAAAATTCTACCTGGCGTACCTCAAGGGTCTATATTGGACCTCTTGCTCTATTTAATTTATGTCAGATACCTTAAGTCCTAATACTGGACCCTGTGGTGGAAGATAGATCAAAATACAAGAGTTCTGACCACATTACACCACAACTTGTTACGTTCTGGACGCGCGTTTTATCATCAGCAGATGATATAAACTAAAGTAACTTATCATAACCGAGACTAGTAAACTGGTAATGATATAAACTAAAGTAAGTATCCTAACCGTTGTCAAGTAAACAATAATATGCGATGGGCAATTGCTTATCACCGTTCCTTGCAAATTTGTTTATGGGTAGATTAGAAACCCAATTCAAAAAAGAACTCAAGTATTTCCCAAGGGTGTGGTATAGATACGTAGACGATATATTTGCTATTTTTGATACTAAAACAGAAAATTTGGATACTTTCTTATAAACATTAAACAATAAATATCCTTCCATTAAGTTTACGTACGAAAAGGAGAACAATGGGCAATTACCTTTTCTCGACACGTTAGTTATTAGAAATAACGATAAATTAGAATTTGATATTTATAGGAAATTTACTAATATTGATAGGTATATAACATCCGACTCATTTCATTGCAATCAACACAAAATGGCAGCATTTCATTTCTTAACTTACAGGTTAGTCAATTTTCCATTAAGTAAAGAACGTTTTAACAATGAAATGAATCGGATTAAAAATAAAGTTAAGAGTAATGGCTATAATGACAATTTTGTACATAAATTAGTAAATAGACATAAGCATAAGAAAATGAGGCTCCCAATAAGTTCATAGTAATCCCATATTATCCCAGATATACGAGAGGTCTAGAAAAAGTATTTAAAACGTAGGTTTTAGAGTAGCCTACAAAACGGAGAACAGTTTGAAAAATCTCCTTGGAAACCCTAAAGGCAAAGTCGACTTGAAGGAGAGGAGTGGCATCTTTGAAATTAGCTGTAATGACTGCGATCTAAAATATGATGGGCAAACTAAACGCTCCATAAACATTCATTTTAAAGAATACATGGCACATTTAAGATACGGAAGAATAGAAAAGTCAAGCGTGGCCCAAAAGGCTTTGAAAAACAATCACCAAATAGGAATAAATAATCTTCAGTTGATTAAAAATGTATCTAATAATAGATTATTGGATGCATTTGAGAGTATAGAAATAGTTAAATGTGGTAAGAAAGCACTAAATAAAGACAGAGGGCCTATTCCCTACAGTGCCCTCTATTGTTTACTTGACAACGGTGCAGTCGGCTGCAACCAAGTGTGACCACATTTACCTATAAGTAGTCTCGGTTAGGATAAGTTACTTTAGTTTATCTGCTGATGATGCTAACTTGGTTAGCGAAACGCGCGTTAAGAACGTAACAAGTTGTTGTGAGTGTGGTTAGAACTCTTGTATTTTGAGATATCTTGAAATCAATAATATTAATTGTAAGGTACATTTATATTGTTGTTTGACGCAGAAATTAAGCATACGCCGTAAAATACAATATACATAAAGATTAAAAATAATTAAGTAGACTTTCAAAAGACCACAATTTTTATCTCAGTCCTTGAGATAGCAAGGAATCTGGATATAGTATTAGATAACCAACTTCGATTTTGAAAAATTAAAAAAAATGTTTTCGAAATTGTTTTTTCTTTTTAAATGTTATACAATAACTCACATATTTTAAATCAGAAATAGACGAGCAACTTAGTTGATTCGTTTGTTTTCTGGCATTTTAATTATTGTGATTTTGTATACGGGTTTTGCCTTGACCAAGGTAGTATGAGTGGCATGCAGAAGGTTTAAAATGATTTTGTGAGATTTGTCTACAATCCTAGAAAATTTAAGCATATCGCGGGTTATTACAGAGAAATTGGTTGGTTGATAATGAAAGATCGAAGGATTTTACATTTTTGAACATTTTTAATAATATCCTAAGAACTTACCTAAGAAATAACAGATGCCTGCCGCATCAGCAGAGTGCCTTTTTTAGAGAAGATTTACATACAACGCGGTTTGATTTACTACCTGAAAATTGACTTAATCTACTACTTTTAAAGTTCATAATAGAAAATATTTGTAAATATCATTACAGAATTTTATTAATCAAATTGTATTACTTCTTAGTAGATGACTTATTTTTTTAATTTGATTTCATGGTTTTTTAAACTGATTTAAAATTATTTTAGTATGATTAATGTGTTTGTCTCATTCATTTTCTTTTTGTATTCTTCTTATTCAGTGGAGTAGTTTTTTATCTGTACCGCGCCAGTCGAAGGCATTTTTCTTTAAATAATTTATCATATTTTTGTATTCTGTGTTATTTATAATAAAAGGCATCTATTTATTTATTTGATTATTCGGTCTTTTTTATTTACTTAATGTGGATTTTTCTTATTGCATTTCTTTACCTAATTTAATATTTGTCTATTCATTTTCATAGCCAATTTTACCTATTTTCATGTCGACTCTTCCAAAACGTTAGGTTAAGTAACTCTTAAAACACTTCCACTTTCCATGGTAATTTAAATCATACACACAGTCAGCACACATTTTACTTTACGTTTTTTTAAATCCTGAAGTTTCTGGATGATATGCTTTAAACATAAGTTAGTAGACATACGTACATCGAAATTTAACATTTTTTTTTGCTTAAAAAATATTTTTGTTAATATGTGTCTAAAACAATCGTAGACTATATGTTGAGATACACAATTTCTTAATTAGTTTTCGTTTAATCTGCATTTATAAATATATTTTCTACGCTGCAAAAAGTTTGTAGTTCTTTTAGAATTAATTAAGTTTCTCAGGTAGCCGAACAAAGTTGCCGATTTTTGAAAACACTTCAAAACTCACTTTGTCGCTCTAAAGCACGCATCAGCTCCGACGTTCCTTGCTTTGAATGTACTCTGTTAAGGTGCGTACTCACGAATACGAACGAATAAACAACATTGCACGTTCATATGCGTACGTTCATTTCAATTTTCTTTTTAACGTCTCCATTTAACGAACGTATATGTATGGTGTGCATAAATTTGTGCACCTTTGACAACGTGCAACGCTTTTGCGCTTTCAAGTATCAACAACTGAGCGAACGTGCTTTCCCTAAGTGAGTATGTGGCTTTACGATTGCTCATTTCTAACATAAGACGTGAGAGCATTCGCTTAAAATAAAAATGAATTACTAATAATCAGTGAAATTATTGCAAAATGGTATATTTGATAATAGAAAGAAATCTCCGAAATTATATAAAAAAATGATATATTACATACCCTTGCTTGTAGAACAAGATTGTGACTAATTCGTCAAGCGACAATGTATCACTTTAAGCGTTTAATACACAAACAGCTATAGCAGAGACAATCAGGCTGAGACGCACAAGTGAATGTAAAAAAATCATCCGAGAGAGATATTTACTTCGCGTTCTTATTCTATCTCCACGGAAAGTGAAATCAGATGGCGCCGTAGATTGACGCTGCCGTTTGCTCGCGAAATTCAAAACGCTTCTCTTTTCTTTCCTGTACTTTAAAATTTTCTACATTAATCCAATAAAACAAACGCGTAATTTTAAATATTATTTAGTGCTAAGCACTTAAAGGCTGAAAATTTGGACATTTGTCGGTAAAATATAATAAAGTTTTATTTTTTTTTCTGACCTGACCTACTTGCAAATTGAAATGGAAAAGATACGCCAAGTGAAAATTAACCGAAATATATCTTAGTGGAAAATCATGTCAAATCATTCAATCAAAATCCGCCATGCTATCGGGAAAATATTTACCTCCGGGAATATAATTATATCATGGCGGATTATTTCACCTTGTGAGTATGTTATCAGTATCAATAATGCCAATATTTCGACACGAAAATGTCAGGGATTTAAAAAAACTTTAGGTACATATAAAATATTTAGCCTATTTACAAACTTGTAAATATTTACAGCTCATCCCTTATTTCACTGTTACTTTTTACAGTCTATAAATAAGCACACACATTTATAACATACACACTAACACTACACAAAGTCAAATAAAATAGACCAGGGAAAACTGAATAAAACGTAAAACGTTAAACACAATACAAAGAAGGAGCAATAAATCCACCATTTTCAAATATCCAAATGAGAATCGTAGCGAAGAGGGACGGACGTCAGTCAATTTAAACTATTTCAATAAATGACAGTTCTCCACTCGCACAAACATGAGAAAGACGGAAATAAAAAATAAACTTTAAAGAAAAATACAGTTTGGCAAGAGTGCCGAGAGCGATTACATCTATGTTAGCTTTCCACGATGAGAAACAAGGACGAATATACAGTAAATTATACGAGATGAATGAAAAGAGGTAGACATATTGAACAAATTTTTCATTCGTCTCAACTTTGTTGTCTCTGGCTATAGTTTTGACATAAATCAAACTTTCGATCTACCAAACCTACTAGGCATCCTTTGCGATTAGCCTCAATGTTCGCGAGTGATGTCATTACGTCTAACTTCACTTTTCGGGGTTTTAGAGATTAGCCACGTTTGTATTTGATTTTCTAATAAATAAGTAATGTACAATGAGCCGACTGAATTGTAATTATGAAGGTGCCCCAATGTCACACTGTTTGAAGAGAATAATTAATGGAAATACAATTTGCCAATTAGTTTAATCTAAATTAGAATTATTATAATAAAGTAACATACCTTTGAGTATATAATCCGTAAGTAAAGTGGGTACTGTTGGGCTATCTTCATTAATGGCTTTTAGAACTGAAAAATAAGCATTCTCATAAATTTTAGTAAAAACCCTTAGAAAAACGCTAACTAATAATTACAATAATGTTGATTAATAACAACTCTATTACTGCAAAACTGGTATTATAAAAATAGAAACTTAAAATACAAATAACTAAAATACATAATATCAAAAAGCAAACAGATAGTTGTCTTTGTTATAAAAAAATGTCAAAACGCCACTTTTCTACAAAAGTCAAAAAAATATGGCTTCCGGTCGTTGTGCAAAGCATAAACTCTTATTTTGTGTGAGGGCATTGAACATTTCCGGAAGACTGAATTCATTATTAGTACCTCTCTAAATATTATAGAAAGTCTAAATTAAACTTACTTTTGATCAATACTTGAAGGGTTTGGTTGTCAGGAGTACCACTATCTATGTGGTATGGAATCACTGTCGTTAAATACTGAAAAAAAAGTTTTTATTTAAGTTGTTGTCTGTAACTGAAGGGATATATTTCTGATTAGAGGAGTTCAAAAGATTACATTACTTGGCTGCAAGGCGTAAATTGTAGAAATTATTTTTTTAGAAAAACCAATAGTGATAATTTATGTTTGCAAATAGTATGATGAACTTGTCATTATCTAAATAAATATGATTTACTGACTGATCGTTACGTTTTCTCTACATTCATAAATCTCGTTATGCAGATTGATGGTATAAAGTATTATTAATATCCTAAACTTTAACAAACTTCTTAATGATGACTTAAGAATAAGATTTAATAATTAATTCCAACTTTAAAACAGCCACACTCGTCTCAGTGGCGTAGCAAGTTCGGAGAGGGCAAACATAATAAGGACGCCAAAGTAAAAATACACTAAATTATTTTTTTGCGAACAAGAAAAATGAATATAAAAGTTGTTTTTCCTAGGAAAAACAACTGACGACCAAAAATAAAGTGATGACGCCAAAAATAAAGTGATGACGCCAAAACTTTGTACTTGGAATGCCAGTTTTATTTCCAATAGAAGTATTCAATAGACGTTCCACAGTATTCAGTTTTGGCACTTACCATATTTCTCCTGCAGATCAATGACTCTTTTCTTCTAGCAGCAATCCTACTCACAACTCTGTTAATGATAGTATACCTCACTCCAATATACAATTTCCCAAACCTGTCTCCAAAACTGAAATTTATGATAGGCGTAAAGTAATGACTATTCTCAACCGAGGACTTCATTAAAATCGTAGAATGAGGAGCAAAGAACCTTTTCCAGTTTAACGCCACTAAGACATAATCATGTTTACTATCTCACAAATTATTTCCCAGTACTGACACCATTCAAATGAATAATCAATCTTTTCCGAGCTCGAAAATACTTTTCTTCTGCCAATTTGTACACCCTTTACACTTCTCAAATCAGACCCAGCCTGGAGTATTGATCGTATATATAGGGAGATGCCTCTCCTTCAATCCTTAATATCTTTGACTCTGCTCAAAAAAGAGCCATTCGTCTGATGGGTGATCCAAACATCACCAGGAAGCTTGCATCACTAGAGCATTTCGAATTGTGGGCGATCTGTCTCTGTTTTACAGGTACTACCACGGTTTCTGTTCTGATCAATTGTCATCCATTATGCCCTCCTTAGTGCCAGGGGGACTCGAGCATCGACCCACGTGCATCCCTTCACCGTCCAATTGCAGAGACCAACGAACTTCTACATTGTTCGCTCCTTTATTCCCAGAATGTCTCGATTATGGAATGTGTTACTAGCAAATGCGTTTCCCCCGTCTTCACTTAAAGCAACCACGGCATCTAGTTCTTAGACCTTCAGCCTTCGTGATCTGCTCATAGATAAAAAAGTTATTTTGGACTACTGGTGTATTTATGAATAATGTTTTTGTCACGCCCTTCTTAGGTGGTGCCCTTTTTTGGTAAATCCCACCAGTAAGTAATGCTTTGTTTTCAGTAAATACGACGTGATGAGTTTTTTAGTCATCACTTTTTTCTGCTAGTCGTAATTTTGTACATTATTATATGTATGTATTATTATTATTAGTCAATATAATTTTACCGCTGCTTTACTTCATTGCGCCGCCTCTATTATGGACTGCACCCTCCGCCCCTAATACAACTTCATCAATATATCTTTTTGGTATGGGGTACACCAAAAATTTGAGTTACTATTCTTTGAGAACGGCATATTTTTTCAGTAGAATTTAAAAACCTCAAAAAAATATCACGTCTTATATTATTTGTTGTACCAAAATAGTTTAAAATAGTAAAACATTATTGGGCATAAGAAGAGCTTCCGATTGTTACTTTATAATTGACGTACGGCCGTTACAATTTATTCGAATGATTTTTTAAGACAACTATTTAAACTTACTTTTGGATCCAATCCATTTGGAGTTTTTATCGAATTATTTTTGGAACTCCTCTTCCTTTCGACATGATATTGCCTTCTTTTGTTCTGGACCGCGAGCAGTAAGGAAATAAAAGTGTTCTTCAGTTCTTTCTCGTACTCTAATTCGTCCCTCAATGCCAGTTCAGAAATTAAGGTTTCTGAAAATTCTCTAATAAGGACTTCCAGTTCCAGGAATAATTCATTGAGCTGAGAAAGGCTAAGATCGCGTAGCTCTAAAAATGGAATATATAATTTATTTTAAAACACTTGAACAAATGTAGTGAAATGCTTTTAAAACCTACATTTGGATGTTAAATTAAAGCGGAATGGAGATAATTCTTTTTTTTTAAAATAAAAAATATGTACGGTCTTTCTAATTTCAGAAATAATGTGAGAAATATATTTTTTCTATACGAAAAAATGTTAACATTTTGGCAAAAATCTTCGGTCACAAGACTTAAAAAAAAAAAGGTGTTTGCAGTTTTTTTTTTCGCAGATTATTTAAACATTCAATTCGAGAATCAAATGAATGTTTAAGTAAATTGTTTAGAAAACCTTTAAACATCTTTCCTTTGTATTGCATTCTAGACAGGAAAATTTTAAACCAAACCTTTAGTTTTAAGAACTTGTCATCAAATTAAAATTTATATTGACTATTTTCATAAAATCTTTTTATTGCAGTCATCGTTACTCTTACGCCACAAAAATTAATGTAAATTATGAACCATAAGTACAGCTAACTAAACTATCAGCTAAGGAAATAGATACGAAACCAAAATAGATATTGGGATATATCAGATTACGCCAAATTTAAGCATAAATCATGTAAATTAATATCGTCATTTAAAATCAGAATAGTGATTAAACATTGATGGGAAAGAAAAAAGGTCAGTTATTATCAGTCTTGAAAAATTCTACTACACTATTAAAAGATCACAAATAAAAATGTAAAGAATACAGTACTATAATAGTTTTAAATGCGTGAATCTCTTCAATAATTATAAGAGGTAGTGAGTTAAAGAGACATGAAAAACGCTCTACAATATAGTGGAATATATAAAAATGGGAATACATTGGCTCTTATGACAAGGTTTTCCTGGGTATCTTTAAAAATAAAGGTATGAATCCCACTATATTTATAATCAGCAAAATGAGGCCTGTTTAATAGATTTATAATATACAGAGTGTTATATTTAAAAGTTTTGTCTGAAAGAAAACTTACTATCTTCATATAAAGGGGAGGCGAGTACCTCTTTGGCTTTTTCCATAACTTCACTGTTTTCAAAAGAATCACGAGGACTATCATCTAAAGAGCATTCTTCTTCTTGCATCATGTCATCTATTTCTTGTATTACCTTAAATTAAAACGTCATCTTATCAAAATAATGTCAAACTGTTTTTTTATTATTACAGGTTTTTGAAAAATTCTGAAATGAAAAAGAGATTTGCCCTAATCTCCATCAAAGATAGACAATAAATTTATTATATTTTATTAGAATATACATTACTAAAATAAATTAAATTTAAATTTTGAACAATCGTTTTTTGACAATGAAAATATCTATTTACCTCGTCGGCGGTTTTCAAAGGTTCAGTGTCCTGCTGAAGACCACCAAGTATAAGAGTGTGCATGTCAAGATCATTGGCTACCTGTTCGTCTTCGGAAGAAAGGTCAAGGTCATCATCTGGAGTCTGAGGTTGCTAGAAAACCAATAGTAACATTAATTAATATTAATGTTCTGACCGGAAAAAAGAAAAAGGAACTATACCCTATATACTAAAAATCGATAAAAATGCGCTTTCACACATCTTTATCAAAAGTTTTTGGCCGAAAGAGATATATGTATAATAGCAGAAATATATAATTTCTGCAGGTGCAAAACGGCCTACTAGAAGAATTGCTTTCGATTATGTCACAGGGTACCGTCCTGCGATCATGATTTCTAGGCCTCTACCCTCAACAGGCAGGCTTGTACCCAGGGAGATCTGAAATAACAGATTGCTTGATATGACAAAATCGAAAACGAAACGTCTATCATACTGAAACAGTACTACACCCTAAATGTAACACTTAGCACCACCTATTGGGGCTCCGGTGATTTCCGGCTGCAGACCCATAGGTAATTTAAAAGTATGCACTAGCACCATCATGCGGAGAGTAGATACTAAAAATCGATAAAAATGCGCTTTCACGCATCTTTATCAAAAGTTCTTGGCCGAAAGAGATATGTAGAATAGCAGAAATTATATATTTCCTTTTTATATATATGGGGGGAGTCTGATGCGGAATTGGTTACTGCTGCTTGTGATTCCTCAACGGGTCGCTCTTATGAAAAGGTGTTCAGCGCGCTACGTTTTTAAGTCATTATTATTTTTTGAGTATATAACGCACTATTTTTTGATAGAAAATAGTGGTATTATTAAGTAAGTAATATGAATTTATATAAAATATATTACATTTTTATAATGAAAATGTAGATTATAAAATGCTTAATATTTTTATTTTTAAGTAAATTGATTGGAAAATGTAGGTAAAGCGGCGGTTCACCCGCGTCCCCTGGCGAGCCGCCACTGAGGACTGGGTTTTATGACACCCTGGATACATATTATTTATGCTCTTTTTAGTTAAATAATCTATAACATCATAATAAATGTTGTGCAAAGTTTGATTAGAATTAAGATACCCAACTAGGAAGTCTACTTCGGTACCTAGTCTCCTTTATCACAGAAAAAAATAGAAAATAAATACTATTTCGAAAATAGCAAGAAATAGATATACATAACATACTTTATGAAAAATATTCAGAACAAAATTGAAAAATCAAGCAAATATTCCATTTATTTAACGTAAATTCGAGAACGCTGAAATTGTGAAAATATTTTTATAAGATAGAGAGCGGTTTGTTATGGTCATAAAACAAATTTTAAATTAACACTTGTTTTAGTTTTCTATAATAATGTCTAATGTACCATCAAACATGAGACACCCTGGAAATACTAAAATATATGTAATACGGAGCATTAAGGTAGCTAATTAAACTGATAAATAATTTATACGAAAACTCTAATGTCGGAGTTTTACGTTAAGCCAGTCACCATAAGAGGTTAGTTTTCAAGTCCGCACCAGCACGGGATTG
This sequence comes from Kuschelorhynchus macadamiae, assembly GCA_030620095.1. Lineage (NCBI taxonomy): Eukaryota > Metazoa > Arthropoda > Insecta > Coleoptera > Curculionidae > Kuschelorhynchus > Kuschelorhynchus macadamiae. The sequence goes on from JAUTXW010002777.1 coordinate 850,082, forward strand.
TCTTACTTGTAACTCAATTCAAATCAGTCTGCAAATAAAAACATTTCATCGTATGGTTTTCTATGTATCAAGGGATATTTTTATGATAGAAATGAAAAATGTCAAATTCGTGAAGCCTCTAAAGTTGTTAGTAATCCAGTCTAAGCAGAGTCATGTTACAGATGAAATAAACAAAATCTCATGACTCACTGCGATAAATATTAATTGGGAAGCCAATTAACCGCATTTAGTTTGGTAATTGTGTATTATTTACATGGCTTCCTTTGTCTAAACTTAGGTTTTTTTTTGAGCCGAGAAAAATGGTTTATTGTTTCCATTTGTTCCATTATTTCAAAATTTCAAATAGTGAGTCAGTAATAATTCCATCCACAACTATACAGATATGACGATATAAACATTTGACGCAATTGTAAATAAGGATATAAGTCATTTAAATTTTATCTGGAAATATTAGTCCAGTTCAAATAGTCAAAATGGTGTTAATTTTTGCTACTGATATTAAAAATATGAGTGGTGGTTGACTGATTCGAAATGATATGTCTAGAAAAATGTGCAAAAGTTTCAAACCCGCACATAAACAATATCAAAAGTTATTAGCAAACTAAGAATTAAAAAAAAGGAGTTTTGGCAGTAACAACTAAAAAAAAATATACTTTTAAATATTAAATTTAACTTAAAAAAAATATATATGGTATTATCCAGACACTCAAAAGAAGCATATCCAATAAAAAACATTTCTTTCACTGATTTTTCATAAATAAAAATTTTAACGTTTTGTTAGTTTCATTTATTAATAACTAATAGATTATAACAATCAAAAACATCGAAATGTCATAATCTCAAATAGTATAGTTGTGATAATATCTCCACGAAGGGAAATAATTTATGTGGCTTTTGTTTAACAATTATCCGATTTAAAATATAAACGAAAACTCAAAAAAAAAACGTTAATTAACAATTATTAATAATAGAGATAGAGTTCCGGGAGTCGGGACTTTTTTATTGGAAATGTGTTCATCTTTAAAGATCCTTTTTTTCTTAAATTTCAATAGTTTCCGAGTTATTTTCCAAAAAAAAACTCCTTAAATATGCATTCTTAACAGTTGCGGGAACATTCTTATTAGCCAGGACAGTTGGACATTTAATGAAAGTAGTGGGTTCCTTACTAACCGATAAGGGCATACATGCCTTTGATTCCACATTGCTTATACATTTTTTTGAGGGTGATCTACGATAATCTTTTGCCTCTTATTGCTTTTAATCTCTTTCTCTCATTGATCCTAATTGTTTGCAATAGGTATATGATATTTAAAACATAATATTATTTTCAACGGGTTTCTGCCTGACTCATGTTTTAACAGTTCAAAAAATCGGTAAATTTCCTTTTCCCGGAACTTCCCTCGTTATAAATCTTTCCTTTTGTTAGGAATAGTGAAGTGTGACCCAATTTAGTTCCGCACATAGACAATTGTTAACACTTATATACTGTCTTTTCAAATATTGTTATTGGTCACTATTTTGTTCCCATATAGGATTCGTACTAAACAGATTTTACCTATGCTACATATAATTTAAAATAAATTGAGTAATAAGTTTTTACATTGATTTTTTAAGACCGCCATTTTGTTCCGTCATATTGAATTCAAACTAGTTTATCCCTATATCACATTTAATTTTTGTCCAAAATTTGAAATCTATTGAACAAGAAGATATTTATTACTTTGATTTTTTAAACATTTTATTTGATCTTCATTTTGTTTCACCAACTACTACAATTTGACCAGTTTATCTCTATATCGCACTTAATGCGCTAATAAGTAGTTTTTTAGAGTAAATTTTTTAAATATTTTATTAGGCCGCAATTTTGTTTCGCCAACTTGTTTTTTATCAGTTAATCTTACCAGTTGAATTCTACGTAATACTTGATTTTTGTGCAAATTTTGGATAATTAGTTTTTTAGTAATATTTTTTTTACATTTCACTAGGTTAGACCGTCATTTTAGTCTGCCATATTGGATTTTTATCAAAATGTTACCAGGTCATTCCTATATGACCCTTAATTTTTGACCAGAATTGGTACATGTTTTTCGGCATCTAAGGACCCTGAAGCTTGAAGATCGGCAAAAATCTCAGAGAGTAATTTTTTTACGATTACAATACTGAGTGTCCCATCCAAAGGTATCACGTCATATTGCTGAATAACTCAAAAACTAAGAAAGGTATCAAAACGCGGTTTGGACAGAATTACTAAGAATTTTTTAAAGGATTTGTCAATTCATTGCGGTATTTTTTAAAAATAAGTATTTATTTTGATGAATATTACTCGATTATTTTAAATGGAACACCCTATATATTTTATCAACAGAAGCAGCCTTTCTACTTTTCATAAATATAAATATAATTTCATAATATATGCATTGTTTTATTTGTCTTAAAACTAGACAATAGAAAATGCAATTATCATTGAACTAACAAAATGTTTGCAAATTAATACCTTGTGTTTTTTATTAGTCGGCATAGCAAAGGCAGTTTCATAGCAACGAAAAGATGACAGTGTCACTGTTACCTTTATAAAAACCCTGTTCAACTTTTAAATTAAAATGTTTACCTCACTCAAAATAGAAACAGTATCCCTATATATTGAGTTAAAATCAATTACTCTCACCTTTGGGGAAATTTTTTACAAAGGCAGTTTCATATCAACGAAAAGATGACAGTGTCACTGTTACCTTTATAAAAACTCTGTCCAACTTTTAAATTAAAATGTTTACCTCACTCAAAATACAAACAGTATCCCTATATATTGAGTTAAAATCAATTACTCTCACCTTTCGGGAAATTTTTAATAGGAATCCAACTTCAAGAAGAACTATTTTGCTATGGGCTCGAAAATTTACAACAAATGGCTCAGTCGAGAAAAAACGTAGGACAATCAGCATCCAAACGTTTTAGATGACTTACTGGAAATTGAAAACTTTTGGCTAATCATCATAACAATCGAATTTCGTTAGAAAATTATTGCAAGGTCATTAGAAATGTCAAAAAGCAAAGTTAACAGACTACTGAAAGTCTTAAAATTAAATGGGTATAAAATACAAACCTTTCAGAAGATTCCATAGCATTGATAGTGTTTTTTATCTGAAATAATTTTAGACTTATCTGAAATAATTTTAGACTTATCTGAAATAATTCTAGACTTATTCCGAGAATACCCGAGGTCGGCACTTATAATGTCAGATGAAACTATTTTCTAAATAAGTGGACGAGTAAATAAGCATATCTGTCATATGTGAGGAAGTGAGAATCCACGTGCTTTCAATGAATTTGAACGAGATTCACCAGAAGTATCTGTGTGTTCTACTTTATGAAATGAAAAACATACAAGGAGATAATTACACAGATATGTTAGAAAACTTTTTTTACCCACAAAATGATCAGGACGGAATTGAAGATATTGGTTTTCAACAAGATGGCGCTTCAGCGCATTTTTCAATGATTGCTCGAAAATTTGTCAACAGAAAATTCCTTGGCCGGTGGATAGTTAGAGCAGGTTCAATGGTCCAAATGATTTTTTTTTGGAGTTATGTGAAGGAGCGATATTATAATCCGATCCCACGCACATTGCAGGGACTGATGAAGAACATAAGAAATGTGATATGAGAAAAGAAAATTAAAACAATGTATACATTTTTGAAAAGTAGAAACATCAGGCATTCTTCTAATATACGGGGTGTTCCATTTAATATAATCGAGTAATGATCATCAAAGTAAATACTCATTTTTAAAAAAATACCGCAATGAATTTAAAAAATTTGGCAACACCGTCAAAAAAACTTCAAAACATTCTTAGTAATTCTGTCAACCGCGTTTTGATACCTTTCTTAGTTTGGAGTTATTCAACAATATAATGTGATACTTTTGGATGGGACACTCAGTACTTACCCTCATGAAATATAAAAAATTAGACGAAAAATATTAAATTTTTTCATCTGTGAATAGATCCTGAAGGCCGAAGGCATAGGCGTATCCAGGGTTTTGTTTGGGGAGGGCTGTTCAGCGCAAAAAAATGCAATAAAAAACAGTAAACTTCCAGGGAAATCGGTTTTAAATATTGTAAGGTCAGTTAGGTTAGCTTGGCGATGTCAAAAATACGCAGAATTACAAAATTTAAGTAATTCAACGATTTCGCGAGTTTATCGCAGACGATTCGCAAAGGTTCAAATTCGAGCGGTGTTGTTATCGAATTATGTTTTGTTAAGTACATAGATAATAAATAAGCAAAAAACAATAGGTGGAAATATGTATATAAAATAGAGTCGTAAAAACATACTTTAAACTAGCCTTTAGGGGGCTGCAGCCCGGCAGAGGGAAAGTTTATTGATGCGGAAATCAATGATTTGTAGATTAAGAGAAGAGGGGAGAGACCTTTGCTGGTAACACATTTTATAATTTTATAATTCTTACATTCTGGGAATAAAGGAGCGAACACAGTGGGATGTCCTTGAACTTTGCAGTTGGGCCACAAGAATGACTAAGCAAGGCATAATGGATGATATTTCATAAGAACAGAATCCGTGGTATTATATGTAAAACAAATAAATATTCATCACAATTTGACGCTCTAGAGAGGTAAGCTTCCTTGTTAAGGACTAAAGGAGTGGCTGCTCCCCATACATGTGAGCAATACTCACAGGTTGTTCTACAAGTTCGCAGAAGAAAAATATTTTCGAGCTTGAGATCCTGCTGAAAATTAATGTTGTAATTATTGGAACATAATTTGTGAGATACGATTTTATGAAGGTCCTGGGTTAAGGATAAAATCATTACTCTACGCCAATCACCAATTTCAGTCTTGTAAACAGGTTTGGGAAATTGGATGTTAGAGTGAAATGTACTATCGTTCGCATAGCTGTAAATAGGATTGCTGATATGAGAAAGCAGATCTTTGATGTGTTATAAATATGCTTAACTCAAAAGTAATCTTTAAATTACATGAGTAAAAGTTTTTTGGGAATTACCCATTTTGAGATTAGTTGGTAAATGATTATAAATCTTTCGAATTGTACTTCTCCGCAATGGCAGAGGTAAATTGAGAGCCTGACGCGTCTTATGCTGGGGAGTGGGATCCTGGAGTCCAACACGGTTTTTAAATATGAGGGATGATGTCTACAAGAGAAAGAGAGATGTGAGGGTTACAATCGCTGAGCCACGAAGTGCGGTCTACAAAATTCTCTTCGGCTAACACCGAAAATAAATCGGACTACTCTTTTCTAAAGGACGAAAAGCCCTGATTGGTCACCTCAGAATGATATACCCATAGACCTTATATAGTATTAGATGTCAATGGATATACCATATCTTAGGTGCGACTCAAATAAAGCGAAATATACTCTCCGTGCTAGTTGGAGGCACAGTTCCTCTCTAACTGCTCTCACATCAAAACATCCTGATGAGAGTTTTTTGCTGACAGTTAATATGTGCTCCTCAAAATGTACTTCACCGTCAAACAGAATCCCAAGAAACCTAGTCACAGATATCACCGAAAGACGATCCCCATCCAAAACACATCACGCACATCAACCCAAGAATGTGGGTTTTACTCAAGTTTAAACAAAGGCGGTTAGAGTTAAACCACTCTTTAATGATTATCAGGTTATTTGGTTTGCTTTAGCTGCATAATCTCCCTGTCTTGCCACTATATGTCCTAAAACTAAGCCTTGTGGAATACCGCAGTTAGTTCTTAAGGCAGAAGATCTTGTTCCTGAGTGCACCACCACATATTGAGAGAGACAAGTTAGGATCTAAACCATGAGTAAGCCAAGCCCCAAAAACCATATTTCTCGAGGTTACAATACAACACATTAATACATAATACAATAATTTGGAATTTTCCAGTTCCAGTTGTGAGTTAACGAAGTTAAATAGATCTGCTATGGACCTTTAGTGGCCGAAGTCTTATTGCTTATCACGGATAAGTTTATATCTTTAAAGGTAATTTAAAAGATCAGTATTGATATATTTCTTGATAGCCTTTCTCGTAATAGGGACTAGGGATCTGTAGTTAGAGGGAAGAGCTTTGGATCCCTTTTTGAAAATAGGCTGTACACGAGTAGGTTTCCAGCTTATGGGAAAAATGCCATAAGGCAACCTGATATGGATATGGGCTAGTTGAGAGGCGCCCTTTTTAGGACTATGGTCGAAATACCACCAAGGACAGAGGACTTTTTGCTTTTAAGTATTTAAAGAATATTCGATGTAATATTTTAATCCTGTTGTATGGCAAAATCGATAGTAATATATTAGTACCAATTTGATATTTGTGTTACATAAAAACATACCACATATTTAGATTACATATTCATGATATTCACCTCACTATTTTTCCGACATTTTATAAATAGAAAACGTAAAAAGTTAATTAATGTCATTTGCTAAATGACAATGCCGCACCAGATGTTTTATTTATACGTTTTTTCTCATCGGACCCACACAAAACTGTTTCCAAGGCGAATATGAGATGACTCGTCCATGTGTTAAAACAATATCACTTTAAACTGGAGCTTATTTACTTATGAGTATGACGTAATGCTTTCAGTGTTTTGGATAGACTATGCGTGTTTTATTAGGTGTTAAAACATCTACAATATGTGAAAATGTACAAAACAGTGTTAAAAAAAAATTAGCAGGCTATTTATTTCATTTTACAGTTCCCGTTTGCCGTGATCAACACTGAAATGAAACAGGCTGGCTTTCATAAAAATACGTTTAGAATAAAAAGAAAAAAAACACATACACAGTTTTTCCTTCAAAATGCTGGCCCGTAGGAATGGGACGAATAATGCATCAAAGAAAAAAAATCTCTAAAGGAATTTATGAGCCTGAAAATGTCTCCCTTTGACATGAATATCCGAAGGGATGAAAATTGGACCTACCAGAAAAGATGGAGATAACCCGGGCCAAAAAAGCTTAGTTCTTTTGTGACTGTCAATTTAAAAATTTCAGAGAGATTTTGTACATTTGAATTTTACCAAAATAATAAAAGCAACTTAATCCTATAATTTTCTGTACGACCCACTCCAAATAAAAGAGCTTTAAACTTTAAACATCCCTGCCTATTCTTTGCTGGCACATATATAGCCATGCTCACTAATACCAACGATATATTATACTCCAAATAGATGATCTATCCAATGTAAAAACAAAATACCTCTAAATGAATTCCAACTTGTGTTGTATGCCGTTCGTATAGTCTATAGTTGAGGTCCATGGAAAAATATTCGCGTATTGTGGACATTGACCACAATAGCCTGTCCGCGATGCAATCCGATCGGCTGATCAATTGGTTTATAGATCGATTTTATTCTATTACCCGGCAATCATATTTGCCTCGTTATGGCATAATTTTTGTATTGTATATCTAAACAAGTAGACCGAAATCACACTTCTGACAACACCAAACCAAATATTGCTAGGTGCATTCTAAATAATTCATTGTATTTGATGGACTGCCTATTAGAAGTATAATCAGTCTAATACATAAAATTCATAGCGTGATTTTAGAGATTTTGATATTCTCAAGGTGATAGAATGTGTGTGTATAGCTAGCTGGTATATAATAATAACTAATAACTAAAATAAATGATATAATAGAGAAAGGCGAAAATAATATATTTCTTTAGATAACTTTGGAACAGTCAACATACAGCTGACCATGCGAAATGTAAGAATCCGTGAATTAACAACTCCAGCAATGGATAAAGTTTGCTCTTGAATCATATTTATCGACGGCAAAACATACTTTTAAACGTCGGCGGGTGTCACGGGCTGGAGAACGATACATTACTGAATCATTTTCTATGTTTCATAACTTCCACAAGAGTTACAGATTCTTCCTTACAAACTGGCACTATCTGAACTAGTAGAAGTCGGTTTGAAAATATATTTTACTCCTTTTTACGACCTCAAGGGTGGCATTTTTAAATAATTATTTTAAAAACAATTGACGAAAGTATCGCCTTAAATTCTTCTTTAGTTGAAGCGATATTGTAATGTGTTTTTATTTTACTCTGAACCCCCAAACTTTTTCACCCTCTTATCCCTTCGACCTTTCGAGTTTCTCAGGTTTACCCCTAAACGGTTTCACGTACTCTTGAACTCTCTCTTCAAAGTGCTTTTATTTTTGCCTTAGATGGAGTTTACCGAGTCACATTTAAAAAATATATGTTTATATATGTTTTGGTAATTATTTTTGATTGAAAGAAGAACACGCTTCTTAAAAAATCAAAAAATCAGTATTTGGTTTTTAATTTAAGATATATTAAAGAAACACACTTCATCTTTTGTTCACCACCTTAGTACTCGAAAAATTATTATTTTTTGAAACCATTGAAATATTGAAAATATATTTTTAAGAAAGTAAAAACCACAATTCATTTTTAATCTTTAACATCTTCAGTAAGTGGATTTCTCTTTGTATAGTAATCGTGAAAAAATTACCTTCCCAATCCTTTTAAATATATTCACCTTTCAGGGTTACTAGATGTCGAAAAATGAGATTTCTCAATTCTATAGATTGTCTGTTCGCGGCCTAGCTAAAAAACTACTTAACCAATTGACTTCAAATTTTACTCAAAAATTAAGGGTCATATGGGGATGAAATGCTAATATTTTGGAAAAAAATAAAAATATGACGGAACAATTTGCCTGAAATTTTGCGCAAAAATAAAGTTGCTATGCAGGAATGAACTGGTAAAATTTTGGTACGAATCCAAGGTGGCGCAACAAAGTGGCGGCTTAATAAAATATTTAAAACAATCAACGTGAAACGAGCAAGAATTAAGTGTGATATGGAGATGAATTGATAAAATTGTAGTACGAATTCAAGATGGCGAAACAAAATGGCAGCCAAATAAAATATTCATAATCCAGGATTTACAGATCTTCTCGTTTTTGGGGTCCCTAGATGTAAAAAAAAACATGTTTTCTCAATTCCGTCGGACTGTGTGTCTGTCTATCAGTTCGCGACATAGATAAAAAACCACTTACCGGATTGATTTCAAATTTTAGTCACAATTTAAGGGTCATACGAGGATGATGTAGTTACATTATGATAAAAATCCGATTTGGCGAAACAAAATGTTAAAAAAATTATTACTAAAAAACTATTTATCCAATTTACCTCAAATGTTACACAAAAATCAAGTATTACATTAGAATGAACTGATAATATTTTGGTACGAATCCAAGATAGCACAACAAAATGACGGCCTAATAAAATATTTAAAAACCAGCCTGAAAGAACTACTTTTTAGGATGGTTTGAGCAAGAATTAAGTGTGATATAGAGATAAATGGTTAAAAATAATGGCAGAATTCAAGATGGCGAAATAAAATAGTGATCAAATAAACTTTTTTAAAAAAAGCACTTATTCAATTTACTTCAATTTCTGCACAAATATTAGATATGATATAAGGATACATTGGTAAATATATTGGTATGAACCCAATATGGTGGAACAAAATGGCTCCCAGTGAAAGTTTTTAAAAAGGCAGTATATTTATATGTGTTACTAAAGGGCTATGTTCGAAACTAAACTGGGCCACACTTCAATAATACTAATAAAAGGAAATATCTAAAACGAGAGAAGTTCCGGGTAAAGGAAATTTACAGTTTATTTGTTATTTTTAGTCCTCTAGTCAGTATATCTGCCCCAGCCGAGCAAAACAGTGAGTTTTTTTAAATACTAATTTTTAAATAAGCCGCAAGTGGTTCGTATCTTGTTGAGATACCTACCATTTTTTTTAAATACGCTAGACTTTGTATTTTTAAAAACAATCAGGGCGGTATCTTGTTCGACTAGCGACAAAGATCTGTGCTAACTAAGATTTCTCTAAATTAACACTCTAGTAAACCCTTATTAGCTAGCTGATTTCAGCTAGTTTAAATTGAAAAGTTAGAGGCTGTGGACACGTGCAGATGTAATGAAATAAATGGCGTCATATATAAACCATCACATTTCGAATAACTAGTCATTCTCAGTGCTACCTACTCATCATAAAACAAATTGGAGTAATAGACATATAGTTAATTGCTTAATAAGTGGAGTAATAGACAAACAACAATTATCAAACACTGACGAATAACAAAATTTACATTTAAGGCAAATTCAGAAACGCTAGAAGGACATAAAGGAATCTTGGTTGAAGGCTGATTGAACCTTGATTTCATCACATCCCCGTAGCGTACGGCTACAGAAGTTTTGCAGAATATACTCTTAACTGCCCCGAACAACAAAATTACTGGCTGCGTCTGTGCATCAATAAATAAACTGAACGCATAATGACAGTCTAAAAAACCCAAACATGCGGATAATTTCCGCAGTGAAAAATTAATAGTTTCATTTATGTATTTCTTATCTATATTTTTCTTGCATAAAACATCACTTTTAAATAGCACAAGTTTTTTAGCCATTTAATTCCAATGATAGTCCACATGATTTGGAGACTGCTTTCCTATGATGTCACTAACTTTTTGCCTTGAAAAGTATGATGTTTATTCGATTTTATGGACTTTTCTTCACTCTGAAAAGACCGGTTCAATATTGCCCGGCTCCACGACTTTTTTAAATTGCGCTCTCAAAATTCAGAGGTAAATCGTATACGCGACAACTTCAGAAACACGAATAACTTTTATTGTAGGTCGACTAAAAGGATATTATTATTAAGGAAACCATGGTTATATGTGGTATTAATAACCTATGTATTCAAACATAAAAAAACGGTAAAGTCGCTTTACCCGGAACTTTCCTCCTAACGGATTCCACCACATACATAAAACACAGTTTATATATACATATAGTTATTTGGTAATATTTTATACATTTTATATACGCATTAATATCTGCCACTTTTCTTGATAAAGTGAAAATTTTACTATGCGGAAAGTTCTGTTAAACGGGCTTTACATATTTTTGTACCCAAGTACCCAGAACTTACCTTATAATAAAAGTCTCGTATTATTGCAATTTATACAATATCTATACATTTTTTATCAAATAAATATATGTATATACAATACCTATATAAACTCCAAATTATCTGTGTGTGGTAGAATTCGTTACGGGTGATGTTCTGAGCAAAGGCCAATCTACTGATTTTTTAAAAAACTTTTTGGTCTATATATATATATATATATATATATATATATATATATATATATATATATATATATATATATATATATATATATATATATATATATATATATATATATATATATATATATATATATATATATATATATATATATATATATATATATATATTCTACCATATATATATATATATATATATATATATATATATATATATTATATATATATATATATATATATATATATATATATATATATATATATATATATATATATATATATATATATATATATATATATATATATATATATATATATATATATATATATATATATATATATATATATATATATATTTATATATATATATATATAAATATAAATATATAAACATTCATTCACTTGCCATTTACTGCTTTTATATTCTAGTATACCAGTTTTGTTTTTATTTGTCATTAATCTATTTTTATTTTAATATTTATATTAATTTTTTATTTTTTGTTTATTTATATAATCCATAAAAAATCAATTATGACATTGATTATTTTCATCTATAAAAAGGAAATGTAATTTTACCAGCTTTTTAAACATTTTTTGTTTGCAAGTCCTAAACTTAACTGGATAAGTAGTTTTTTTATGCTAATATTCTAAACATTTAATTAGGCCGGAGACCACCATTTTTTTTTACCATAATGGTTTACCACCAAAATTTTACGAGTTTAGCCCTTTGATTATTCTGCAAAATTTGAGATAAAAAACATTTAATTTAGCCGCCATTTTGCTTTGCTATATATTATGGACAAAATTTTGCTAGCTCGCTATTGTGTCCTAAAATAATGACTCCTGACTCCTCACCAAAATTTTACATAGTTTATCTTTATATCACACATGATTTTTGGGCAAAATATAAAATTGATTGAATAAGTTATTTTTCAGACGGGTTTTATCAACATTTAATTAGACCACCATTTTTTATGCCAACTTAGATTCGCACCAAAACTTTTACCAGTTATATCTAAAGTTTGGCACGAATCTGAATCTATGAAAAGAATGTGAGTTGGCTATAACTCTGTATATCCATGGAAACGGCCTGCTTTTGACATACCTCTCCCTTTCGTCCATGTTTTAGATCTATTTGGTGTACTTTATATAACACTTCATTTTTGTGCAAAATTGAAAAACCATGAATTCAAGTAATTTATTTACATTGATTTTTTAACATTATATTAGTCGGCCATTTCCATCATCTTGGATTTGTACCAGAATTTTACTAGTTCATCCACATATCACAACTAATGTTTTTACACATTTTTAGGTAAATTTGATATGTAATTTTTTAGTAATAATTTTTTAAACATTTTGTTAAGTCGCTTTTTTGTTCGGCCAGGATAGATTTGTACCGAAATTTTCCTATCTCAGCCCCATATGACCCTTAATTTTTGACCAAAATTTAAAAACTTAATCGGATAAGTAGTTTTTTAGCTATGCTACTAGCAGGCCGACTGAATTGAGAAAACATGTTTTCTCGCCTCTAGGTACCCTGAAACGTGAAGATCTGAAAAAATCTCGGAGGGTGATTTTTTCACGATTTCAATACTTTATCAAAAAAGTAAAAATTACTACTGAACATGTTTGTAAAATTAAATTTTTCAGTATATCACTATATAATAAAAGCAGTATTATATTACTTTTTACAGTGGTGCCTATAGAAATTGCTTTCCGGGGGGGGGGGGGTTATGAGACGATGAACATTTTCAATTTACAACAACCAAAAAAAGGTCATTCATTACTCTATTTTAGTTGTAGATAAAACTGGTACTGGGGAGGGTTACTCTCCAATTTCGAAGAAAAGGTTCTTACTTTATACTATTTCTATCATTTTAGCTTAAATAAAAGTTACTCTGAGGGATGGGAGGTTAACCCCCAAACTCTCCCCTTATATACGCTACCGACTAAATACATCAGTATTCCCTTAGCACAATTATATTATTTACTATAAGTTAGTAGTATAGATTTTAAATTTTTTTCAGCATTAAACATTTATCTAGTTTTTACAAAAATGATCAGATTAAAACAAAATCATTGATTTACCTGTTCTAAATGTAAGGAGTCTATCTGTAGTTTCCTTGCGTAAGATTTGGACCAATCGATAGGCAAAATATTTCCGAAATTTCCCGTGATTGTCCACCACATTCTGAAAAAAAAAATCAAATATAACTCAGTTTAATTAGGCACACAAACTAAAACTTTGCATAAATATTTGATGTAGTCGGCTAACAAATTATTGATACTCCAATAAATTACGGACGACACCTACGTTTACCTTGCCTGCATATGTTCAGCCTAGCTGTTAGCATGACCTTGTTTAAGAAGTAAATATTTTCTTATAATTTTTTTGACAATAAACGGTAAATATGTAGGCGAGCCTTATTCGCTTGTTTTAAACAAAATATCAGTTTCTTCAATCATGTTCCTTTCGTTTTTTTAATGTAAAAATTGACAAGTTTAAAACATATTTTGAAGGCAGAAAATTATTTACCTTAAATCAACTTCCTAATAGTTTTTTACACTAGACATATGGTGTACAACAGTATTTATGTAATAACTTCAGTAAGTACAACTTTACCTCACGTGTATGAAATCACGACCGAATACGACATTTATACGCATTTAATAACCATCGAAATGTTAATTCTCATTCACCAATATCTGTGGTTCTCTTCCTAACCGAAACCAAATAAATAAACCGTAAAAATGCAAACGATCACCTTTTCTTACGTTCGTAGAAATCTATCCTGTACAAGACTTGCGAATTTTGAATCGAACATATCAAATATCTTGTGACTCAAAGAAGCTTTCAGAATTTCCACTAAATTTATTTGTTGTATCTATCGCTCTCTCTCAGACAATTTTTTCAACGACCTACTCGACTTTCTTTCTGCTAAAGTGGATTTTCTAATCTCTGAATTCGCTTCCTCTGAAATCATTATCCTTGGCGACTGCAACGGTCATAATAAAGAATGGTTAGGACCTACTAAAACCTATCCTCAAGTTAAAGCAGCAGAAGCCTTCTCTTACGAACTTCATTAGAGAACCTGTTACCTTCCCACGCATCGTCACAAATAGCCAAAATTCATTAATCTCACCACTCACCCAAAGCCTTATCAGTCGTCAATTTCAGTTCCTCTACGTTCCTCTGACCACGGTTTAATGACTGTTTCCTGTCCTAAGCAACAGGAAGTTGTAAAATCCATGCCACCTCTTACTATTTGACACTATAATTCCTCTGATTGTGGGTTGCGAAATTTCAACTCTTTTTTCCCTTGGAATGATGTTTGTTTCTCTACCAACGATTCTTCCCAAATTTGTTCACAAATCTCGGTTCTAATCAAATTGGATAGAGAAACCTCTAAGTCACATTCTATTAAGGCTTCAAAACTTCCCAACCATAAACATTGGTTTTCAAAATCCAATAATGCCAGAAAAGATATAATCCTTATTCGTAATAATTCTCTTAATAATCCTATCCTATTTCAGGAAATCTACAGGCTAAAAACAGGGCACGAAATCATTACAATCGCATAATTCTCGACGCCAAAATTTTCTTTAACATACCCATCAAAGACAAAGTTCTTTCTTGCCAAAATGGGAGCCAATCCTTTTGATCACTTGCCAAAAATGTTAATCAAAACTTCTGCTAAAGCTCCTTTCCTCCACTAATTTCTGGTGATGAAATCGTCTCCACGTCTAAAGCAAAAGCTGAGCTTTTTGCAAAACAATTCGCCGCAAATTCTATTTTAATCGCTCCTTTTAAAATAGGAGTATGCACACCTTCAGGATTAAAAAGGAAATTCTCAAAACACTTAAAACCAAAAAGTTCTCTGGCCTTGATGGTATTCCATGTGTCCTAAAACAAGAGCATTTTTCCTAAAAGTTGGAAACCTGCTCGTGTACTGTTCCCAAAAGGGGATCCAGAACTCTTCACTCTAACTACAGACCCATAATTCGCAATCCACAACTGAAATAAATCTATTGAAGCCCAAATTATTGACCTCGACATATAGAAAGCATTTGATCAAGTCTGGCATGACGCACTTCTTAATAAACTTCCTGCCTATGATCTTCCTCCAAAACTTTGTACTTGAATTGTTAGTTTTCATTCCAACAAAAGTAAATCTGACGGCCATTTATCAAATGAAAGCAAGCGTTCCACAGGGTTCAGTATTGACACCTATCCTATTCCTCATTCACATCAATGATCTGCTTCTACCAGCAACCCTATTCACAGCTTTACTGACGATAGTACACTTCAATCCAATATACAATTTCCCAGACCTGTCTCCAAGACTGAAATTGATATTATGCGTAGAGAAACTAATTTTATCCCTAAACCAGGATCCCATAAAATCGTAGAATAGGAAGCAAAGAACCTTGTGCAGTTTAACGCCACTAAGAAACTATTATGTTTACTACCTCACAAATTATCTCCCAATACCCACACCACTTTACTTAGTCATTCCTGTAAGGGAGACACGAGTGTCAACCCACGTACATCTCTTCAACGTCCAACTACAAAGATCAAGGACCTCTCACTTTGTTCGCTTCTTTATTTTGAGAATATCCCGATTATGGAATACGTTACCAGCAAATGCCTTTCCTTCTTCTCCTAATCTGCCAGTCTGTAATTCCCACGTCAGTAAACTTTCCCTATCTTCACTTAAAGCGATCACGGTACCAAGTACATAGGCCTTCAGCCTTCATAATCTGCTCATAAATAAAATATATTCTCAATTAGATTTACGCGCGCATTAATGTAAAAACACATTAATTTTAGTTTGCTAGATTACCGCACTTCAATCAACCGGAAAATTTCGTGAAAAATAAACTGCTCTTCCCGTCGGATTTTTTGTATAAACATGTTGGTTGGATTCAAAAGAAAGGGAACCTTGAATGTTTGAATAGCATAAAAACCGGAAGGCATATATTTTTACTTTTGTGAAAAAATTGCGTTTTTGCAACTATCAGTTTTTTAAGCAACAACTGCATTAAACCAAGCTAAATCCTCTTTCTCATTTAATTAGAAGAGTTCACTTGATTCTCTTAACAAACGTTGAGTTCTTCATATGACAGGATTACAGACTCTCTTTACAAATTTACTACTTTCTGTTAAATCTTTGAAAGTCTTGAACACCAAATGGTTCTTTATTCACATTTTGGATCTTTTTTGGACTGATATAAATGAATCAACATATAACGAGTACAATTATTATAGATCATATAACAAAAAAGTGTGAAAATTACTACAAATATTTGTCATACAGTTTATTTTGCAAAATCCCAAGAAAAACAATAATGTCAGCAATTTAGGCACAATCTTAATCTATGCTTTATGAAACTGAAAAAATATGGTTTTTAATCATGGTTTTTAGGTGTGCGGTATAATTCCTCACGTTGTCAGATTGAACAGTCGACTTGCTTTATTGTCTTTATTCTCTATGTTAATACCTGTTTGGGATAATAAGGATGTTAGATAATCAAAAAACATTTCTCTTTTGCGTTTAAGCGCAGGCAAAATACATATATGAAAGTAGATTAAAGGAAAATAGGAATATTAATGCACAATAAGGATGCTAAACGCTCTTCGAACGTTATGAGCCCTACGTTACGACGTTAAATTGCAGAGGAAATTACCTTCATTGAATATACAAAACGGGACAGTCAGCCAGACTCGAAGGCGTCGCCAATGAATGTACAAGCGTCGCGGCGCCGAGAGAGTTATTAAATAGTTTTAACGCAACGCTATTTGCGTTATCCGTTAATTTTATTGTCGTCCTCAACAACGTTCTTATTTTCAAATTTTATAGTTGGTTTAACATGTATCTAAAGAATACTAAATAAACGAAATCAGTTGAACTAACATTTCTTCATTTATCTTAATATTTGTGTTATTCACAGAATAAGCTTCAATGAAAATATTAATTTCCCTTACATTTAAATCATTGCTGATCTTTTCTTGAAATTAACCCATTTTCGTCGTCTTGTCACAAAACAAGCTACTTAAGCACGTAGCCAGAGGGGGTGTCTGAACCCCCATGAAACTCCACAAATATTTTGGTTGTTTAAAAAATTTAATCTTCGAAAATAGTTCAAAATAGAATTCCAGTAATTTCTGTTGATTAGCAGTTCCATATTGGCCTGATATTCTTTTCTCAAATAAGATTATTTCTAAGGTAATTCGATTAGAAAATATACAAAATGAAACAATAAATATTTTTTAAAATGAATTTGTAAAACGAAATGGTGATGATTACTTTTTACTGGCAATACAGCAGTTTTGCAAGTAAAAACCGCGTTATCTGCTGAAGCGTTCTCCATGGAATTCATTTGAACTTAATTTGGAAGTTCTTCTCTTCACGTATACAAAAGTCGATAATCAATAGAACGCTGTTAAAAAGTCCCAAGTGGCAGCATTTTGTTCAACACAGCTCCTGTTTCTCGAAATTTGGCTACTAACATGTACTTTCTACTCACATGTTTGCCACAGTGTTGTTAATTAAACATTTCAGTGGCTATGTTAGCAGATACCTTGTTTACATAAAATTATTGGATCATCATAATTCTTTTAGGATTTCAATAACCCAGTTCATATTGAGTTGAGTCAAAAAGTTCGAATAGTTGAAATAACAACAAAATAAGTAATAATAACACACTATTACGATCTTTCGATAACCAATCAATCAAATTTAACAAGGTGTCGTTAAAAAATAATCTAACACGTTTTAAAACCAAGTACAGTATTTTTCGCGATCTAAGAAAGTGATTTGGCTACTCATAATAACGAGATTCAACAAAAGCATTAAATAACCCTTGGCCTTTTCGTAAGTAGCTGGCGTAAAAGGGTAGTATTTGATAGTATGGTTCCATGGCTTTTGTCTTTTGTGAAACAGGTAGAAAGACATTATACCTCCTTTTCAGTATAACATTTAATGGAGAACTCTAAAAAATAATGTTCACTTTATCTCAACCCTTATAGAGAAGTGCGTATTATAAAGTTCAATAGTGTCTTAAAATGTCCGCGGCTGTTTTTGTCAGAAGCCGCAAATGTTTGCCCGTTGAGGTAAAAACAGTAGTTAAAAGTGTTTATTTAAAGTTAGTGGGGCGAGGCCACGAACAGTACAGTTTGGAAAATTGTAAACAATTCGATAGAGCCTAAAAAAACGAAAAGGCAATGGTGTACGAAGATGTATTGATTTTATATATCGTCACTTTCACGGAAACTGTCCGAGGATAGTTGTGACAAATTGTTCTACTACAACTTTGTGGCGTACTCTACGTCGTTTAGGGTTTTTATACAAAAAAAAATAGACAAAAGGCAAGTTATAATGGAAACACAACGATTCAGAATCGAATATCTTGCAAGATAAATACAGCTAGATCGGAAAATCTAAGGATAACCTACTTATATGTGACATGGTATGACATCCATGACACACCCAGTAAAGGATGGTTTGATACATCCAAAAAATGCTACATCAAGACTACGTCAAACATAGGAAAAATAATTACTATTTTACATGCGGAGTCAGAAGAATGCTGGATACCAGAATGTCTATTTTTAGCAGCCAAGAATATTTCAGATTCCAGTTTGGACTATCCTTGTGTTACCATCTTTGAAGTTTTAGAAGATTTGTATAAAAATAAATTAACTCCAAATGTACCACCTAACAGCAGTATTGTTATGGATAATGCATGTTATCATAGTCGACAAGTGAATAAGGTACCAAGTTCAACCAGTAGAAAAAAGGACAAGTAAGCCTTTTTGTGCGAACGTGACATCCCATCAAAGTTATAATGTTAAACAATAATTCGGCTATCACCATATTATTGTATCTTTAATGCGATCCAGTTGATATGGCATAAAATAAAGTGTAATATACGACCTCACAATAATACCACCACTTTAAACAGTAGTGAGTTAATAAAGAAAGAAGTTGTTGAAAATTGGAGAAACTGTATTCAATATGTCAAAAAAATTGAAAACTCGTATATGTATATGTTACCGTAAATATCCGAAATCCGTAATAACGCGATCTAACTAGTAAAAATGCGAATTTCTAAGAGTGCTAGTAATATCGGGTTCTTACTAGCAACATCGCCAAGTGTCTCACGCATTTAGTAAAATAACCGACAACATATTAAATATCGACATTTAACAGAATGTTTTAGTTAAAAACGGTTCTTACTGCATGCTAAATGGTAAGAATACGATCTAGTATATTCTGGAATACTTATACAGCACTCTGATTGGTCAAGAGAAAGACGATTTCGGTGAAATTGGCTGAATTTTTTATATGTTGCAGTTCTTGATCTCCTGAGCAAACAATACGATGGATACAATCTAATTCTACGACTAGTTTTTAAAATACAGAGCGTTAAAGTCTGCCCATACCCCATATATAAAACATGGAGAAAACAGTATGATACCAAATTAGTATTTTCGACATATTTAACGTATATTGTATTTCTCAAAATATGAAAAAAGTTTTATATGAAAATAGGTCTGCAAATGCTTTATTTTCGAGATACAGGCTGTTGTATTGTAAAGAGTGTTCGTCCTATACCTCGGAACTGAAGGGTTTTTGGTCCTATATTCATATAAAACTTTTTTGTTATTTTGGGACGTACTATTATGCGTTAAATATGTAGAAAAAACTAATTGGTCTTATCCTATCTTCCTATGTATTTTATATGAGGTTTAGACAAACTTTAACATCCTGTATATTAAAAACTATTAGTTGGATTAGATTGTGCTCATGGTATCGTTTACTCAGGAGGTCAAGAACTACAACATATAAAAAGTTCACCGAAACCGATTTTCCATAAGGTGTGCGCGTGGCCCTTTGTTCTTTGGTATTGGTTGAAATAGTTATATTATGCCCTTTAAATAGTAGGCCTATATTTTATAAACACCGTAAACTTGACAACGTCGCCAATATCACTATCTAATGCAGCACGTAACCTGCAGTTTCTTACTGTAGTTAACAACGTTTAAGATATTTTCCAACTTTCGCTCTGAATAATATTGTATTCGTATTTTTTCTGTTTTTGTATCATTTCTACATTTACCAAGTTTTTATATATATAGTTTTTATAGTAAGCAAAGACTAAAGTCATTTGTTAGACGTTGATTGAAGATAGGGTAAACAATGTATGTATTTTCTAGTTTTCTTATGTTAAAACATAGTGCGTTAGAATCGCATTTTTACTTCTACATGCTTAGTAAGAACGGGTTTTATCTTAAAAACCTAAAAAGTAAAATACCCAAATTATTTTTTTATTCGGCATTTTACTGTTACCAACAGTCATAACTAGTAAGAATCCGATATTATTAATACTCTTAGAAACTAAGCGTTTTTAATAGTTAGATCGCGATATGACGGATTTTGGGTTTTTACGGTAACATATATAAATATAAATATTTAGAACCTGTAAAGAAACGATGGCGATAGTAGCGATAGCGAAATTGCACTAGATAACAATAACTAATAATTAAAATTGTAACAAATGTATGAGAGGACACTGTATACTATTTTAATATATTTGTGTAACTACTATATTGGGTATTATTTACATATAACAATAAAATTCAGCTTTCTTATGACAATTAAATTTTAAACATAATAATTATATTATCAGGTGTAGTGCGGCTCTCCACGATATCTTTTCATTAAGTAGTTGAATTATTCTTGTGGTTTAGGTATATTAGAAGTAATATAGCTAAGTCACTTTCTTCGATCATGAACAATACTATATTACTCGATTTTCTTCTCACTACCATTACCAGCAATAAATATAGACATTATATAAACTGAATAAAGAGCGGTTGCGATACTATTTGTAGAAATGTGTGCTCTTTGAAATAGCGAATGTGTGAGGAATATAAATTCTAAAAAAATGTAGTGTAACTGGATTTTGGATGTATCAAAGATGCTGAAAAAGTGCTTATTTAGTTTTTTCTTCATTGAATAGAGCTCTATAAACATCAGATGGTATGATGTGAGCGACCTATCCGTTTTCTACTGGTATTACCAGCTAAAATTGTGCCGTCCTTTTAGCCAAGCCTGTCAAAAACTTAACCTTCGATTCGACTTTTCTACTTATATCGGGGTAGACCATCCGTAGATAAAAAATATTTTATATCGTAAATTTGATACTAGATAAACTAAATTAGCTGCTAGGATAATTAAAATTCTGGTTTTGATAAAGTCAATAGAATACGGTTTTTGCAATCAACCGAATTGTTTTCATACTTAAAGCAGGGCGAAATGTGTTTGTAGATATAATAATTTCTACTACTTTAGTAATACCAAATTGTTGTAGCGGACTCCCGATTTAAAACAAATTTATTTTTGGGCTGCTTCGCCACCGTTGAAGTCAGAAATTAAAATTAAAATTTTAAACAAAGCTTACCTTCTATTATTGAAGTAGATTCTTCTACTGTTGAACTTCATACTTCAGTTCTGGACCCGAAAGCCTCAATAAATAGGAGGTGAGATTTCTTTAAAATTTTTATTTTTGATTGATGAAGTGGGGCAAGATAGCCCAAAAATATATTGTTTATAAATTTGTATTACTTTTTATACAGTATGTTATATAACATCGTCCAAAATTTTTAAAAAAATCTTATCTAGTTCTACTTAATTTTCTTCCAGGGACACCCTGGAATTATTTCGTCATTTTTTTATCTCCACGAGTAAGGAAGATATAATTTTTAATAAAATCTCAACTTGATGCAAAAAAAAATTCCATAGTCAGGAAGGTAACGAATATAAAATTTTAGGTAAATCATCAGCAGTTTAGATTAATATATATGTATTTAGTTTTTAAATTTATTTTCATAACATACCTAGAAAATATTTTCTCGCCGTTAATTGTGCGAAAACTACACGTAGGTCTCGAGTGGCTTTCCGCTGGAACTTTATAGAGTTTGGCACGAAACCTTTGTCTCGTTTACCTTACTTTTAAGCTCTAATAAAGCTCCTGCTACCTGGTGACACATAGCCTAATAACATTTGACTTGGGTCTACTTTTTGAAACATCCTTTGTAGTTACCGTGTGCTCTGTTTGGCGGTATATATGTATAAAATCTTCATCCATGGCTTTAGGGTTTCAGACTTAAATAAGAATGTAAATTTGGTAATTTTTTTAGTAGAAGTAAATCTTATTATGTATTTCTAGACAGTTAGAATGTATATTTTGCAGTGGCGGAGTTTATATTAAACATTAATATAATACAACATTTTTTAGCACTTTTAATGGAGCAGGAACTAATTACATTGAAAAAGGGTTACGGACAAATTTCCTCATTTTTCTATATGTAATGAACTATGGCCGCTTTAACTTATTTTTACATTAATTAATTTCTAAATAATACAATTCGATCAGTAGTATATATAGGTAAAATTATTGCGCATATTTGAAAATCATATACAGTACTTATAGCCCAAGAACTTGTGACAAAAACTGCAAAAGTTTTGTGATCTCTCATATGATGAGGTATTAAGGATATATATGAATCAACAGTCACTCGCAAGGACAGGTAGTGGGACACTTGGCGGCAGCACGCTTTGAAGTGTCTTAAATTATTACATGCACCACTCCAAATGTTTCCTAATAGTTGAAAATTGGCGCTAAACTTGCCTATAGTACAAGAAAACGTGAGAAAGTGGTCAGACCGCATAGTTGCGGCGAGTCAGCATGTCGCATAATTTTGTCGCGATGTCGGTATAAGAGTTCTGTAATGGCTGAAGATTTGTTGCTACTTAATTCTTATATCTAATTAAAGAAAAAAATAGTCAGACCTCAGTTTAACAGAACAGACGGAGTTAGCAGTCGCACGAAATACGTATATCAAGCGCATGCCGTTGCTTCCCGCTACCTGACTTTGCTAATGAGTAACTATGGAAATGATGCAATGATCATTCGCGGTTGGCTATAACTCTGTATATCCATGGAAACGGCCTGCTTTTGACATACCTCCCCCTTTCGTCGATGTTTTAGATCTGTGTGGTGTACTTTAACAGGGTCGCGATGTTTTTCATTCGAAATGTCTTCAAAATTTGCAAATATCTTTTGATCTGTCTATCTTAAATGCTTTGAGGAGTGGTGAAAATAGATATACATTCCGACAAGTATAGAAACATCAGGAATTCTGTCAAAATAAAGTTATAGCAAGTATTTAATATTCGAAATGATGGTCGTTATAATACAAAATAATAAATGCATGAGTCGTGTGAAGACCTAAAGGTATGTATATTTATGTTTTAATTATTATGAGATTTTTTTTTAGATAATAGTAAGCAATGTTTGTTTTTCCAAGTAATGTTAGTAACGGCTAGTAAAGTAGTATCGAAATAACTGCTTTTTTCGATATACGCAGAACTTAGAATTAATTATATTCTTACTTCCTGCTTTATACTCATGCAGTATTGGTTATTTAAAGTATCGCCGATTTTAGTATGTGTATGGTTTCGTATTATATATTTATATATGAAGTGTTATAGCAATCCGGTTCAGAGTATTGGCATTTTCAGTCACCGGGGAATTCAACAGCAGCTTTAATTTCATTTTTGACATTAAGTACTAGGTATATGAAGTCGCCGTTTTTTGTAATATTTGTAAAGCTGTTACGAGCTATTATGCTTATATTGACTGCTAATCATCATCAGTGACCATTAAGGATTTTAAATGTTTTACATATGGAATATGATTTGCAGCATTTAATATGACTTTTATTTATACTGCAAGGTATATTACAAATTGAGTATTATGATAGTAGGGTTTTAGGTGTGTGTTTTCTTAGTGTAAATTTTAGACGATTAAAAATATTTATTTTCCATTAAGACCATTAACCTATCATATTTTTACTTTAACATATATAAGCCCATATATTAGCCCAGTATTATTAATAAAATGTAGAGGGTATATAGGTTAGGTTATTGTAATCGCGAAATGTTTTGAAAAATAAAAGTTGGATTTTTTTTTGGCCTTTTAGACCACTTAGAGAATGAAAAACGTATTTTTAGAAGAAAAATGATAATACCTGTACTGATGTGTACACAAAATGCGCTCGAATGATAACTTGAGAACAGACACTTCAAATTTGCACCAAAAACAGCATGGTTCAAAGTCTCGCGAGAATTAGATTTTGTGAGCCATGGGCGGAGATCTTCCATATTTTTAAGAGTTATAATAACGTAAAAAATAGTATCTGAAAACAGATATAGTTAAGGTAATTGTTTTGACATGGGAAAATTGTGGATTCGTTGATATAGAGTTTTTCGTTACAACATCTTAATATTTACAACATCTAATATTTTGAAAAATGGCGAAATACCTCAAATGTATATTAATTTTTGTAAATAATTTTTTTTCACTGTACAAGGAAGTTCTAAAACTCTTGAAAACAAAAAAAAAATAAATATCTTTCAGATATACAAATTATTCTAGAAGTATTAAACTTGCCTAAAAAACGGTGATACACGTCAATTTATTTTATAATTTTCTACATATAAACATTTTTTCCACTATACAGGGTAGCTTAGAAAGATGAAATAGCTAAACGTATTTGTTTAGGAATTTGCGTCCCACATAATATTTTACATATACATGTTTTTACATTTAGAATTTATAGTTGTCAACTGTCAAAAATGGCAACATAATATGGGTCTGAAGCCTAATTTTCAAGTTAAGTTATTAATTCAGACTCTAGCTATTGTTTCCATCCTCCCCAAAAGGGACGGGATGTCTATATATATATATATATATATATATATATATATATATATATATATATATATCTTGTTTGAAGGGTGCGTATTCTCGGTTCGACATCTGGGTCCACATGCATATGAATACCTTCGGTATCCACGGATGTAGCGATCGGGTAAAGTACGCCCCAAAAATAAGATCCTGACTTTTGCGGTTTTAAATCGGAGATAAAGACATTCTGACAATCTATTTATGAAATGTTGTAAAGACTTGAACATTTTATTTATTAATGCATATAACATACATAAAATTTACAAGTGTTTATGGAGACAAATAGGCACCTATTGTATAAATAAAAATATATTTTAACTTACAACACCACTTACAAATTATAGAAAATCTTCGCAAAAGCAGCTTCGAAGAAGACGGGAACGAAAAAAAGCCACAAAAAAGCTAAATCATGTTTGTTGCAAGAAACGTCTCAAGCCTCCCCAAACGACAGCGTCTCGACAAATCATGTTCATCTTAACTTGATGTCAAATGTATCTAACGAAATACGTAATGAAAATCTCAAACAATATCATGTACATTTTATATTAATTGCGTTTTTGATAAAAAGATTTAAATAATGTATTCTTGATTTGTTTAGTAAGTCACTGTTATGGTGTAAATAAAATAATCCAAATTAGTTTAAAATTTAATTTCCACGTATAATATTCTCTATCAAAATATCACTCGTTCAACAAAATTTCCTGAGAAAATTTGTGAATATTTTTTTTGACAACCAATTTTTAAAATAAAAGCATGAGTGCATACAAACTGATGATATGCGTATTTCTACTGATAACAGCAGACAATTTGAAACCCAGCCATTTTCAGATCAAGCATGCAAGATTGTTATTCGTTTATCTTTACTTGGGGGTGCTTTGATTTGACATTTTGTTTTGCTTTCATCCTACCCTTTTCGCACATTATCATGGGTATTGAACCAAGTTTCATCAAGGTAAATTATTGGCCTATTGTCTGATCGATACTCTTTAGTTTTTTGTAGATAAGCATGTCGCAGGATTCGTAATCTTTGTGATTCCATCACTATTTTGGGCACACATTTTAAGCACCCCGCACTTTTCGACAAGAGATCTCCTATATGCACGTACAGAAATTAAATTTTGACAAAAAAAAAGGTCTTTCGTAATTTTGCTTAATCTCCTTATTAACAAATGCAAACCCAAAAACAGGGCCGGAAAACAAATAGTCATCACACTAAGAAAAAAAAGTCATCCACAGGTTCCCTTCGTCTCTATTACACTTTATCGCCGAGCCTCCTAGCATCAATCAGCGGGCCTCACTGCGGGGACAAGTCTTTATTTTATGTTATCCAATGTCCTTATGAATTGCTCTTCATTCATGGAATATATTTTCTTTCACAATCATCTACATGAGATACCTGAAGATCTTTACTTTTTTTCCTGTTACTTAGTAATGGTTTTCTTACAATACCTTTGATTGGATGGAAATGACTTTTTTGGCAGTTGAATTATAAAACATTTAATAAATTCAAAATAGAGTAGTCAGATAGTAAATATATAGGTAAAAATAGGTCCAACATGATTGCAATATATAAATGAGTGCGCTAACAAATCAGGTAAAATAAAAATAGTTTGGCAACTAGATGCGAAACCTTAATAGGGTATTTACTGTCCCATTAAAAAGACAAAAATGTAGGATGTTATATTCTGGATTGTATTTTATACGCTTGTTTTAACAATGCATTTTGTGCTTCGTCCTTTGCTTATTTAAACGACGCCACTGATTATGGATTCTGAAATCCTGCCAATAAACCTGAGATTACCTACACTGCAACATTATAGCCCTCCGTAAAGCGAAGTTATTGCAACCCGAAGGTAAAATTGGATTTATTATTATGCAAACTTTGAAACGGATATAAGTAGGCGCAAATGAATCGTACCGGAAACAGACATTTACATGTAAACTTTGCAGTAAATCAAAGCCGGGGCTTTGCCTTCTTAATCATTAAGGTCCCATAAACACTGCGGTTGGAAAATATTTTTAGATCTAGATTTTTAAAATAAATTAAACACACTTGAAGAGTAAATTAGAGGGCAATTCAAGAAGATATTTTATGTTATGCTGTCTATTTGATTAAAAATAGATTCTAAAGAAAATAGTCAAACTAAACAAAATTATATTAGTATATTTTGATCGGTATTATTCTGCTTAATGAGTTTTAAGTAGATGTAAATTTAGTTTTTATGTAAAACAAATTCTTTCTGAAGTCAAGCATAGAATATATAACGACGTGCAAAACAATAATATTTGTAGTTTTACCTTGTTTTGACAAGGTCTTATTAACGATATTTTAAACTAAATCCAGTCCAGAAATCACTCTCTAAACAAACAAAACTTGAGCTATAAATTAAAATTTATATTAGAAACATAATTTTTAATATACGTATTACCGTTTTATTGTTGGTATAATTTGATATTATAAATTATAAATCTTGTTAGATGCCGAACATATATAGTATTTTTAAAGCTAAGGTACAAATGCAGAAAGACGCCAAAATGTATAAATGCACAACTATAGTAGTTTACCTAACAAGTGCGTAAAGTGACTTTTCTGCACGCGATTGATGGCCGAACTCCGCCACGCGTCCTTCGGCCAACTTCAATTGCGTGCGGAAAAGTCACTTTACGCCCATGTAAAGTACACAAACAAAAGTTAAAAAGAATCGTTTATTTATATTAAATTTATATTAAATACACAATCACGAATTAATTATTATCAACAACATGAAAGTTAACGTGCAGGTTGTAGCATTTTGTAAATTAATTGCAGAGACTAGATTTTTTCCAAGGAACTCGGGGACTTGTAGGTTAGGTTTGGATTTTCCAGTTCTCTTTCACGAGTACTTATTGTTGTAACCGTCGCCGAGGTGGTAACTTTTTGGTTCGAAGAGGTCGATTTGGTAGCCTGCACTGGTGAAAGTTGGTGACCTAGTGGACGGAATGGCATTGAAGTTCAATACTTTATTGGATAGATTCTTTTGAAGACTTGTTGAGCTTTCTAAATAACCTGCCACGGTTGAAGATTTCCAACGTTCGATGCGTTTGATATTTGTTATTCCTTCTCCGGAATCTGCAAGCATTGTGGCGGCTGAACGTTAGAAACTGTGGCCTGTATCTAGTTCAGGATTTGGGAGATTCAGATAACCTGAAATATTTGATGGGATTGTGTCTGGAATATTTATTAATAAAATATTTCCTCTGTCTTCAATATGATCCAATGACATTTTTGTTAGTTCTTGTTGGCGACATGCGCCCGCCAAACCAAATACAGTAGCTACTTTAATATGGAGATACATTTCGTCAGGCGCTTTATAATCCTCTTTTGAAAAAATGTTTGCCTTCTATGGTCTAAATCCATGTTTTCATTGAGTTTGATCATACTTTTTAACATTGATTATCTGGACCAAAGCGGGTTTGGCTTACATGTTTTGGAAAGTTCGGCGAAATATGCCAAAAAAACGGTCTCTTTCAAAGTTTTAATGCCTTTAGTTTGATACCAGGTTTTAAACAGAATATATTCTTTCTCATACCTATGACGGGATTTGGATGGTAGCAGATTGAAGTTTGCAGTTCTAGCTGCTTCCAACACTCACTCTGGTAAATCTTCCTCTGAAGAATTCATTAAAAACACTTTTACTCAGGTTTTACTACGACAAAAATCATCGACAGCAAAATTGGTTTTGATTGACAATGAATGACACGCGTATTTTTACTTTGTGTCTGTGGTGAATCAAACTGCCAAATAAAAAAAGCAGGTGTTTATTATTGCTTAACATTGATTTTATAAGGCATAATACGAGAGCCATTACACATAAAATTTTTTAAAACACGTTTTACATGTTATTTTACTATTTTCTTGAAAATTATAGCAGGATTCTAGCAAATTTACGTTCTTAAATCATTTTGCTAACTATCAGCGTATCAATATATTTTTAAATATTAAAAATCAGTAAGTATGTTTAAAAAAATGGGGTTATTTACTTTTCCTCACTAGCGCGGAAAAGTAGATTTTTTCCGCATTAGTGCGGAAAAGTAGCTGTTTCCAAACAGAAATGAGTGCGAAAAAGTGAAGTTTTCCGCACGCTTGTAGAAAACATATTTTTAACCACTGTTAAAATCCACAAAACGGTTAATATCCTAGTTGGAGGTTACTTTGCAAGATTATAGCTGTATCATTCTATATTTGTCAGTTTAGTTCATGGATAGTATAGTATAGACAATAGTGGCATATTTAAAAGCCACTTTTATTTGAGCTAAAATGATAAAAATAATATAAAGTAAGAACCTTTTTTTCGGGATTGGCTGGTAAAACCCTCCTGAGCGAGTTTTACTTACAGCTAAAATTAAGTAATGTTCTTTTTTTGTTGAAGATTTTCATCGTCTCAAAACCCCTCCCCAGAAGCAATCTCTATATACGCCACTGAAGACAATATTTTCAGCTTACCATTATAAATATCCATCTGCTAAATGTCCGAAACGGGGAACAAAAACTCTTTTCATTCAACGCCTCTAAGACACAAGTCAAAGGAATATCAAATCCTTTAAAATAAGGTTTATTACATTACATTACAGACCATCATGAACAATTTTTCTTGTTTGTAATTAAGTTTGTAAATCATCTGCACCCGTTAACATTTTTGCCTCTATCCAAAGCAGAGTTACTCGGTATTTGTAAAACATTTATTCGTTTGCTACATATACTCCCACGTATTCTGCCTTGGCAGACTAACATTTATATATCTTCAACTTGCTTGCGTCTATTTACATTTCAGAATCCAGTTGGTTCATTAATTTGTTTCCTGAAGTCCCATTATGTATTTTGATACAAGAAGAGGTTTTCCCATCATCCTCAAAAGGTACTGAAAAAAATCGGTAAATTCGCCTTTACTCAGAACTTCTCTTGTACATAATTCCACTACATACAGATAACAATTTATATAATTTGCATATACTTATTTGCGGGGTTAATAACTTAACACACATTCGATACATTGTAATTTAATAAAAATTTCGTTTAAGTCATTGTCAAATAACTAAATGCGTGCATAAAAGTAAGTAAAGGCGAGTTTACCGATTTTTTTTATGAATATTATTATTTATTTTTCATAACTTTACTAACATATAAAAAATAAATTATATAATTTATTATTTTCTTCCATAAAAAGAAGAATTTATTCATTATGGCTTATCACTAAAATGTTGTCAGGTTATCCGTATATCATTTCCACTTGATTTTTGTGCAAAATGTAAGGTCAATTGAATTTTTTTATTAGTTGTTTAATTGACATTTTATTAGGTTGCCATTTTGTTTTTCCATACTAGATTTAAACCAAAATGTTACCATTCTCTCCCCATATGACCTTTGAGCTATGCCGCACGTAAACAGAACGACATATCAACAGAAATAAGAGAACATGTTTGTCGGCATTGTTGTAGTTCAGCTGCCACCAATCTTGTAGATGCTTAAAACTATGTTGTAAGTGCTGTCAGCTACCACTAACGTTAATTTACACAAAAGACCAATAATATTCCATATAGACGATCCATTAAATATTAAATAAAACACCCCCTAAATAAATCTTAACTTTTTTATTGTATTCCGTATAATAGGGATTCATCGAGAGATACCCGCGTAGCTCGGCACAATTTTACAACCAATATTGCCAGTATGCAGCAATATCGTACCTGAACTACGCATACAAATATTTGTTTCGCGCGAGTTAATATTCCAGTTAAACAGCGACACGAATGATTGAAAGTAATTAATTTATTGTGTGTCTGATGGACCTTCTATGCGAAGTATAATCGGTCTTTACTTATAGTCAGAACAAAAGCACTCTTCTTTTTTACTTCTAAAACGGTAAAGTATTGTAATCTTGAAAAAATCACCTTCCGAGAACTTTGCAGATCTTCACGTTTTAAGGTTCCTATATGCCGAAAAACATGTTTTCTCAATTCCGTCGGTTTGTCTGTTCGCAGTATAGTTAAAATTATTTGCCCTATTGATTTTAATCGAAAATTAAGGGATATATGGGGATGACCAGGTAACATGTTGGTGAAAAGCCAATATAGCGGCCTAGTAAAAAGTTAAAAAAATTATTATTAAAGAAATAGTTATCTCATTTACTTCAAATTTTGCATAAAAATCAAGTATTAGAAATCAACTGGTAGAATTACTGAAGCCTGAAAAAACCTCTAGATTGATTTTAAATTTTGTGCAAGAATTAATTATGAGAGTATATAGAGATGAACTGGTGAAATTGTGGTACGAATTCAAGATGAGAGCTAAGTAACCACCACCAAACACCCTCCCAGGTTTTACATATCTTTACGTTTTAGCATCCCTAGATGCAAAAAAACATGTTGTCTCAAATCCGTTTGTCGATGAGTCTGTCTGTCAGTTCGCGGCATAGCTAAAAAATTACTTACCCGATTGACAAGTTTTGGTCAAAAATGAATTGTTATATAGAACTGAACTGGTATTATTTTAGTACGAATACATGATTACAAAACAAAATGGCCAGCTTTTAAGATACCTAAAAATTAGCCTGAAAAAAGTACTTATTAGATTGATTTCAAATTTTATGCCAACATTAAATGCGATATAGGGGTAAACTGGTAAAATTCTGGTACGCATTTAATGTGGTGGAATAAAATGGGGTTCGAGTAAAATGTTTACAGGTACGAATTCAACATGGAGGAACAAAGTGGCAGTCTTAAAAAATCACTGTAGAAACCAATTATTCAATTTAAATTATGGCCAAAAATCAAGTGTCCCATAGGTAGAAACTGTTTAGTATGAATCCAATATAGTGGAACAAAATGACGCCTAATAAAAATGTTTAAAAATACAGTATATACATGTTAATAAACAACTAGGTGCGGAACTAAATTGGGTCCCATTTTACTATTCCTAATAAAAATAAACATTCAAAAGTTCCGGATAAACGGAATTTACCGATTTTTTGTTTTCTATTTATTTAATTTAACTAGTTACTAAACTTAAACAACTGATAAGATTAATGAAAAATATGAGAGCTGCCTAAAACGAATAGTACATTTGCCGCTTTTCGATCTTGCCACACGGCACACTCTTTCCTACCTTAAGTTCAAGTTGGAGATTCTACCTACATTTTATGCCCAGTGCAGCCTAGTGGCGAAGTTTACCTATTAATTAATAACAGCTTATAACTATCAAACTTATCAGTCAACAAATGGGTCCTTATTACGCCATTGTTGGAATACCTACAATTTTACAAAACCTTCCTATGATCTTGAAACCGAAGTTTAGTCCCGGATATGGTCATTTTGCAGTTTATAAATGTTAAAAGTTGAAATACCAACATTGGACATTTTTCAGCTTTGAAGTACAGTAATACCGTCGCCTAGAGCAATAAAAATTGTATTTTTGGAAGAACCTATTTATTTGTTTAGGCCTAACATCAGTGGCGTAACTACGGCCCCTCCTTTCCGCCGAAGTTTTCAACAAAGGGCCACGTATGTGTACGATAGAAAACAAATGATGACCAAGGACTCTATTTCATATTATTTACACCACTGTCTAAAATTAGGTACTTAGGCATTATCAGTTGCAATAAATAACTAAAATATTTTGTGGAGAAAGTTCCGCCAGTAAAACGAAATTACATATGTATGAATTTTATTGATATTAATAATTAAATAAAAAAAGTTCATTAATACTTGCAACTAGTTACAATATTACAACTATAATTGGGTTACAACAGCATCTAGAAACCGTAAAAGACAAAGATCCGCAAATATCTCGAAGAGGATCACACAAGGAAAGCAAAAACAGGATAAAACAATAAAACAGCCTAGAAGAATAGAAATACTTAGATAACGTTTTAAAAAACTCGACAGAATGTTCTGCAGAAATATTCCATACTTATATTTTTCATTATATTTTTATAAAAAAAAACACCCAAGAAAGGCTAATTCTTTC
The DNA here is from genome assembly GCA_030620095.1 of Kuschelorhynchus macadamiae. NCBI lineage: Eukaryota > Metazoa > Arthropoda > Insecta > Coleoptera > Curculionidae > Kuschelorhynchus > Kuschelorhynchus macadamiae. The sequence continues at coordinate 883,057 of JAUTXW010002777.1, forward strand.
GCAGTCTATCTGAGGTTTAAAATTAAGTAAACGACGCTAATATTAGGAAACCGGTGTGTCCTATGTAAAATTCTCTGCATGGAAATTTGTTTTATCTAGTCGTCTATTTGAGATTACAACAGTTCTTCATTAATCTTAAAAATCAGAAAAAAATTATGAGAATAATGATGTGTAATAATTGAAACAATATATTTTCCGAATTAATGTTCGTTATCTATTGAAGAAAGGTAAGTTAATTAAATTTGGAATGGCGAGGAGAGGAACATATCAACATAGTGGGTGAAGATTTAATTTTTTCTGAAATTTTTCCAAATTTTACTATATCCAGTCTGCTCTCCTATGTCAAGTAAAATGATAAAACTGAATTTATAGATATCATTAGTAGTATTCTCTAATTCGTATTATTTTGTACAGTTGGGTTCATGAAAATTTTATACCTCATTAATAAGTGCTGCAAATTTAGCACACTTATTACTAACAGAAAATTGGCAATAACTGCAGAACAATATCCTTGGACATGTTTGTTTCAACCTCGGTTTCAATCTTATTTTAATAGTCTTTGACATTTAATTTAGGTCAAAACCGTATGTACAAGTTTTTAAATCCTGCTCAAAGACAAGTAAGAGTTAGACTAGAGTCTTGACACCGGACAAATTTTGAGCCTCAAGATACAAGACACATCGACATGTAACTTAAACCATCTTACCTCTGTTTTGCGATTAAATTTGCTGCAAATAGAATGACGTTTCTAATACTAAGTATTTGAGATTCTTCTAATTACTAACTACCACAACGTGTCATCGACAATTTAGAAGATAGTTCATTTCATGTCTGACTTTCAAATATGGTAATAGATTTAGAATTACAAAACGACCATCGCATACTGATAATTGCAATTAAATGAACATATTAATTATAGAACATAATACTAAACATAAGACCCACACTTGGGGTATAATTCGAAATGAAACATTTAGAAACCCTATTTTGTTGGCATGGTCAAGGCTAACCAATGCCAGAAGAAATAATTATAAACATATATGGCTATAACGTCACAATTAATTAATTTCCTAAAATTACAAAGAAAATGGGTCAAAATTTTAAATTAAAATGTATGCGATTTACATGCTTGCACCGCAAAATCAATCATTTTCGACAGTCAGCATTTAAAATGTTGATTTTCATACTTCCAGTCTCATTACGAATAAGTAAATTAAATCGGTCATTACTTCTTGCTGTTTAAAAACAGCTTAATTATATATTAAAACTTTAATGTAAAAATAATCTAACTGTCACAGGGTCATCAGTATGCATATTCCATATCATAAATTTATGCCAGTCGGTCAAAATACGTTTAATAAGTGTTATAAATATTACATTCCCAACATTTGGTTGTTTAAATTTATACACTGTGTACATACACGGCAATAATTTATCTCAACTAGTTCATGAATATGTATGTGTCTTTTGTTGGAATTTATTAGAGTGTTTAATTCAAATTTGCCCATTGTATGACTTTTGATGATTTGGTAACTCGTCAAAATAAAATTAATAATAGAGAATGGCCATCGACATCATGAGCCATGTTGACGTATGAAGTCCTTAATGCTGGTTAATTAAAAAAAGGACTAATGAGCGTATAAAACTTAATAATAATTGTACAATAATTATTGAAAACACAATAGTAAAGTTGTTCTCCTCAATAAGTGTAAGGAAAGTAGGTATCTATGTCCACCTTTCGATTATCTTAAGTACAAATACATATATATTTGAGTATCTTTTATAGAAATAAATTAAGTCATCTGCCATATTTATTGACCCCCATTTATCAAATATTAAAAAATACTTTTATTGTTGGTTACTAAACCAGGGCTCTTATTGCATAACTGCATAATAAAAATTAAAAAGAACTTTCCTGTAATTTTTTTTTGTTAGATGCGTTAGCTTATGGCTAATATCAGATCTCTCAGTACTTTAAGCAAAATAGTTGGAAAATACTTTTCGGTTTTTGAAATAGAGTGCTTCAAATACATTTTGTTTAGCGTTAATTGTACTAGCAAATCAATTAATCCCTATAAAGTATTTTGTATTTGGTATTTGATTTCCTCAAAAAGTATTTGAAGTAAAATACTACTAATATATTTCAAATACTCTAATTTAATACTTTTACAATGTATAAATACAAAGCTATTTTTCATTGATAGCATTTTTAATTTTAATTTTTAATTGTAATTATTAATTAATTAGTTAAAGTTCTTACCAGTGGCGTAGCCACGGGGGGAGATATGGGGGATCTATCCCTAGGATTTTTTAAGTATAGCCAATTTTTTAAAAATATTTTAAATTTTAATGTAAATATATAAATTGTACTTTCATTGGATAGGTATCTTTTTTCTGCCTATACTAAATTTACCGGACTTATTACCTCTATCTTTAAAAAGAAATAGGAACATGGGAAATAACTTCGCCCTCAAACAAATGGGGTGAAGAGAGACAGGGATTATTTGTCATAACACATTTGTCTTAGAGCGCCGTTTTTATTTTCTTGTTCATTTTTTATTTAAGTTTTTTAAAAAAAAACTGTGTCCTACCTATGTCACCTATGTCACCTACCTGTTATTTTTAAATTGTATTTTTTGTTCGATATATAAAAATGTGCTAATGTACTTAATAAATTATAGTTTCTCTAAATCCACAGTTATTTTCCTAATGAAAATTTATACAGAATGAAGAGGTCTTACGTCCTGAACAACTTTGAACTATTTGGAATTGGATAATTACAATTCGTTTTGCCATAATTTAATTTTTTAAAACGAGATTTTGATCTATGAAATCTGGCAAAATTGGTGGATATTGCTTTGTACTTGTGTTTTACTCCTCCCATAAATACCATACAATCTGCAACTGCAAATTAAAATTATTTGCTAAAGGGGTTGTTTATAAATATTTGTATTTTTCTGTTGTTAAAATTTTTACTATGAAAATAGTTTTGCAAAATCTGTTGACTTTTTTCTTGTGTGTCCCTATTCCCATTGGTTAATGCCTTGGTCAGCAACTTGTAACCGTGTTGAAAAATAATTATATCCCCACCCCCTCTCTCAAGCGCTCTATAGTCTAGCAATGCTACTAGAGAATTCTAACTTTTTCAAATTCTCAATTTAATCTGATTTTGGTCTAGCTTTTGCAAATTGTATTTTATCCGAATTTTGTTATTAAAATTAACGTATATATTTTGAATTTACCAACGAAACTGGCCAAAATCTGATTTCATCGGAAATTAGCGTTCCATTGCAATTCTTATGTCTAAACTATGAGAGATACGACTACACCGTTATTTGCCGGGAATTTAATTATCTATAAATTTATTTATGTTACTTTTTTCTTAAGAACTGCTTGGACAGCGTTTTGATTAGGGTTTCACTATCATCTCATATTTTTCCCGGTCTCATCTCAGACCGAAACGAGAGTAAGAAATCTCGCGAGATCCGCAAATCTCGCAAATATTATGTCATTTTTTCTCTTTGTAGATAAATTTATCTTCTCATTTCTTTACACTAGTTATTAAAGCTTACCAAAAATTTCAGTTAAAAGTAACAAACAAATAGGATTATTGAAGAGTTAATAGTTATATGCAGCTTAGGTCAATTGGCTAATGACAAATATGTAATCTTTATAGTTTTTTCTTTAAATGATAACATACAATTCATGCTGAAAAACTGAATCATCTTTTTGTCTAGTAGGTACACATTTTAATAATTGGTGAGTTTACTGGTTGTTTCGAAAAAACTCAAAAACCATTTTTCTATTTCTCTAGCTAATTAATTGTGTTAGTATTGTGTATAGATATAGGTAGTTATCAAGCATTGATATATTATACAAGAGACTATTATTATTTTTGGAAAAAAAAACGTTTGTGGTTCTCTTGTAGGTATGGTTTAACAAAAGGATAAAAAATCAGAATTTTAATTTTTGTGAGTAAGTGTAAGATTTTTAGTAAATTCAACTAGGGACTTAAATATGACCAAGCAACAATTTTTTTTGGAAAAATAGTTTACTATAGTTATTCAGTAAACCTTGCTATGGGGAAGTAAAAAGAGTGCATTAATTACTTATTTAAAATACGTTCACATCAAAACGTTAAAACCAAATTATAGTTATAGATATTCTCATCAAAAAGAGAGAAAGAGATACTAAAGAAGAAGCAGGTACTATAATATATTGATAATATTTTGTTTAAAAAAATAATCAAATTTGCTAGTCGTTTAGTTGATTTAAGCTATCACTTCCGTACAAATGATTAATGAAAAAGATAATAATAAAAATAGGTTTGCTTAAGTGCCCTAAACATTTTTTTTTGTAATTGAGGTATTTATACATTGATGAAATATTGTTTAGTTGATTATACCTTCTTAAGAACTAAAAGTATATCTTTTTCACACAGTAATCCTTAAATGGAAACTAAACAACTATGTATTTAGCAGTTAGATTTTTCTAAAAGTGTGTTTGAAGTATTTTTTTATTTACCCCGATATCTATTGCCCTATTCTAGTTTGCGCATGAACTTTAAATAGAGAAGGTCACTGAACACAGTGTCATCCCCCTACGCGAATCAATAATTTCCTGCATAGATTGATATTAGTACATGTTGCTGACACCGAATTTTGATAGTCTTTTTCTTACGATGTGTATCTGTTTGATGGACTCAGGTTGTCAATGAGTTAGTTGAGTAAAAGATGTTCTGTATTTTATGTTTAAAATATCCTTTCATTAGGAATAGTAAATTGTGACGCAGTTTAATTCGGTACATAATCATTTAGTATACTGTCTTTTCAAATATTTTTATTGGGCGCCATTTTGTTCCATCATATTGGATTGGTACCAATATTTTGTCAGATTGAACCTTGGGCCTGATTCAAAATAAATTGATTTTTTCCACTGACTTTTTAAGTCACAATCAATTTTGCTGCAATATATAAAGTCAGAATATTTTTTACATTTATTTTTTAGACATTTTATTTGGCTTCCATTTTATTTCTCCGCCTTGAATTCGTACCAGTTTATCTCTATATCACACTTAATGGAAACCCAAAATTTAAAATTATTCTAATAAGTAGTTTTTCAGACTGATTTTTTTAAAACTGTTTTTTAGGCCGCCATTTTGTTTTGCTGTCTTGGATTCATACAATTACAGGATGATTCCTTGATGTGCAAAATTTGAGGTAAATTGGATCATTTGTTTTCTAGTAATTATTGTTTCACTAAGTCCTCGTTTGATTCCGTCATATTGAAATAATATTAGGTCATCCCCAGATATACTTTAATTTTTGGCCAAAATTTGAAGTCAATCAGTTAAGTAGTTTTTAGATGATAGACAGAAAAACCGACAGTTAGACAAATGAACTTGAGAAAACAACATTTTTTTGCATCTACGGACACTAAACCTAAAGATGTGTAAAACCTGCAATTTTTTTCACGATTTCAAACATTTTATTTGGCGGCCATTTTCTTCTGCCATCTTGAATTCGTACCACAATTTTACCAGTTCTGAAATCAATCAAGTAGTTTTTTCAGGCTGAATTTTTAAATATTGGATGGATGGATTCTTGCCAAAATTTTACTACGTAATACTTGATTTTTGCGCAAAATTTGAGCTAAACTTATTAAGTAGTTTTTTAGTAATAATTTTCTTAAACTTTTGAGTAGGCCGCCATTTTGTTTCGCAATATTAGATTTTTATCAAAATATTACCAGGTCGTTCCCATATTACTTTTAATTTTTGACCAAAATTTGAAGTCAGTTGGGTAAGTAGTTTTTTAGCTATACCGCGAACAGACAGACTGACAGACAGACAGACCGACGGAATTGAGAAAACATGTTTTCCGGCATCTACGGACATCGATATGTGTAGATCTGAAAAAATCCTATTTTATTTTATTCTATCATTATATTTAGTTTATTCCTATGCAATATTGGATTTATGTTCAAAATTTGAGGTAAATTAGATAATTAGTTTTTTTAGTAATAATTTCTTAAGCTATGACACGAACTGACAGACAAACCGACAGACGGACCAACCGAATTGATGAAACTTATTTTTGGCACCTGCAGACGCGTATACAAGGGGGGTAATGGGGGTAATTAACCTCCCATATGATAAAATTATTTACGTCCGAGGATTTTGAACATTAAAGTAATATAATATTACATTGTACGAAGAAGAGTGGTATAGTGGTATAAGCCTATGTGTTATATGAAAATGCATACTTTTTTTGTTTTTTTTTGGTCGTCAGTTTTGTTTAATATATGAAAAACTTATGAATTACACCTCCTACAACTGCAAGCTGTATACGCGTCTGGCTCCTAGGGACGCTAAAACGTGAAGATATGTAGTAAAACCTGAGAGGGTCACTTTTTTACGATTACAAACATCTCCATTTTGTTACGCCATCTAGGATTCGTACCAAAATTTTACCAGTTGGTTCCTAGATAATGCTTGATTTTTCTGCAAAATTTGGGTAAATTGGATAAGTAGTTAAGTCCTAAAAAATATAGCTAAAAGTAATGGATATAAAGATAATTTTATACATAAACTAGTAAATAGACATAAGCATAAGAAAATGTTAAAAGATGCCATTACTCTTCAAATACCTGAGGCTTCCAATAAATTCATAGTAATCCCATATGATCCCAGATATACGAGAGGTCTAGAAAAAGTATTTAAAAACGTAGGTTTTAGAGTAGCCTACAAAACGGAGAATAGTTTGAAAAATCTCCTTGGAAACCCCAAAGACAAAGTCGACTTGAGGGAGAGGAGTGGCATCTATGAAATTAGCTGTAATGACTGTGATCTAAAATATGTTGGGCAAACTAAACGCTCCATAAACATTCGTTTTAAAGAACACATGGCACATTTAAGATACGGAAGAACAGAAAAGTCAAGCGTTGCCCAACATGCTTTGGAAAACAATCACCGAATAGGAATAAATAATCTTAAGTTGATTAAAAATGTATCTAATAATAGATTATTGGATGCATTTGAGAATATAGAAATGGTTAAATGTGGTAAGAAAGCACTAAATAAAGACAGAGGGCCTATTCCCTATAGTCCCCTCTATAGTTTACTTGACAACGGTGCAGTGGGGTGCAACCAAGTGTGACCACATTTACCTATAAATAGTCTCGGTTAGGATAAGTTACTTTAGTTTATATCATCTGCTGATGATGCTAACTTGGTTAGCGAAACGCGCGTCCAGAACGTAACAAGTTGTGGTGTAGTGTGGTTAGAACTCTTGTATTTTGATGGATAAGTAGTTTTTTCGTAATATATTTTTTTCACATTTCACTAGGCCGCCATTTTGTTTCGCTCCATTGAATTTTTACCAAAATGTTATCAGGTCATCCCCATATGACCCTTAATTTTTGACAAAAATTTGAGTTCAATCGGGTTACTAAATTTTTAGCTACTCCGCGAACAGATAGAGAGACGGAATTGAGAAAACAAGTTTTTCGGTAATTTAGGGACCCTTAAACGTAAAGATCTGAAAAAATCTTGCAGGGTGATTTTTTCAGGGGAGGGGAGAAATGGTATTAAATAACACTCTGCTTTTATAATTTGAAAAAAGATTCTCTATAATTAAAAAAAAATGTATTAAATACTATATTGTTCTACAACTTAACAGGGCCGGATTAATGTAAGTACTAATAGGGCCTGGGGTTACAAATAATAATCAGGGGCTCCTTTTAGAAATAAATGATGCCTTGGATAGTTCATCCATTTATTTTTGTGTGTTGAAGTCATTAAAAAAAGGTAAAAATTCTAAAACATAGGTCAAACTTGTTAAATTCGGTGGGGTTAATAGTCTATATATAAATATAAATGTTTCTTTGAATTTAGAGTAAAATAGATAATATATCTTAATTGAAAACCCACATTCCTAGTATAACCACTATGTACCGAAAATTGAAGCGGTTATGAACTTAACTGTGAAAGATAAACAAGATCCAGTTTTTCAACTCTGACCACAAACAGTCTGTTTACTCGTGATTAGACAGTAACTAATATTTAATTGTCCTCAAAATTTCTAATACACTAAAAAATTCAACAATGAATTAAAAATTTGTTACATGTACTAGCCAATTTTCAGATTTTTATTGCAAAAGATAAGACATTGAATGAAAATGTTGAATAACATACAAAACAGATTTTTTTTTGCTGAAATTCAAAAATATTCTCAAACGTGTAGCATGTACATTTATTTTTACTTACAAATGTTTATTATAGACCCCATCTCCCATCTTCCTTACACAAATGAACCAATGTACAGCCCGTGAACGAGAGAACCAAGAACTGGTTTTCTCTTTCTGTAAAAATGCATTTGGTGCATCATAATGGTCATTAAAGAAGAGGAATCTTGACTTTACCGTTCTCGAAATTACCGGTTCTTTAATGATATAATGGGAGAGCTTTCTTCTATCGTGATATAATAATAAAGACGATTGACATTTCTTTTGATGGCAACCTTGGTAGCAGTAATTATGAGACCAATTTAGAACTAAGTAAATTCCGATGGTGTTTAATTAAAGAAACATTTTAAATGAAAATGCTTCATCTATACAACTAGAAGTTTTATATATTGAAAATAAGTTTTATTTATAGTATTTAAACACATTTTTATGGTATTCAATTCAAGAAAGATTTTAAGTAAAATACTTCATACATAGGTGAACTGTTACCTAATTTTTAACAGACTCTGCATGCAAAGGAGGGTAATGTGTAACTACAAGCTAAACGCCTGGAGCGATTTTCGTGGCGGAAGTAGTACGTCCTTTTAACCCAACATAAAAAAAATAATATTTTTATAATTCTCGGTGAAAGGTATCAAATTGAAGAGCTCACTAAGACAATTCTAAATATATATACATATGCTACTATAGTATATATGGTGCCCCAAATATAAGCAATTATTTGACGTTCAGTCCTATATCATTTAAACGGTTGACCTTGAGAGACAGAAGTAAATATACTAAAGAACCTTTTCTTTCGAAAATGGTATAAAACTGAGCCCGATCGATGTTAAGGGTGCTTCTAGACATTTTTGAAATATAGGGTGCACGAATGTTTTGTTTGGTTTTGAGCTTGGTACCTGCGTATCGTATTAGACAAAAACGATTGGGTAGGTTAAAAACTTCATATTTTTGCTACAGATTTAAATTTTTTGTCCTAGGTCAAGATATTGGGTAAAATCGAGTTTTAAAAAAAATGCACAAATGTTTCGTTTTTAAAAAAAATAATCACTTTTTCAAAGTCCGTCTTACTGGTGCCACGTTAAGATAAGCATTTTGACAAGACGGACTTTTTGACCCAATAAAGGTTAAAACTTGCAAATATTCACCTCAAATGCTTTTAAGGGCAGTAAAAATGGACAGAGACCGAGATCAAAAAGTAAAATAACCTTCACGGACTCTGTGCGGGAAAAATGAATACGGAAATAATCAAAGATAGTTAAAACGAAAGTTGATGACATATGTAAGGCGATTGTGATAGAAAAGCTTTGTCAGTATTGAGTAATTCCACTTACATGTTCTGAAAAAGTGCGGAAAATGGCTTTTTCGCAATAATAGGAACCTTTACAAGAACATTAAAAACAATCATTATAATATGTCCGCTTCAGCAGCAAGGGATGTTTATCAAAATGAGTGACATCCATTACTTATCTTGTCTAAATATTTTGGGTTTTAGTTAACGCAAAAAAATAGTTAAACAATTTAAATTATCATAGTAGATGTTTATTTTAAGTAGAAATCATAAAAGCACCAGAAGCTGATGGTAGGCAAGCAAATATAGCCGTTGCAGAAATAATTATTCATATATTTTTAGAGGAACCAGTTTGCGCACCACACCCACTAGACTAATAAATGAAAGCTATCAGTTTCATTGCATCCGTATTTTCGAAAGCTAAGAATAAGGAGGTAATCTTGGGTAGAATAATTTTCTTGATTTTGAGTAATACAAGAAGATCTTCTGCTGTGATGTAACTCTAGAGGAGAGCATATTCGTCTCTAATGTAGTCCAGTGGTGTCTTTCTGTCATGGCAATCCTTCACTTGATAGATGAATAAACTTTTATTGTCAACATATTTTTAAAATTCTTTATTTCATTCATGAAACAAAAAAAATCTGTCAGCAAAACGAGAAGGGCACATCACAGGTCTAAACTGAGTAAAACTATTTCTGATTTCCGAAATTATCCAAAAAAAACTTCAAATTTCTCATAATTTGTTAGATGACTTGTGAATGATATCCTAAAATGTTCCAATATTTTTGATAATTTCCTATAATTTTTGAACATTTCTAATAATTTTCTATGTTTTCTGAAAATTCCTGAAATATCATAACGTTTCTGAACATTTCCTTTTAAATCAAATCTACCATAATTTCCGAAATTATTAGACGATTTGAGCACCTATTTCTCAGCGTGAGAGCTAGCCCCCTGGATATAAAGTGTATAATCAGCTAACAGGAAAAGATCATAGTAAAGCCCTTCCGACTAACTAACCATCATCAGTGCAACCCGTCAACTACAATTAGAAGAAAATGGTCAATGTTAATCACTTAAAAAAATTAAAATCTTTACATAAAACCAATAACAGATACAAGCACTGACACACCAAAAAATGATGGGATAGATGTTTGGTATCTGTTATTTGTTCTACGTAAATATTTTTACATTTTTAAATGTCTAACTTTGTGCTATATTTCGTGTATTGTAACTGATAATTGGGAGTAGCATTAATGATGACTGGTTGGACGAAGCTATTATCTTTTGCTGTTAGCTAATATTTTACACGTTATATAGAAATACTCCTTTATTACAATACATTTGCACGTGTACACAGCCATTTAAGTATGTAAAAATAAGGTAGAGCTAAACGAATAATGTATTATCTTAAACACCGCTCAAAGAGGGAAAGAAAAAACTAAAAAGTTTAAAAATATCCCATAATATAAACGATTGGTGTAAAAAGCTGGAACTCGCTGAACTTGCCCTATCAGTTAGGAATTATTTTTCGTTAATTGCATTACTTATTTTAATACAACAAAAAAAAAACAAAAAAAGATGGAAGTAGTAATTTTCATGTATGTATAATATAATAAATTATACTTATCTATGTACTAAAGTATATGATCCTTAATTTTATGTAAATAGTTATATGTAATACGTATTAAAGTAAATGATAATTAATTTTAAGCGCGCTTAAAAAGCGAAATGATTACACAAAATGCTAATAAACCACTTTCGCATTTCCGGTAAAAATAATAGATAAGTACAATATAGGGTGTTTCAAAACAAAAGCGAAAAACTTAAGAGGGTGATTCTTGAGTTTATTTTAAAAAAAACTTCATATGAACATATGTTCTAAACCTCATAACTTTTGAGATACAGGGTGGTCAACTTTTCAGAAAAAAATCTTTTTTTTTATAATAATTGAGATGCCATTTTAGATATCTTCGGGAAATTTGGTACACATTTTCTATGAATCAAGACACATTTTCTGGTGTACAAGATTTTTTGTTATTTCTATCAGTAGCGTCCGTACGGGATTTGCATTGCATATTTTTGAAGAAAAAAATGATACGCCCCTGACATTTTTCATTTGGATATTTTTTTGGATAGCCTAGACATTTTTACATAAAAATTACCTCTTGAGTTTTTTTCGTCAAATGTACTGTCTCAAAGTCATTTAGCAAAATGTCGGAATTTTTGGAGTTTTGTTAAGCAAAATTGGCTATGCACCAATGATCATTTTGCCAAATAACTTCTAAACCATAAAAATACTAACCAGTTAGGGAGCAGAATAGGGAATTTGAATTTGATATTCCTTGATCAAAATAAAAGGCAGTTTGTTAGAAGCGTATATAAATATAAAATAAAAACATTATTTTTACGCCATCTTTGTACCGCAATATCTCCCTAATTGTTAACTTGACCCAACGTTCAGTCTCAAACTGCCCTTTATTTTGAACATATCAAAGTTCAAATTCCCTATTCTGCTCCCTAACTTTTTAGTATTTCAACGGTTTAGAAGTTATTTGGCAAAATGATAATTCTTGCATAGCCAATTTTGCTTAACAAAACTCCAAAAATTCCGACATTTGCTAAATAACTTTAAAACGGTACATACGACGAGAAAAATGCAAGAGGTAATCTTTATGTAAAAAGGTCAGGCTATCCAAATAAAAAAATGTCAGTGGCGTACCATATTTTTCTTAAAAAATATGCAATGCAAATCCCGTAGGGACGCCGCTGGTAGAAATAAAAAAACACACACAAAATGTGTGATGCGTAAAAAAGGTGTACCAAATTTCACGAAGATATCTAGAATGGTATCCCAAATATTATAAAAAAAGATTTTTTTCAGAGAAGGTTAACACCCGGTATCTAAAAAGTTATGAGGTTTAGGACATATGCTCATATGAGGTTTTTTTAAATGAACCCAAGAATCACCCCCGTAGGTTTTTCGCATTTGTTTTGAAACACCCTGTATATTAAAATGTTTTTTTTAGCCAAACTTAATGTAAAAGATCATTAAATATGTTGTGAAAGGCAGGTATGCAGGACTAAAAAAGGCTATCATTGTCTATTATTAATAGATTTGAGATGTATTAAAGTCAAAAATCTTTAACTCATATTATATATAATCTATGACGACTTTTTTCTGTTAAATATATACCAAAACGTATAACGTATGTGATTAGATTAAAAAAATGTTTCTTCTGTACTATTTATCAATATTTTGGCTAATATAATGTTTTATTAGAAATTATTTTTTCAACTGAAAAATCTACTGTCTGACTTTATAAAAATTATTGGTATGCCGAAACGATATATCTCAATATTACAGCAATTATTAAAGAACGTATGTAATTAATTGAAATAATTACAGCTTACAGCCATAATTATATTAATCGTTATGTTACGTGAATGTAAAGTAACTAATTTCTTATTTACTTTCATTTGCTTTAAATTATTATATTAATTATTGATCAGTCACACATTGCAATAAAATATTCAAAAGATACGAAAAAAATCTAGAACTGAGATGGTCCAGTATCTAGTATTTGATACTAATAAGAATATGAATAATCTCAGGTACCACGAATGTATGAGTGTTGATCTAATCATTAAAGATCAAGATTAAGATCGTAGGAAATTAATTCCAAGCTTTAGCCTAATGAAACTGGAATTTTTAATTTTTTATACTGTTTCTAAAACACAAATAGCTAAAATGAAGTTTGAATTTGACTTTCAACCGACATTTTTTTCGAAAGTTTTAAAAGCTTAAAAAAATCTATACAAAGAAGCAAATAATGTTTCCAAAAACTGTATGTCAATATTAAAATTAAATCACTTTAAGAAATACTACTATCATTTTATATTATACGAAGACCTCAACTACAAAATAACCCAAAAAAAATAAGAGAATGTCACCAAGAACTGATGATATTTAGTGTTATTATTAGTTCGGTTCATGATATTTGTAGTGTAGAGGCAATAAACTGAAAAAACGGGTAGAACGACTTAGTGACCAGTCAAAGTATTTTTGAAATTTCACACTTAGAGTAGTGAGATCTTAGGCACCCCAGCAAAGAGACGGTAACCTGACAATGTCGAGGAGAAACCTGTGATTTGCTTCCTTAACGGAGGTTCTCTTAGGCAATATGATCATGTATTTTATAAAACTAAGCTGGATGGCTTAAGATGAGCGATGTTCTAAGTGAAGATGTACAGTGTCTTTCCTCATATTTCGCCATCCCACTATTGGTTTAAATTTAAGAGACGTTAAATACAGAATTTGTAGGATATATTACGTAGTTTATGAAAAATTATTATTTACTTACTTACTTTACTTATTTACATGATATCTCAAACATGTGTTAGCAGACCTAACATACATGACAAAAACCCAATTATAAGTTGCAATGTATTTCCATTGAGTCCATTATGTAGTAAATTGTTTTACGTCTCTCTCTAATACTTTGCCTCTTATGGCAGGGTTTTTGTCAAATTTCCCGGGTGTCTTTGAAGACAAAGGTATCAAACCCCGTATTTTTATAACCAGAAAGAACCATTTTATTAACATATAATATTTCATTAAAAAAGTATGTTGAAACTTTTACACATTTTTAACATACCCGGTATACACAAATAAAAATAACTATTTTCAATAAACTACGTAATAAACCCTAAAACTTATATTTAACGTTTTTATATCTAAGTTAGTTAGGCCTAGGTACCGTACCTCTTATGAGCTGCCCCTGCCCCATTACAGAGCACATGATATATAAGACCCGAAACCCCCAACTCTATTGCCGTAATGTAATATTGTACTTTTTTATCTTTGAGCAGACCGAAGGTCGAGGACCTAATTACTGGGTTACCGTAGTTGCTTTAAATGAAGAGAGGAAAATGTTTATTGATGCGGGATTTAATGACTTTTAGATTAGGAGAAGAGGGATATTTGGAAGGTCTTTGCTGGTAATACATGCACAATTGGAACACTCTGGGAATAAAGGAGCAAACAAAGTGGGAGGCTAGAGAAATCTTTGGTTTCAAGCATTTGCCTATTTATTGGCGTTAAACTGGTCAAGGTTCTTTGCTCCTTAAGATTTTAGTAAAGTCCTCGACTAGGGATTAAGTTATTACTCTACCCCTATCATCAATTTCAGTCTTGGAGACAGGTTTGGGAACTTGTATACTGGAGTGAAGTGTTCTATCTTCAGCATAGCTGTGAATAGGAATGCTGGTAGAAGAAAGCAGATCATTGATGTGTAGGAGGAATAGGGTAGATGCCAACAATGAACCCTGTGGAAGGCCTGCGTTGATTTTGTGAAAGTCAGATCAACCACTACAGAAATACTTCTGTTGGAAAGAAAACTGGCAAGCCAAGTAAAAAGTTATGGATGAAGACCATAGACAAGAAGATTTTTGAGAAATGCATCTTGCCAGATTTGATCACATGCTTTGGATATATTGAGGGCCATCATTTGGGCGTTTCCGTCGAATTCGATGGACTTGTTCCAGTTGTAGGTTACAAAGGTAAGAAGATCTCCTATGGACCTTTGGTGGTGGAAGACGTATTGCCTGTCATGGACAGTTTGGTAATTTAAAAGATCAGTATTGATATACTTCTCCGTTGCTTTTTGGGAACATGACGTACACGACCAGATTTGGACCACTTGGAATAACCTGGTAAGGATAGGGGCCCCTTTTTAGGACTATGGCCGGAATACCATCCCTATGGCCACATCACATCAGTTTTTGGTATTAAGTGTTTTGAGAATACATAGTACCTTTCCAAAGCTGAAGGTAATTTCGTGCATATTGTATGGCAAAGCTGACACAGATGGAAGGACAGAGTGAAGAGGAGGGATTGAATTTGAGGCGAATTATTTTGGAAAAAGCTCAGCCTCAAGCCTCGTTTTCAGCCTGTAAACTTTCTGAAGTAGGGTTATTAAGGAAAGGGTTATGAGTACGGATTTTCTCTAGTCTAGCATTATCGCAGGATTTTGAAAACAAAAGTTTATTGTTGGGAAGTTTTTAATTCTTAATAGAGTGTGGTATAAATGCTTCTGTACCTATCTGGATTACATCCGAGATTTGTGAACAAATTTCGAAACGATCACTGGAAGAGGAACAAACATCTTTTTAAGGGAAGGGAGAGTAGAATCCCCGCAACCTATCTCAATCAGCGGAATTATAGTGTCAAATAGGGGGAGGTGGCATGGATTCTACAACTTCCTGTTGTATCGGACAGGAAACAGTAATTAGACCGTGGTCAAGGGAACCCAGGGGTGCGGAAATGGAAAACTGATAAGGCTGTAGGTGAGTGGTGTGAAAGAGCTCTAATGGGTGATGATGCGTGGGAAGTAGGTAGGTTTTCTGATGAAGTTGATGAGACTGGCTGATTGCAAAGGCTTCTGCAACTTTACCTTGAGGATTTAGTAGACTCTAACCATACCTAACTGTGAACGTTAAACTCTCCAAGGATAATGATTTTAGAGGAAGGTAATTCAGAGATTAGGAAATCCACCTTAACAGAAAGAAGAAAGTCGAAGAGGTCGTTGAAGGAATTGTCTCATAAAAAAGGATAGATACAACAGGATATCGGGTCTGTTTAATTCAATATTGTGAATTCTTTTACAGGATAGATTACTACGAGCATAAACGCAAACGTCTTCGTTTAGGCTTACAACATTGGAGATAGTGGTGAACAGAGTTGAGGTTTTTACTCAAGCCACTATTGGAGAACGACTAATAAGAAATAACATTTTAGACCAACGCTTACGTTAAACATTCTAAGTCTTTTGAGGATATCCCTAAAATCCTCTTTAAACATACATAACATATAGACAACTTTGATGTAAAAAGTCGTTTTATCAATATATACTTAGGATCGCATAGATATGGCAGGGAAAAGAATGAATTGTTATAATATTTAGAACCTATTAGTATTAGATCTACTATCAAGTCTACTATGGAAACAAACCAGAATTTACGCCTACCATTTTCATACTTGGATTGGTAAAATGTAAATGGTTAATATAAAATATTGATAGGGGATAAAACATACATTAACTTATCGGTTGCTACAAATACGTTCAGTTCGTCGCAAGAACTTTACTACTAACTTTAGAATTACAAATAAAATTAAATATTAATTACTCGAGAGTCCGATTTTTGTAAAAAAAATGGACGGTACATAGTCCGTTCCAACAATACTATACAGCCTCGCACTTACCAGATCAGATATTAACTTCATTGAGTCTCTCTGGCAACATCTTAACTTTAGCTTCTTAAAAATATGGGAGAGTGTGACATAAACTAAAGGGTTATTGATTAGAATTTGACCATCCCTTTGGTTTTCTTATTTTTAAAGCCAAGATGATCATTTTGTTTTACTTCATTGCAGGAAATTATGTAGATTGTATTCATGAATAAAAAAAGTAATATACAGGGTGTACAAAAAATGTAACCAGTTGAATTTGTAATTTTTTTAACCTCTGTACCTAATTACATATTGGTATCATTAGATAAAATTTTCAAAAAATAAATAGGAAAGTGGTCAAAAGAAGCCAAGTAAAAAGTAAAGAGGAGAAAATTACGTTATTTTTCTGGCTTTTGTGGTTGATAATAATCAAATAATGTCATATAATATTAAGCCGTCAGCCCACAAAGTTAAATAATATATATGTCCGATTTAAAAAAAATCAGTCTGGAAAAACCATGAAAAATATTGTGAATAGTTAATAGTATTATTGAGACCTGATTACCACCAAAATTTTAATTATTTCGATGCCCAGTCAGGCACTACCGACACCGAGATCGAGACTAAGTAAATCTTTGTCCCGGTCTCAAGTAAGTTTGAGACCATTAATTTTCTCGAGACCGAACCCGAGACTTAACGAGTATCGATCTCAACATCCCAAACATATTAGCTATAAAAGAAATTACCCAAAATGTGAGGGGTCGGAAAACAGGACATATAAGACAAATATTAATCAGTGTTTTAGGTGTTACTATTGGTGAAATAAATATTATATTTTATTAGGCATTTACAGTTTTACTTCAACATTCAATATTTTTGGCAGCTAAGAAACGTTTCCAACATTTTTGATTCTATATTGTAAAATTAAAATAATTAGTAATTATCTCATCACTCGCCAATATAAGGCGCCATAATATTAGTCAAACATTTGGCAACTTACATATCTTTTCAGAAATTTCCCAATGTTTCAGAGATCTGAATCAGGATTGTTTCAGTGACACCGGGTTATTTTTAAACCTTATTCATTATTTTTAAACTTTATTCATTCCGATGTGTTTAATTAAGAAAATAAATCACAGAAAAGGTAAACTGCTATGAAAAAACTGTTAATAAATATCAGAAGCATTACTTACCATTGTATCGGTCATATAGTTTGACCTTTTTTGAACAAGTTTGAAGTAATTGTTTATAAAAGTTTTTTACTCTTGTTTATTTTATTACTTGTTTCTTTGCCTGATAATTCATTCGAAGAACGGAGGAAATAAGTTATATGAGTAAATACCTATCAAGGATGGTTTAGTAATGACCATTCAATAGATATAAATTGAAATACGAATTAATGTTGGGGACAACGTATGCTGAGCGACCGAGGGAGTAGGGGGGGCAGCGGGTCTACTTGCTTTTGCCTGAAAAATTGTAATTACATTGTCGGGTAGGGTTAGCGTACATAGGGGTAAATGTAGATATCCCATCTTCTTCCGATTCGGCATGCATATTTGAAATCTCGTGATTGATGTGAAAAACCCTCAAGGTTATACTATTTGACGTTCCAGTATCGACAGTTTTGGTTTGCTACCAGTTGAGAAAATAGTGCATTGAATAAATGTAAGATATTTTTTTCTGTCGCTAAATTGCCTTTGAGAAGTTCTAAAGTGAACTTATTGTGTCCAATACATGTGAATATTATGTTGGTTCAAATAATCGAATTACATCATTCAAAAATGGACCTTTTGTCGCAGGCTTGCTCAAAGTATATAACTACAGATAATATAGTTTCAAAGTTTTGCGAAACTGCTTTCCTGTGAATTCTGCTAAATTTCCCAAGAAAGGATTATGTATAGGTAACTCCTATACAAACTCCGCGAGTTTAGGACGTGATACAGAAAAAAGTGATGAAGAGCCAAAAGCCACCGAGAATTTCTCATTGGTAACGGTCAAATTCGTCAGAGATATGGTAAAAAGTGCCAACCAATCTGTAGTAACTCAAGCAGGTCAGCGGCTGAATGTCTTGGAAGAAAAAGAAGAGAAAAATCACATCTGAATCGGAAGAAACGTTAACTATTGAACCTACTACATTGTATGGTCGACGTTCCATTATCGATATTTTCATGGACAAAATGAAACCTGAACTTAAACCGCCGTTACCAAAATTCACACAAAGAATCATCAGAATCAAACATGGAATGGAAAATCTAGCATGGAAATTTATGAAAGAAACAGAGGATTGCTCCAGTGGTAGCGAGTCTTTTGAGCCACTGGCTGAAGTTCAGGATGAGGAAGTTTTATGCTGTGGATTATGGCACAAAATGGTATATCAGTAAGTAAAAAGATATTGTTTTTTTAATAACCCACTTTTCACTTCTCCTAGGTTAAATAATTGATCTGATAGAGGAATACCTAATAACAGGTTTAGTGGCGTGCAAGGGAAGATATAGATTCACTATAAAGAGATGATATATTTCTGGGACCTATTAATATATTATGGAAAAAGTTTACTAAGCGATAATCTTAATTTAGCTAGAGTTTATTTATTACAAACTGGTTGTACAAAATTATTTTTTCGTTACAAAACATTTTCTTTGTAAATTAAGATGGCCTATATCACAGAAAAATTAGCTCAGCATAGCTAATTTCTCTGTGCCTATATGCATGTATCTAGTAAGCCTTTACCCTACACTGTCCAGAAAGAAGTTATATGCCAAACATCTATCTAGTCTACTCTTTCTCCAACAACTGGGGGAAGTGTAGACTCAACTAATTTAAAAAAAAATGATAGGCAAAATTCAACAGACAATTTTACGCCGTATTTCGCAATAAACGATTCACAGATGTGGCCAAAGCAGTTCTTTTGATAAACTGGTAACTTATGAAAAATCAGTCAAAGTTGGAAAAGGTGAATATCATTTACAATTACACCATTTGCCCTTATGTATCATTGTAATTGGTTATAATCCATTTGTGCAAAGTCGGCGCCTGATCGTAGAGGCCTTTTAAATTAAAATCAAATACGCATAAACTAAGGGCTTACTTTATTTTTGTAGTCCCCGATTTCCATGAAGATATTGCAATTAAAACAAAAAATAAACTTTAATTTCTCTTACTCCCATAATTTTTAAACTTATAAAGCGCACATCAATATCTGCACGAAGGCGTCAGTTTGGATTTGCGCATCTTATTTCATTTTGTCCCCCCAGAACAAAAACTTGTGGTACTACTTTGCATACTCTTAGTTTATTCAAATACGGAAAAAGCAACTTGCTAAAACGTAAATTAATTATGCAGTAACCTCATTTTCATGAAAAAAGTTTCTGATTGAATGAGTGCAATAAAAGTACCTGGGTCGATCATAGTGTGTAGACAGGAACTTGGCAATAAACAATCAAAAATAGTTGAGAAGGCCAGATTGTAATAATTTCGAGGTATAGAAAGGTGGAACATTTCTTCTGTTGTAGGTATAAAAAGATAATTTTAATTATTTTTAATGTTTACCTGTAGTAGATTTTAAATACATTTTTGAAAAATCGAATGTCAGTCTTTATTTCTTACGGAAAGTGTACCGGGTGGTCGAAATTGGTCTGTTTTAACAGAGAAAACCTATTTCCTGACTAGATAGAGCAAAACTGACTTAGGTGTCATGGGCTCGATTTCTGAGAAATGTTTAATGGCAAAAACCGCCTGCCGATATTTTCACTGCCAACTGAGATATAGGGCGTTTTTCAATTTTCGGCCATTTTGAAAATTGTCCATAACTTTTTTATTTTGCGGAATATTAACATTCTGCAAAGACATTCTAAAGGCACTTTTTTATGTGCAATCCAGTGGCGTACTCAGATTTTTTCTATAGTTGTCCGTTTTATCATAAATAGGCAAAACTTTTTTTTTTCAAATGGAAATCATAGTTGGCTATAAATTATTCGCGTTTAGCCCTTTTCAGTGATATAAAGTTGTAGGTACTTATTTTCAAAAATAACGAAAATATTAGGTGTTTTTGGTTTACATCGAAGTAGGCCTTGGAATAATGACGCGCGTTCAATATTTTGAATATATTGCTGTCAGATTACTGTAGTCTGGTGTAATTATTGCGTTTTGGTGTTATCTTTATAAAGTTGTGTTAAGTTGCTGACAAAATATGTTTGAGAATTATGAAAAGTATGATATGTTAAAATGTTACATATTATCTAACGAAGTTCCTGAAGCAGCTAGTGAATTGTATTTTAATACATTTCCCGAGCGACGTCAACCGGATAACCGAATTTATCAAACATTAAAAAGTAATTTAGTAAATTACGGAAGTTTTAAAAAATTAAGAACAAGACATTATGAACTAAAGGAAGAAAAGGAAATCCAGCAGCTAAATATAATTGGTGAGGTATTAGATCATACCTCCTCTCGAACATTGGCTAATATAACGAATGTTCCAAAGACCACCGTTTTAAAAATACTCAAAAAACATAAATTCAAACCGTACAGAACGAGAAGAGTTCATCAACTCCGTGAAGGGGACGCCGCTAGAAGATTGAGATTTTGTCAGTGGTATGAGCAAAAATTCATGGAGAATGAGAATTTTCCATTAAATATTATTTGGAGTGATGAATCCAGAGTAGATACTTCTGGTATATTTAATAGATATAATTCATATCACTGGTCCACTGAAAATCCACACGTAGTTGTGCAACAAGACTGGCAAGGTCGGTGTGGATTAATATATGGGTGGGGATATTCCGAGGAAGATTTGTGGGACCTTATTTTTACGATGGAAATTTAACTGCAGATGATTATGTATATATTTTGCGCACATATATTGTCCCTTTGTTGGAAGACATACCTTTAGCTGATGCCAGAAATATCTACTATCAACAAGATGGTTGTCCCCCGCACAAAAAGGATCACAACTGATCTTTTAAACTTCGAATTTCGAGAAAATTGGATTGGTACGTGGGGCCCCATACCTTGGCCTGCTAGGTCCTGTGACTTAACTCCCTTAGATTTTTTTTTGTGGGGAAGATTGAAGGACTTGATATTTAAAGGAAGAACCTTTCACACAAAAGAAGAATTGCAAGAGGAGCTTTTGCATCTATTAGCCTAGTTGAACTAATAAATAGTTGCAACTCGGTACGCAAAAGATGCTTAGTTTGTATTCAACAGGGAGGGGCTCAATTTGAACAACTTCTCTAAATATATTTATCAGAAACCTATCTAACTAAATACCTAGATTTTCATAATTATTTTTTATTTTCACTTGTAGCTGTAAATAGTAGTTTAGTTTGTTAATTTTGTTCAACTTTGCTATGTAAACAAAAAAAAATAAAAAAAATTAATAATAAATAATTAAAATAACGTTAGCTAGTGTTATTTAAAGTTGTGTTTAAGTTGCTAACAAACTATAAATCTTAACAATACATAATTGAGATATTGTCATCACAAATCAAAGCCTACTTCGATGTAAACCAAAAACACCTAATATTTTCGTTATTTTTGAAAATAAGTACCTACAACTTTATATCACTGAAAAGGGCTAAACGCGAGCATTTTTTTTAATTTATAGCCAACTATGATTTCCATTTGAAAAAAAAAAAGTTTTGCCTATTTATGATAAAACGGACAACTATAGAAAAAATCTGAGTATGCCACTGGATTGCACATAAAAAAGTGCCTTTAGAATGTCTTTGCAGAATGTTAATATTCCGCAAAATAAAAAAATTATGGACAATTTTCAAAATGGCCGAAAATTGAAAAACGCCCTATATCTCAGTTGGCAGTGAAAATATCGGCAGGCGGTTTTTGCCATTAAACATTTCTCAGAAATCGAGCCCATGACACCTAAGTCAGTTTTGCTCTATCTAGTCAGGAAATAGGTTTTCTCTGTTAAAACAGACCAATTTCGACCACCCTGTACAGTTATATTTTATGAAAATGTGTATAAAACAGCATTATGTCTCGATAATGGAAAAACAATGATGGCTATTCTTCTAGTGTACCGATGAAGAAAAATCATCTTTCTGTCGATGCTAGGGATGTTGTAAAAACTGTTTATAGTTATTTATTTCACAGAGGACTTAATGCAAGTGGTGCTACGAGTAAAAAGAATCGTGTCAAAACTCTGAAGCAACGGCTCACTAATGATGAAACCCAAAATAAGCTCTAGTATCACTATGTTTAGAGAGTTTTTTTTTCTAAAATGGGCTTGTCACATAATTGACAAAAAGCAACTACTTATGGAATCCAAGCGATTTCAAAAATGGCGTCTTGAGTGTACAATATCCGAAAGAACATACATTTTAAAAAATCGTCCAATAATTTACTTGATGAGACATTGTTTGACACGCATGAAACACCATTCAAAAGACGGTCCGATTCTTCCGACAGGTGTAAAACCAACGCTCCGTCAAATAAAGGAAAAAGGTTAATCATTTTACATAGTGAGTCAGAAAACGGATGGGTTCAAATGCCTTGTGACTTTCTTCAAAAAAAAAATTTAAAGACTCCTGCGAATAGTACCATGAAGATTCAACGGTAGAACCTTTTGAAGGCCGATTCAAGAATTGTCTTTTTTACCAAACATTCATCAGAAAAGCGTGATAGTAATAGTCAATCCGAGCTATTACAGTCGCCAATTACATAAGGTTCCAGGCTCAAATAATATGAAATTGGAGATCCAAAACTACATGGCGGCGAATGATATATATTTTGAAGTATGTTATAAAAAAAGTGATCATTTATAAGTTTTAAAGACATTATGTATAAAAAGTATATGTTTTTGACGCATTTGCAGAGGAAATGGGATATACAATGGTGTAGCTGCCTATTGGAGGCGGGGCGGCAGTCTTATAACAGCAAGCAAAGGTAAAATCATATTTTTTTATAAAATAACGCCTGCTAAAAACAGGTGAGGACTAAAAAAAAAAGGTCATCATAAAATAACGCCTAGTAAAAACAAGTGACGATAAAAAAAATTGCTTACCGAAAAAAGGCACCACCTGAGTTGTGGGGGGTTATAGCCCTTTAAGCTCCCCCCACGCTACGCCATTGGTCACCAAAAAAAATTAAAGGTCTGAAAATATTTCTCAGACTTAGGCGTAAACTGTAACTCAATGAAAAAGTGACGGATTTATTACTAATACTATTAAGTTGCACCGGTAAGAACATTTTATCAAAATGATATGATCTATATGTTTCCAAAGTTATTTTGCTTAATGATATGGCAATTGAGGTGCACAGTAACCGATTATAAAACTTCCTGGATCGCAGTTCAGAAAAGGATTGAACCTCAGAAAACGCAAACATGGATTTTCTCGGACTAAACTACCTACTTTAGGGGAAATTTAGTTTCTCATCATTTCCGCAGTTCTTGTGTGACCTTTCCATTGGAGACAATTTTTATTGCTTTTTTTTTAATTTCATTGTTGTATTTAAGTTATAGTAATTGATAAACATTTTGCATTAAAGTTCATTTTATGTAAATGTTTATTCATAAACAACTTTCCTTATACAGTACATAATAGTGTGTACCAGTACCAAAACTGGGGATATTATGATGCATGTTTGTAGTTTCTCTTAAGCTGGCGTCATGATTTTTGCCATGTGTTTAAAGTCTCAAATAGATAATAACCAATTTCACTTCTGCTAACGTGAATAAACTAATGTTAGTAAATAGAAGGGAATGGATTATTATTGCATTCAGTTATTACGCCATCGACGGTAAATATAAAGTTTCGTTTGTAAAATAATATATTCAGTTATATGAAATTTTTGCCTAATCTGTTTTATCTTCAAAGTATACATTATTGGATTCTAAAAGACTAGAAGAAAATCACGATTATAATATTAATTTAAGTTTATTGTTAAAGTAGTCAATAACCTGTCAATTTTGATGATAGCTTTCGAGAATCGTGCACATATATTTTATAAAATGTAAAGTGTAAAAAAAATTAAAATCAATTTTAAGCCTTTTAAGAAAACAACGTATGTAGTGAACTATAGTAAAGTTATTTTTAGTCATATATTAGTAAATTAGTTCTACCAAGAGAAGTTTAGTTTCATGTTGTAAAAACGTTTTCTTATCGGTATTACCAATTTGCAGCTATTGGTTTTATGTCTCAATAGATTACAGAAATGCATTCAAAGAAGTCGACAACATCGCCACTATTTTTGACGGCATCTGGTTTTCGTGGTATGATCAGCCAGCCATGGATAGATCTTACACATTATAGGAACTTTTAAGTATTGATGTTAGGAAAACACGCTTTCCAAAACAATTCCAAAACAATTAACTCATTTCTATAACTATACTACAATCCTGTACATCAAAAAGAACTTTCTAACCACATTATAAAAACGAATAATAATTTAATAAGTGAATATTCAATCAACCCAGTCTCATAAACCTAAAACAAAACATTTCTTAAAAGCCAATAGGCAAATTCACCTCAAAGAATCATCAACCCGATTTTTAATAGCAAAAAAAACACAGTGTTATTGCCTACAGTTTAAATGCCTTTTTATTCTCATGATTATACTATACATTCTTTCTTTCTAAATATTGTTAATAAACGTTTTAATTTTCTCATTCTCGAATCTAATCTAATCAGATGCAGTATTCCAATTTTCACCATATTTAAAGGCATCGTATTTCAACTGGAAAAATTAACCCTTCTTTCTCTAAACTAGGCTTTTATGAACTAGTTGGAGAAATGTGTCCAAGTAAAGATTGTTACAGTCGGCTATTTTAGTCTACTCTTCACGAAAATTGGTTATAACTGAAGGACTGCAATAAAATTACCTGATTTGCTCCCATTGTGTAGGGCAATATAGTAAATATATATATATATATATATATATATATATATATATATATATATATATATATATATATATATATATATATATATATATATATATATATATATATATATATATATATATATATATATATATATATATATAT
Organism: Kuschelorhynchus macadamiae; assembly: GCA_030620095.1. NCBI lineage: Eukaryota > Metazoa > Arthropoda > Insecta > Coleoptera > Curculionidae > Kuschelorhynchus > Kuschelorhynchus macadamiae. The sequence continues at coordinate 908,827 of JAUTXW010002777.1, forward strand.
ATATATATATAAAACCTTCTTATTCAATTGACCTCAAAAAAAAATCAGTAAAAAACGGAACGGTTCTTTTTAGAGAAAATGAGAGAAAAATGAACAATACACGTTATTACAAACACATCAAAAACAGAAGGTTGAGGTAATTATTCGCAGAGCCTTTGAATACACTCTGAGTGGCCAAAATACCTGCTATAGGTAAACATTGAAAATATTTAAAGTTATCTTGTTATACCTACAACAGAGGAAATTTTAAATCTTTTATACCTAGAAATTATTACATTCCGGCCCCCTCAACTATTTTTGTTTATTGATTGCCAAGCTCTTGTCTACACAATGGGATCGACTCATGTAGTTTTATTGCAGTAATTGAGTTAAAACTGTTGTTCGTGAAAAGTACTATATCTTATATAATTTGCAATGTTTACTATACCTGGAAGGAAAACACCTTGTCGTTTCGTATCGAGTTTCATGACCAAATTACAATTTCTTTAAAAAACAATACCATTCAGAAAGAAAAATGAACGAGTGATGCAGCATGCTTGTTGTTTCGGGCAGATGATTACGAAAGTCTATTCTATTTTATTCTAATTCAAGTGATTATATTCGGAATTATCTTTTCTAAGTAATATATTTATATCGCCATCGTGATGATTGCCGGAACTTCCTTCTTCGTATTTGATACGTATACTGTTTAATAATTTGACAAAATGATTTTACTCAAATAGGCTTTCTATTCTTTCCGAATAAAATAATCATAATTTCTAAATTAAAAAAGTGTTTTATATTACGTATAAATGAAGTTCTAATTTGCTTTGTTTATTTATTTTATTAACAAGGAGAGTTAATGAACAACTCAGCCTCTTTTTTTTACTAAGGTATAATTCAATCTCGAGGTACCAATAAGATAACATTTTTAGTTGCTGAGAAAACAGAACCTAGCAAAACTAAGTAAAACATTCTACTTTACTTAATAAAGTAAAATAAACAAAAAAATAGTTTGCAAAAACAAAAATAAAAATACGAAAAGTAAAAAATTAAAAATACTAAAAAAGTCAAGTTAACTTTAAAAAGAACAAGAAAAATAAAGATTCAGCAGCTTGTGATTAAAGGTATAAAACAGTTTGACATGGTACTTCAATTAATTAATAACAGGTAAAACCTATTTTGCTGCACGCTCTTTAGGGCATTTACTTAAATACATTGAGTTTACTGTCCAGTCTGCAACTAAAATTTTTTGTCACTAATTAATAAAATAGTACACATTAAATATTATTGATGAATAATGACGTGTGCGGATTCAATTCATTATGGGTATGTTCTTCAATGAAATCGATTAATGATTAATTGTTGTGACAGATAATAGATTAGCCAGGCTAGGTGGTAGTTCCAAAGAAAAATGTACTGCTAATGTTTATCCATTCTTCTGTTTTTGATGCGTTGGTAATAACATATGTTGATCTTTTTTCTCCCATTTTCTCTAAAAGGAACCGTGCCTTTGCACCAAAACATTCGAGAAATCCTTGTGTAAATAAGTTTGTTATTTTTATACTTGACATGTTATGCGGTAAGCATTTTAAAAGTATTTTTGACATTCAAAACTAATTTTGAACATTAGTTTCTTGGCTCACTAGGATTATTGTGAACTAAAGAAAAAAAAAAGGAAAATGTGTGAAGAACTGTTTTGAGAGTGAGAATTTAAACCTGTAGGTAAGCACTATATTCATACTATATAGTGATTTTTTAGAGTATCTCGGGAATAACTCAGTAATTGAAAGGATAATTTTCGATTTTTTTGTTTAGTTTAATCTACTTTGAATATATGCCGTTAATATAAATAATATTTAGCCTTTCTTTTCAAGGAATATTTTCAACAATTATAATAATTTTATAGACATTTTAAACACATGCCTACGTAAATATGCTTTTAATGTGATGTTAACCCAAAAAGTCAAATACCTTCTCATCTATAAGAATAAAAAATCGGTAAATTTGAAAAAAAGATCACCCTATTTAATTCCACACATAGGAATTAACACATATTAGTTGTGTTTCCTTAGACAAGTGGAAGGATTCAGGAGGGAATTTCCGGTTAAGTTCGTTTATAGATTTGTTTAACCCAATTATCATCATTCGTTGAGTGCCGAGTAAAGAAAATATACCGATTTTTATTTTATTTTATGTTTTCAAATATTTTAATAGGACTGCATTTTGTTCCACCATATTGGATTCATTAAAATATTTTACTAGTTTCCAGTTATGTCATATTTCATTTTTGGGCCAAATTTAAAATCATGAATAAATATTTTTTACACTGATTTTTTCAAAATTTCATTAGTCCGTCATTTTGTTTTCCCTTGTTGAATTTGTACAAACATTCAGTATATTCCTATATTACATCTAAACGTGTATGCAAAATTTTGAAGTCTATTGAATAAATATTTTATTTGGCCGCTATTTTATTATATCTTGAATTCGTACAAGTTCATCTCTATATCTCACTTAATTCTTATACAAAGTTTGAAATCAATCAAATAAGTAGTATTTCAGAGTGATTTTTTAAAACAATTTATTAGGGTCGCCATTTTGTTTCGCCATTTTGAATTCGTACCTTAATTTTACCAGTTTATAAGTAATACTTTTTTAACATTTTACTAGGTCGTTATTTTGTTCGGTTTAATTCCTGGCCAAAATTTAATGTCAATCCGATAAATAGTTTTTTAATTATCCCGCGAACAGATAAACAGGCAGCCAAACAGACCAACAGACCGACGGAATTGAGAAAACATGCTTTTTGGCATCTAGAGACTCTGAAAAGTAAGGATCTGAAATAAACTCGGAAAGTGATTTTTCACTATTACAAGTGTGGAAGTAAAAAAATAGGATCTTATAGACAAATAATTAAACAATATTTATCCTTTGCATTATATGAAATTTTTCAAGAACACTGACTGGAAAATTACTTTTTGTCTTTACCCTAGTTTTTTTCTACACTTGCATATTGACGCCATAAATGACATTTGCAACACATATTTATATATCCATATATGTATTAAATGAAAATGAATGGCATATTTTATCAGGTTTCCAATTAACTTTCGATTTTTTAATAATATTTAAAATCAAGTGAGTCTTTTGCCTGCAATGCAGACATTTTGCATTATTAATATTTTAAATGTTAATAAGTCATGTTTTCATAACGGTTTATTATACACATGTACGATACTGTTTAGATTTTAGTTTAAACTAATTATAAATATATTTAGCAAGTAATTATCATCGCTATAATTAATGAAATGAAAGAAAATTGAGTGTCGATAAAGTTCAATAATGATGTTGTATTTGATTCGAATGAATTAAAGTTTCAGGCTCGAAAATATGCTTGGCCCAGAATATCATATTGATAATAGAACTAATAGAATCTAGTGTATAGTGTCCACAAAGTACCTCACAATGTTAAACCTTGGCCTTTTTTTTCTTTCCTTTCACAAGGAGGTGTACATTTCTGGGCAATTTATGTGTACTTCTATAATAAATAAAATTATTGGGAGCAGTTTTTGAGAACTTTCGAGTTACTATAAGGAATTTCGGAGTATTACGTAGTACTCCTTGTTTATATCACCAGGTAAGGATAGTGTCTACTCTACCCTTCTACAAAAGGCGGTGAAAAGATCGACGCCTAACCTAGTCTAAACCGGAAAGAAAGTATTCTACAGACCTCGAAACGATTTTAACCAATTAACCTTACCAGTTTTCTTCTAAGGGCTTATACTCAAAGCAAAACTTTGGGAAACGGGTGGACTAATTCTGTGAGTAAAAATACGATCTCGGTGGTTGCCGCTAAGGAGTGCTAAGGGGTGCTGGGATGTTCTCACCAATCTTGTAGTGTGTTGTTGTGAATAGGCGTATGCTTGATAGGCATAAATGAAAGTTTATGCACGGCGTGATCATTTTACTTCACATGCCAAAGGGCTCAGAGTGAATCTGACTAAAGTATCTACCCAACGTTTTACCTGAGATTTCATGAGGCATTTTCAGGGAATTTTACTTTACGAGATCTTTTATTTATTTATTTATTTTTATTGCTATTTTGATGCCATACACACTACATATATAAGAATAAGTCACAATACACGACATTAAATGTGCTCAGAGAGAAAAGGTTTTGACCGGCTTTTATACCCGAGTTAGGCTTACAAAACCGTGACCCTGTGCTAAGATCGGTTATATAAAACATTTGAGTATAATAGTCTAAATACCACTTTTATAGACCAATTTGAAACTTATCTTACATTTACTTATTTCATTTTTTAATGAACTTTTTATGAACAAACCTTATTGCGAACCATATCACCTATGCTAATTAATATAATTATAAAGGCCTTTGAGGATAATACTTTAACATCCGCTCCAGTTAAACCAAAACAATGATTTAGATATATAGATGATACTTTTGTTGTTTGACCTCATTGATAGGAAAACTTTATGATATTTCTGGACCACCTTAATCAACAACACCAAAGTATTAAATTTCTAACGGAAATTGAATGAAATTGTACGATTCTCTGCCTAGGTCTATTTGTTCAAAGGAAGAAAAGTTATATATTACGACATTCAGTATATAGAAAACTAACCCTTACACATAAATGCAATTTTCCATCACCACCCAGCACAAAAGCAATTCATTAGTATTAACATGGGAAACAAAGAAACTGAGTAATGCTCTGTTAGGGAATGGCCATTACGCGTTTAGTTAGTTAAAAGACAAAAGAATGGTAAGGAGTCGCCGTTGAGTAGTGTTATCCTTCGCTATCTATATATTATTACCAATTACTATTTCTTTTTATTATAATTTTCAAGCCGAAAAAGAAAGATTAAATAACTTATTTAAGGCGCTGCGGCGCTGCTGGTGGAAAAGCAGCGCAGAGCTGCCGCCTTTGTGAAAGAATATCCCTTACTGGAGTAGAAAACATTCTAAAAATTAATATTAATATTATTAGCAGGTCTAAATTTTGTTAATAGATATTTATTATATTTGTGATTTTGTTCTATCGAAGATTAACAACACACTTTTAAATATTAATCAAATGAAGATTATACAATAGATCAAACAATAATTTCGGCAATAGATGTCGAAACAATTCCATTGCCCTGTTATTATCTCTATGAAAAATAGTTGTAAATATTTATTTCTCGGAAAAACTTACCAATCCCTTACTTTTTACGGTCGAACTAATGCTATTATTTACATATCAATATTTACACTTTATTTCCTTTATGTCGTGCACATAGAAATATCGCATTTATCAATAGCATCGATGATAAATTCAATATATTTGCACTAAAGATGACAGGATTATCTTTAAATGTGTGTCAATAGAGATAAAGTACAATGAAATCATTAAACTGATATAAACCTTGGTTAAAAAATATTTAATACTTTTCAAAATTGTTTGTCTGATACTATCAAGCTCTTGTTCGACAGCATTCCTATTGATACTAGTTCTTATGATAGTTAGGCAATGCTCTGATTGTTGATACAATGGCAGAAGACATATATGTATATGGATCTGAAGTCTGAATTACAAGTCTGCAAAATCTGTCGAAATATTTCTTTGTATGTACACTCAGTATCTGTATTTTTTTAACAAGTTTCACTTTAATTCGTAACAGGCTCTAGAAGTTTTCTGCAGAGCAACTATCAGGATATGTTTCTAAGTAATTAAGTAAGTTTAGAATTATTTGCTGTAGATATATCTAATTTATCTGAAGTTTAAAATATGTAAGTTGTAAGGTTCTTTTTCTGATATACCAGAACTTGTCGTCATATAAAACAAATAAACATCGAAAAAATGTAAAAAAAAACTTTATTTTTTTTACGGAAAACCCTGTATAATTTTGCTTCATTAAACATGCCTCTTGCTGATTGTAAATGGGCTTGATATCCTTATCTCTAAAGATAACCAAGAAAATTGACAAAAACCCTACCATAAATGGCAATATGTTAGAAAGAAAGAGAACATTTTAACTTTTGATAAAAGGCGAGTCAAAAGGGATACTGCAAAATGGTTTTCACATTCATTTATAAACATCTTTAACTATAGGCATGTTAATTTATCTTAAAGAGTTTTCATTAATTATTTGAGAAACTGTATTGAACATCTTTTGCCATTTTATATACTAACTTAGACTTAGGTTTTATATGATGGCTAGAGTTTTAGTCGAGTTGAATCAAGCCAGCATAGGCAGGCAATTTTAACTTTTGATAAAAGGCGAGTCAAAAGGGATACTGCAAAATGGTTTTCACATTCATTTATAAACATCTTTAACTATAGGCATGTTAATTTATCTTAAAGAGTTTTCATTAATTATTTGAGAAACTGTATTGAACATCTTTTGCCATTTTATATACTAACTTAGACTTAGGTTTTATATGATGGCTAGAGTTTTAGTCGAGTTGAATCAAGCCAGCATAGGCAGGCAAATTATGAGACACAATAACAAAGAAGCGGAACTTTCAACCCTGTATACTGAAATTACTAAAGTACAAAAGGCATGATCTTTGTCTTTATCATTAGTTGTTTTTAATAATTCTTTTTTTTCTCCGAGCCCCTCCCTAAAATATCAAAAGTCAAAGGACGCCTCTGCGTATCTAACTTTCCAAGATAGAACACAATGCGGCTTACATCACACATGTACTTCAAATGTTATTTTTCTTGGGGTATTTTGTTGGATACTTTTTCCAAATTTTATTTACTTCAAACGCCAAAATTATCACCCAGTTGCATACAACAAAGTGTAACTCTTTTTTACGTTTCGTCTCTGTTGCTTCACTTTTACAAACTTTGTTCTATATTGTAATTTTAACAGTAATGTTTTAAATAGTATTTTACTGAATTTTTCCAGTGTAATATCTACCGGGATTGTTTTTTTTTTAGCCGCTTGATCTTACTACGGACGTCGTTTTCTTTTTATACCTTGCACTGGTGGTGAAATACTCTAGAAATTAGCCTAATTAACCTGAATATAACTCTATATAAACAATATAATTTAGACCTCTGCACCCTCCTCCTATACAATTTTTTTGGTTACAGCAGTAGCAGAGGCGTCGCGAGATTTTGTGGGGCTCCGTGATGATTAAAAAAAACCTTCTCCCCTTTTGTACCTCGATGACATCACGCAACTATCAGAAAGAAGTCATGACTTTGGTATTACAATATTTTTACTAACAATCAATTTGTCACTTGCACATCATTTCTAATCAGCGACAAGCTGTTAACCGCATATAAATTAAAAGCGTACATATTTACAATATGCGCTGGTAACAACATATCGTTTACAATAAATTAACTGCTATAACAATCCACACGTCAAATGAATGATATATGAGCTCTCACTTTGGTACTCACTCTTTATTTATGTTTCCTTTTTTATTAGGATAAAAATAAATGTATTATTACAAAACATATTTCGCTAATCTGTACGGCACTGACTTCAGCATTTTCCAAGAATACGATAAAAAAAACTGGATTCGTCAGTTCCTAATAAACTTCCCGAAAATCAATCATCCCGGCCAGGTTCAGCGAATTCTTGGCAAGTGTTCGAGTCAGTCAAAACAAGTTTCACCTAACCCATGAATTTGCTGTAATAATTTTCGTGCAGACGTAAATAAGGATAGGTTCCTCTATTCTATATAGCCCAGGTGTTTTATATTAATTAAATGTATATGAATACTAAAGAAATCCAGACATTGTAATCCAGATATGACATTGAATTGAAGGCTAAAAATGAATAGCAAACTTTCTATAGGTTTTAAAAAGGTTGTAAGGGAGTTTTATAGATAATATCTGAGACGAATTTGCTTACACGGTAAAGTATCTTATTTTGCATGCTTTCTTCAAAAAAAAAGACATAGACATTTTTTTTATTCATATTTTGCAGACAAATGTGTTAAATGTTTCTTGTTCTGACACTCAACAGTGTCCTCATATAAGAAAAGCATTGCTGAAATCTGAGCGGAATATATATTTAAAACGAAAGGCGATTTTTGTGTCTGGTTTATCCTGCAGATCCACCTTGAATAATTTGGAATTTTTTTTTTATTAAATTCAACTTACAAATGTATTATCAATACTTTTTATTTATTTTTATTATTATTTAATAAAAAAATAAAGATTACATTTATTATTTGAGATACTACACTGGCGAAAGCCGTGCACATTTGCCCCTAATTTCCCACATTTTTCTAAAATCTTACCAAAATTAGTTTTTTTTAATAAATATGATTTTTCTGTTGGTATTTTATAATATGTAATTTTTTACAACTACTACTACATCTAAAAAGAAAATCGAGAAATAACCATGCCAACGCTGCGCTTGGAGGTCTGCCTGCTACTCTTGTTTGTATTTGGCCGCAGTCCTCAGTCGTTTCTTTTGATTTTTCTTTTAACGTCACACTCGGGAACATTGACACACCGTAACCAAATATTAGGACCAATATCTAATCTTTGACCTAAGGTTATCCTGTTTGCGCTAGGTTACTTATTATGGGATTATTGTTAAGAGTTCATTTTGTGTCTATTTAAAAGTTAAAATATACGCTAATATAAATGCTACTTTAAATATTTGTAACAAGATTTGTAAATAACTACAACGTCAAGTCATGACGGGGTACAACTTTTGATTTTGTAGTTTTCAGGTGTAATTTTAAAATAATATTTGTCGAATTTCGACGGGTCTCATTTGTGTATAGAAATAAGAGTTTTGTTTTACTGCATTTCTATGAATTCTTTAATGAAATTCTATGTACAGATCATCTTAGACTTATAATTCTTGACTCTGCTCGCTTTTTTAGTTTGGTAGGTACTTATTTTATTGTAACGATTACAAGACCAAAAGAAGACTAAAGGAGCCAAAAGATAGGAGATCTAAGCAGGAAATCCTTTATCCCTAATACCCCTATGTAGCAATCAGAGCATGCTTATTTTCTGCCTAATTAGGAAAATGTCAAATATTAACAGTCGCGTGCCAAAAGAGCCCGCAGGGACCTACTATCCTGGCTACTAGGAGCCCCCCAAATTAAACAAGTTAATCAAATTAAATTATTTATTTATTTATTAAATATTTTTTCCATAGTTAAAAAAACACGGGTTTCGCAATTTTTGCAACCATCATAATATAAACCCAATGAAATATTTGGAAGTGACAGTACTACTTAACGCGTATTTAGATAATAGTAAGTCAGCTAGATAATAGATTTACTGCGTTTAAAACAGTTATTCAACATTTCAATTCTAAATCCTCAGATATTGGTTAAATTAAATGTCTCAAAAATTTTGGAAAAAGCTCAGTTATTAGTGGAGAAATATTCAAATGATTTAACTTCTCAACTAACAACTGAGCTAATTCAGGTAAAAATCATTATTGTATAACAACATTAAAAACCTTAATACAACTCGTGAATTCGCGAACTATATTTTCGAAAAAAATTAATTTGTTTTGCATCCTAATTATTTTTTGACCTTCCTGTAACCTCAGCTTAATCGGAAAGGTCATTTTCGAAGTTAAAATTTATTAAAAATGTCCTTAAGTCGACCATGACACAAAGTCGTCTTAGTTCTCTACCTCTTATCTGAATAGAACACGAAATGGCTAGAGAAGTAAATATTGAAGAAATAGTTGATACGTATTTATCTAGTCGTTACAAAAATAAAAAAAGTCTAGTCTACCGCTAAAAAATAAACGATTCTTGTACTATTTGTTTTTTTATTATTTTTTAGTTTTTCTTGAACTTGAGTATAGTTATTATTTTATTTAGTTAATTTTTGTTTTGTGTTTATTATACCTATACCTATTATCACAATGTATATCGTTAGTTCCTTTTTTTAATATTTTATTTTTTTAGAGTTATTTTTTATTTGTTATGATTTTTGTTAATAAATTTATGACATTTGCGGGGGGGGGTTGCTATGAACTCGGCACGCCACTGTATATTAACTGTGTTTATCTTGGTTCAAAACATTAAATAAATTTGTTATATCATTACGCTTTTCAGGGACATCAGATAAAGGTAATCTTCCATTCTTGACAATGCAAAAGATTAATATGGCTTCATTGTTTCCTAAAGAAATCTGCAAAACATCATTATTGTTAGAGAAAGGTACCGAACACAGGATTTCGTAAGACCCGAATCTTAATTTATAATATACTAATTTTCTTAAGATATTGGTGTTGTACCATTAATTACATTTTCTAGTCAAAAAGATAGTCGGAATTATAATTGTTTGATTAGGTTCCTCGTATATCGTAAAATGATCCTAATATTTTTTAAAACCCAATGAAATATTTGGAAGTGACAGTACTACTTAACGCGTATTTAGATAATAGTAAGTCAGCTAGATAATAGATTTACTGCGTTTAAAACAGTTATTCAACATTTCAATTCTAAATCCTCAGATATTGGTTAAATTAAATGTCTCAAAAATTTTGGAAAAAGCTCAGTTATTAGTGGAGAAATATTCAAATGATTTAACTTCTCAACTAACAACTGAGCTAATTCAGGTAAAAATCATTATTGTATAACAACCTAAAAACCTTAATACAACTCGTGAATTCGCGAACTATATTTTCGAAAAAAATTAATTTGTTTTGCATCCTAATTATTTTTTTACCTTCCTGTAACCCCAGCTTAATCGGAAAGATCATTTTCGAAGTTAAAATTTATTAAAAATGTCCTTAAGTCGACCATGACACAAAGTCGTCTTAGTTCTCTACCTCTTATCTGAATAGAACACGAAATGGCTAGAGAAGTAAATATTGAAGAAATAGTTGATACGTATTTATCTAGTCGTTACAAAAATAAAAAAAGTCTAGTCTACCGCTAAAAAATAAACGATTCTTGTACTATTTGTTTTTTTATTATTTTTTAGTTTTTCTTGAACTTGAGTATAGTTATTATTTTATTTAGTTAATTTTTGTTTTGTGTTTATTATACCTATACCTATTATCACAATGTATATCGTTAGTTCCTTTTTTTAATATTTTATTTTTTTAGAGTTATTTTTTATTTGTTATGATTTTTGTTAATAAATTTATGACATTTGCGGGGGGGGGGGGGTTGCTATGAACTCGGCACGCCACTGTATATTAACTGTGTTTATCTTGGTTCAAAACATTAAATAAATTTGTTATATCATTACGCTTTTCAGGGACATCAGATAAAGGTAATCTTCCATTCTTGACAATGCAAAAGATTAATATGGCTTCATTGTTTCCTAAAGAAATCTGCAAAACATCATTATTGTTAGAGAAAGGTACCGAACACAGGATTTCGTAAGACCCGAATCTTAATTTATAATATACTAATTTTCTTAAGATATTGGTGTTGTACCATTAATTACATTTTCTAGTCAAAAAGATAGTCGGAATTATAATTGTTTGATTAGGTTCCTCGTATATCGTAAAATGATCCTAATATTTTTTTCACTCGGAACGCTGTTAAAACAATTATAATCAAATATTGTGGGTAGTTGTGATTCATCCTTCATATTAATAAGGCCAATCATTGTTAAAAATATGCGTGTGGGTTACAGTTTTACTTATAAAGCAAAAACGTATTATTTAATTATTTTGTTACTTAAACAGTAGTCTAATGTAATATTCAGACATCTTATTATTTCAAATTTGCATCACTTTTATTGTACAATAAAGAATGCGATTTTTTTCAAAAATGCTAATTTTTTTCGAAGCAAATATAGATGACCTTTTTCCAAGAGGAATGAGTATAATAATAATTTTAAAAAATCAGTTTTCAACCGAACCTTTGTGGTGGAAAGTCCGTTCCTCCCTTTCGTCCCATAATATGAGTTTAGTTCCGAAAATGTCCATTGACATATACGCCTTTTGAATTGCTTTGGGGCCCTGTATCTCGATCAAGGGTAACTAGTAATTTTTATATGAAGTACTACGGTTATTTTAACGTCCCCTTCACACTGCCAAGATTACACTTAGCGATAACCCACTATAAAAATAAAGAAACACATAATAGAAAAAATCATAATAAAGCAGCATTTTAATTAATTATTCCCTACCGTTTATAATGTGATGGTGCACAATTTAGTTGCAACCACAATGATCCAATCAGTAACTCAGAGTTATTTGTTTTCGAAAATATCGTGGCTGTTACTGGTACACCTTGTAAAAACTATATATCGTTTTCTATCGAGTAGTTTAAAAAGAAAATCTATTTTACTTTATTTTGCACAATTCCCGTCTTTTTGCACATTCTGGGCATGTGTCTAGTCCAATGTAAATCATTTTGGCTCTTAACTCGCAAGGCTGATTTCTTCTGTCTGAATCATTAACCAGTAATTCTTGCACTATCTTATTCTATGGAGGTTGTTATCTATTGCCACTTGCATACTCAATTTACATGGATTATCCTATATCGTTACTTATATTTTATTACCAGGCGTGTCTAGCCGACCACACACTAAACAAAGTTTTATAATAGTTTTTTTTTCGTACGATTATAAACGCCAGTCTTCAACGATTTATTTTCTTGATTAAGATACTTCTTTAAGTAAAATGTTTTTGCGACTCTCCAAATTCAAAAATAAATTCGACCTAGTATGTTCAAGGTTAAAAATATAAAACACCTACAAAAATCTGAATTCATTTTCCAGATACATTACGAATACTTCAAACAATACTTTATGAGTTGAACAATTTGAAAATCTGTAAATATTCTCCGTCCTTATATAACGAGTTCGTGCTAATTCTGTTGCTTGGAACATTAAACTAACTGACGCCGACAACTATTCAAAATAATAAATCAAGTGTTATGTAGGTAATGTAAATAAATATCACCTTATAGGGAAAATGACCGAGACGTAATACACAACATAAAAATCTCCGAAGGATAACCACCTTAGTAATGTTGCCCACGATCTTTAACTGCCTTTACTGCCATAAATTTCGTATCTAAGTTTTCTCATTAATACTTTATGTCAATAAATACCGAATGTGTAATTATTATACAAAAACAATGATTTTCATTGAATAGAAAAAAAGATAAAGTAAACATGGTTTAGCATTTTATTTTTTACAGTTGTACATTTGTTTTTACCTAGAAAACCTTGGAGCTAAGAAAATTAGGTCAAATATTTTTTGACCAACAATGTGCCCAATTGCTAAACTTACTTATTACTTACGATTTACAAGGGGTTTGATAAATACTGATCTTTCAATTACTAGTATTTGGTTTGGTTTGAGCCAACAAGCACTTTAGGGTATATCCGGATTTGAAAGCTATTTTGCCAAATATCCTTATCTTTTCTGAAATTCCTCTCACATACGGAATTGTTATATTTCTTATCGATCGACTGATTTTTATTTGGACATATATCGTTCTCCTGTTAGTATTTGGAAATTATGCTAAGAATCAGCTTTTCGGTATAATCACTCTGCATATGATCTTTTTAATATTGCTGATTTTCGACTCGCGATGGTTGATCGATGTATATGGCCACTGTTCGATTATATAAGGTGTTTGTGATGCCTTGCTTCGTCATTGCAGAATAGTTAGATTTCTGGTTGAAGTATTGTGTCTCAAGTGAGTATATTTCGTATTCACAGAGTTCTTAATAGCGTTATCACTTCTTTTAGCAAGACTATCAAGAAAGGGTAAACATGATCTCATTTCCATGATGAACTTTATTGTTATTTATCATTATGCTTTTCAGGGACATTAGATAAAGGTAGAGAGCTTTGTCGCATATGATAAATATGTCGTCGGTATATCACAGCCAAAGGCTGGGTGTTATGTTTGCTGTTTCGATTAGCTATTCCATAAGAACTTATATCACTGGGGAGAAAGCTGAAATCATCAGGAGGCCGTCGTCCTGGGCGTAGAACTTATCAACTTGGAAGTAAGCACCACGAAAACAACACCTCAGCAGGTAACCCTTTCAGAGGTAGCGTCGAAGGTTTCTCTAGAGTTTGATCATCTTTTAGTTTGGTTCTAATGATGATTGTCATGGATTTTTGCAACGGAACATTTGTGTTTAGGCTTTCCACATCAAAGCTTCCAAATCGGTCAGAATGTTCTAACTCAAAAGTTCTGATAATTTACGAATTAATATGAATTTTTAATAGATTTAACTTACCCTCTAGGTGGACGGTTACAACAAGCTGTTTGCAAAAAATATTGTATCACTCTAGCTATAAAAATTAGGTTTAGAAAGCTCTTTGCATCACCTCAAAGATGAAGGATTTTACACAATTGTTCACACAGAGATGATCTTACAATACTACATATTAAGGTTCAGTAGGATTCTTTGCGACAGAATACAGGTGCCAACAGCATTTCTACACACATAAACTGATAAAATGGACATCGCTGTTGAAGGAACAATAGCAATAAAAGGGGGCAGGTTGCTAAGTCTGTGAATTTGCTATGACTGATCAGCAACCTGAATTGGCTGGATTATTCCTATAGTTGCGGGAGATACTGCACGTGAGATATAACGAGAAAATTTAATAGAAAATAAACAAACTTTTAGAGGGGGACTTTCAGTGTAGAGTCAACAAACAAATAAAATAAAACATTGTTCAGAATGGCAGCCAGTCTGAATATTTTTAGACCTACACCCCTAAACTACTGTGAGTTAAGAATAAAAATTTGCCCACAAGGATTTAAGGTGTGGGGGATGAAATTAGCGTCTGCGTGTTTGTTAAGGAGATCCTTAGGTTCCCAGCAAAAGGCAGCAATTATCTCATTGGCTATGTCGAAGAGAAGCCAAAGGAGAACATGCTATTTGTAACAGGAATCTTCAGTAGCCAATACCGTTAGCTAAGGAAATACTTTCCGTGTGAACCTATTTCGTTCCCTAAATTTAATCGAAATAATTTACAGAGACCTAATGCATTAAATTTAAATTTAAGTAAGTAAAAGATTTGTAACTTCCATTATCATTAAAATTGTATTGAATGACTGAACTTTAATTTTGCTAATATTAGGTTTCTGTTAGCATATTTGTTTTTGAATTCTGAAAAATATTTTGTTTTTACTATGTATTTTATTTTCTGTTCTTTGTTCAAGGGATTAGGTACTTAATTCATCCTGTAAATATTATATTTTATATATCCCAAACTGACCGGAATGTCCTACAATCGGAGTGCAATGTCCCAACTAAAATAAAAACGGCCCGAGCCAGTACATTGTTCCGCAAATATATAATATCTCTTTGGGTGGGTGTTATTTTATAACAAATCAAAAAGAATATATTTTTGTTTTTATATAACTCTATGGATCTAGAGTTGCTTGAAAGAAAAAGAAACATAATTCTTTTCAATCAGCCATAAAAGAAAAAGAGTTAATATAATAAACATTGTAACCGGTGGAAGACTTGCGAATTTTGACAGGAACTTTATTTTTAGTGGAATATTTAAAAAAAATAGTTTAAAATCAAACATAATAAATGTATGAAATGTTATCCTGAAATACATCCAAAACTAAACTAAATTTAAAGATAAAGCAGTCCATATCGGAAGAACTGATGAAATTAGTACGCTACGCGAAAACGCATTCTTTTCTTTGATGCTAGTTACGTATGACATTTTTCAATCACTTATCTAAATGGTTGTTTACTGGGTAGTCTCATCAAAAAAAAAAAAAATAACTTGCTTTACCGCTAATAAGTTGAAGAAAAAGAGACAATGAAAACTTAAGACCTAAATAATACATTACTTACTGGCATTCATTCATGATCTCCTCCTGACTCCTAACTTGTACCGGCGCTAGCTTTTCCACAGATTCTTCATAATTCCCAAAGCACTTGGTTATTTTTTCATCGAATGTATTTACTAAATCCTCCAAAGAGCCCGAGAATGTTTCGGTGAAATTATCGTCGGAAACATTGTTAGTATTTTCATGGTTTGAATTGTTTTGACAGAGATTTTGCTCGTTTTTCAGGAGCAATGTTGCTTTTGGAGAAATGATATCGAGAGTGTTAGAATTGTTTGTGAGGTCTTCGTTGAGGTCGTTGAGAACCTGAAAGAGAGGACATTTTTTGAGATAATTGATGATAAAAGATGGTTGGATAATGAATTTACTTTTGCGGTCATTAAACTTAAGTACGTATAGGTAAACCAGAACATTTACAGGTATATTTAACACAAACCGGCATCGCACTTACGGCAAGCAGTCAAACCATTTCCTAAATAGTCCAGAAGGAAATGAAATAAAATAATTATCGGGAATAGAGATAATTCTCAAAGAGCTTTCATAATGAATCGGGGTGTAATTTTATATAAGAAAAGGAAAATCCACACTCGTAAAATTGTAAAAATTTGGGAGGAAACAATATGTACAGAACCCTGCCAAAAGAAACGGTAAAAACACTGCTTTAAATGTGGCTATACAAATGCATACGATCACAACCACGGATATGGCAGTATTAAGAGTAAACATTAGTAAACAAACACATGCCTATGCCGTCAGAGTGGCTCACCCAAATTTATTTGTAAAAGAATAATAATCGTAATAAACAAAAAGAAGAAAAACTTTCTTATTTAAATAACTACGTTATGTTTGTACAATTTCATTGGTAGATTTATTTCGATATGTAATGGCATCAGAACGGTCAAAATAGTGACGCCAGAAATAGAGGAAGATATAGTGGCGTATTTAGAATGCCTTTTTTGGGGTGGGGGGAACATTTGGCTACTAAAAAAAAAGGTTTTGTTAACACCATATAAGCATAACATCCATGAAAATAGCGACGATAAAAAAAGGTTCTCACTTTTTTTGAGCGCTGTGGTAATGTCTTATAAAATAATTTTTGCTTTTAAATATTGTGCTTGGGTTATTAGTTCTGGATGGTAGAGGGGTACTTGTCCCTTTTGAGCCACTGGGAAGATATGATTTAGTTCGTATCAAATAACACTTGGCAATTAGTTGGTCTATCAGCAAAGAATCGTTGGATGTTAAGAATAATAATCAATGCAGCTGCGGTGGTATCAAAACGGTTGGAAGCAAAAGCCAATGGTTTGACTCAGAAACTAGACATTAATTATGATGAAACGTTTAGACCTGTAGCGCGTTTTGACACAATTGATGGGTAATGTTGCAGCATCAAATTTCATCTTCTTCAATTTGATGCATATGAAACAGCCGGACGAATAACTTAATGGTACTCATCGAGTTTGCAAATTAATCATAGTTTGTATGATACAAACACAACGTTACTTAACACATTGTTAAGTGAATATATGAAGAAACGAGAGATGCAATGCAGTAATGATGATCCATATGTGCTTATAGGAGTTAGATAAAATTAAATAGGCGCAAAATTAACGATTGCTCTTTATGTTCTGAATGGTGAAACCATACCATGTAGTATTTCTGAAGATGTAGAAGATTCATTTGCACCAGTAATTTGACCAAATATTAAGCTGTAAGAAGCTTAATAGACCAGATTTAGCTTAAACAGTTTCAGTAGTACCAGAAGCTATAGATAGAAACTGTACAACTGACGAGTGGACAAATTTCTGACCTCAAGTATCCAAAAAAGTACTCGGAGGCATACTTTGATTTAGATCATACAGGAATCATAATAAGTAGGCATTCAAAGTTTGCAAGTTTTCTAGAAAAAATTTGTGGACAGCGAATTTATTCTAACTAAATATTAAAATATTCTAACTTTTATCTTATTTTGAATAAAACAATGTTTAATTCCAGCCAATAATAACAATATATTATGTAACAAGTTCGGTAAAGAGCATTTACCATACGGGTTGTATCTAATACTTTTTCTACAACCGTAAAGAGGATGTACCCCACGCGTTGCATAAAATACTTTTTCTACAACAGTAGATTTGCGCCATAATATTGCACGCCTGATTGTTATGTTATGTGTAACGTACCCTTTAAAGCATTAATTTAACGTACCCTTTAAAGCATTAATTTAAATGCGTCATATGATAATGTTTATATATTACAGCACTAGTGTGCAACTTAATTTACCATTTCTGAAGTAAAATGCACATTACTGCACAATAGTGGAAAAATGATATTTTTATAACTATTTTCATTTGTAAGAAGATTATTAATCGCCCAAATAGAGATACCACTTTGAAACAAAAAAATTGAAGTAAAAAAAAAATATCCTCGTAATCGAACGAACATAACGTTTTTACCAAATTCTTGAATAATTTCTAGCACAAATTCTGAAATTCTGATCGACAAGATTAATCTCTGAAGATAAATATAAGTTCAATTAATGTAAAAACACATTTACAATATCCAAAACTACGATTTTTACTATCCTTTAAAGATAATGTTAAATAAAATGCTGACCATTAAAATTAATCTTCTCCACCTATTACGCATATACAAACCAAAGAGGAGCAACCCTTAACATATTCGGTTAATATTTCAAATTCCCACCCCCTGTCACACCCTGTACCTATGTCATATCTTAAATAGCTCCGAGAAATAATAGAAAAGACAAATATCGACTAGCACGAAAACACAAAAGAAAGTCTGGGTTAACAGCAACCCTTATTCCCATTCCCGTGCCTACCTGATTTAAGTCCTTCACTTTCTTATTGCTATTGATGTTATTAATTTCGTTCTCGTTACTCTTGTAGGATTGGAACTCAGTAGAACCCCACTCATCGGATTCTTCAAATTTGGCTAAGGGTGCTTCAAATTTTAATTCGGCCATTTTAGCGGCCAAGTCCCGCATATTTCTTTAATCGAAACGTAGTCAATATCACAACGCGCCGACACTGGACTGAAAACTGAGCTGTTTTTGATTGTGGGATTCGCCGTGCTGCGATAACGGATTGTACAGGCTGTCGAAATATTGTACTAAATGAGGACAATATTTAACGAATATTTTGGGACAAGAAAACGTATTTTAAAATAATAATTGCTCTTCGTAGTACCAAAAAAAAAATACAAAACTTATTTTTTATTAGTAAATGAATCAATATGTGGGTGCATTTTCCTTTTGGCAGCAACAAAATAATGTTCAGTTTTATCCTTACATTATTTTTATTTTCCATGTTTTAGCTATCAGTTATATGTGATGTAAAATTTTGGGTCACATTTCCAGTGATGCTAAATATATAGTCGTGGTAAGTACACGGACACGAAAAGTACAATTTTACTTCCTCCATAAACTATTTATCCGATTGAATTGACAAATTCTGGTTAATAATTAAGGGTTGTATGGGGGTTACATGGTAACATTTTGGTTTAAAACCAATATGGTGGAACAAAATGGAGGCCTAGTGAAATAAATTATTACTAAAAACTGCTTATTCAATTTTGAGGTAAATTGAATAAGCAGTTTTTGGCACAAAAATCAATTGAAACATGGAAATGAACTGGTAAACTTTTTGGTATTCAAAATTGCAAACGAAAAGGCGATCTAATACAACATTTAAAAAATCAGCCTTAAAAAAACTACTTATTCGATTGATTTCAAATTTTGCACAAGAATTAGGTGTGATATAGAGATGACCCGATGAATTTTGGTACAATTTCAACTTAGTGGAACAAAACGGCGGTCAAATGAAATGTTTTAAAAAATCCTTCTGATTCAGACGATTTCCAATTTTGCACAACCATTAGGAGTGATGTAGCGTTAAATTAGTAAAATCATAGAACCAAGTAGTTTCTGAACTATATAGGATATTGTTCCCCTTAAAATTCGATATGTCACAAATCTAGACATTTTTCGCGCATCCTTTTCATTTCAATTTAAAATATTTATTTTACCATTTGACCACAACAGCTGTAATAGAGCTGTAGCTGTCGGCCAATAGTAAATATGTTATCTGTATTTAACAAATTTCATCATATATTAGTAAAATCATAGTACCAACCGCTGAGGCAAAAGCGTTTTCCTTCCGGTCGAATGGTGTTGGTTAAAAACTTGGCGTGGCAAGCATTTCTCCAGTTTTCGGCATGTCTTTAGGCGTTGAGATAATAAAATAACTGTATTCGCAGTCTTGGGATCGATTGCAAACAGTAACTCTTAGTTAACACGCACACCACATGATGCAACTATTATATTGGCGATATTAAAAATTTCTACAAAATACAATATCCGAAATTAGTACAACAAAACATAAATCAGTTGCTTCCTAATCTGTGGCTATCTTCATATCAGAAACTTTTTTAAAGGGTCTTAATGATTCATTGAATATCTTATCTCTTACAAATAATGTTTAATCCAGATCCAAACTATAATGAAGGACGAGATTGGCACTATATTTTTTCGGGATTTAGCTTTGCTTATTTTTAACAATTTTTTTTTCGTCAAATAATTAGAGTTGTTTGCTATTTTTAAAGGAAACTAAAAATCTAACTGCTCCATGATTAAATCAATGACTTTAACCCAAGTTCATATTTTATGTTCCATACCATCATCCCTAAAATAGGAGTTTTCATGTTCGGGGAGAGAGAGACAATTAGAATAGTAACTAACGTAGAAAATACAAGTGGAAGTCATGTTTCAATTTACTAACAATTCCACATCTCTAGTCGAGTAGCCAACATTGGAAAAAATTTGCAACTTCTTCAATCTCCACTCCAGGCTTTTGTGTAAACTAGGATTCGTGTATTCGGAGAGTTGATGCAGCTAGTGGAACATGACCAAATCGGTAGGTAGTAGAGTAGGGTATATTGCTTCCCTTCTTTGCTATGTAACAAAACAGGTAAAATAGCTGTTTTTGGGTTACAAAAATTAACAAACATTTCAAATTGATAGAAGTCTAGCGAGAAATTATTGAAAAATATGCAGGGAAACCGATTACAATTCAATTCACACTTATTCGTAATACACATATTACCTAATCAGAATCACAGCTCTTTTTAAAGTTCGATATTAACAATTGAATTTAATTTTATAAAATGTTATTTTTCTAGAGCGATTCACCTTGAAAGAGTTTTTAAACTTTATTAACAATGAAAAAAATATGTTAGTCAATTTATGTTTTTTTTTTTATACGGATAAAAATTTTTAGCTCCGAATAATAAGCTTGGAAAAAATTTTATACCGTACTACAAAGAATGTGACTTTTAACTTCCAAGGTGTTCAGAGTCATTACATTACATTAGTTATAAAATATCGCTGTAGATTTTTATTTATTGTTTTTTAAAATTGTTGATTGCAAAAGAGGAGAAATATTTAGGGCAAACTTAATTAAGTTAATCCCCCTAATCATGTCTATTAGAGCATGTTCAGCATGATCAATAGAATTTCACACAGTTTCGGTCCTTGGAGCTCTTAAAGATTGATCGCAGTGTAGTTTAAATGACGTTGTTGCTATTTCATCAAAAAATAATTTATACTTTTTATCTTAATCTTTAAAACCTCTATATGACTTTTTGGGTTTTTCTTTTTTATTTTTAATTCGGCAATTTTTTGTTTGTCTTGAGAAAACTCTTTTAGAGCATATTTTATCGAGAAGTTTTGTTAATAAACTCGTCAATTTTGAAGGCCTGTAGAATAGCATTTGATTCTATAAATATTTAAATGAAGAACGAATCCTCAGGAAAATGAAACTGTGGGTCATCATTAGATGAACAACAAAACTTCATATAATAATTTTGTTATAATTCCAAACCTCACAAATTTTACATTTCGGACCAACCCGCCCATTTGGTAAATGCTTAGCAAGTGCCCAGCTTGTCTGATCCGTTAGGGGAAACTTTAACATGTCATAATTGTTTTCCGTATTCAGGCAGGGACGGCATACTTAAACGTACTGCTTGTGGAATTGCAGGTGATTTACTAAATGAAATGGAATACAAAAAGTTAAGCAAATCTGATTATTAATA
Organism: Kuschelorhynchus macadamiae; assembly: GCA_030620095.1. Classification (NCBI taxonomy): domain Eukaryota; kingdom Metazoa; phylum Arthropoda; class Insecta; order Coleoptera; family Curculionidae; genus Kuschelorhynchus; species Kuschelorhynchus macadamiae. Next base: position 930,677 of record JAUTXW010002777.1, read on the forward strand.
GTAGTTGACAAGGATAATATAAACCTGTTAGTATCCCTAAGCCACCTGGAAAGTATTTTTTTAGTATATTAAGCTAATTTTTAGATTCATTTCTTTTAATTAAAAATAAAATAAAACAATAGTGTGTCGGTTTCCGAGTCTATTTTTTTCTTCATGTTATCATCGATCCGATGTTATGGGAAATCAAATTTGGTTTGATACACATAGGTCCGGTGCACCAACTCTAAAAATATAGGATTTTCAGTATGAACGATATACTGGCTTTTCACAGCAACGTTTTTCAAAAAATGATAGAATATGAAGCTGGCAGCAATAAATCATATAAGAATACAAGTCATACAATCATCCAATGGCTCAGGAGAGGCCGGAACCGGGATGTGAAGGCCTATACTCTGGGAACCCACATAAAAGTTTTTCAGTGGAAGTGCTGTTCTATGCTATTCTTCTAGTAACAACTAAAGAAAATGTCAAATTATATTAAAACAAAGCTAGTTATGTATATTTTAACTGACAGGTGACCACCTTAAACATGAACACCATCACAGAAGTAGTTAAAAATAACAAAAAATTTCATGCAAAAGTGTCTAGGATTTATCTGTACGACTTATTATATTATTATATATACACAGTGTGTTTGTTTTTGGTAGATATACAACAACTTTCTTAATAATTACAGGCAGCCTATATATTATTACAGAATTAATTAAATTCAATCAAAGTATATATACTAGTCGATATTTTCATACATTTAACTAATATTCGAACGTAATTTACGTAGTTGTATAATAACTATTAAAAGCTTTGTGTCATCTAAAAAATAGATAGAAGTATTTTAATTTAATACTCTATACCTATCACTTAAAGCATCTCAGCTTAATTAGATAGAACAACATATAAGGGGTTACATAGTTTAACGTCTAAATGGTTAGTGACCTTTTTCTGTATTCTGTAAAATGCTAACGATTTAAACAACCAACCATCTACAAAAACTATATAATAACTATTATACTGAATATAGTACAATTCAATCCACAGTAATAACCGCCACTGATTGCCGTTCGATATTTCTTCTGTCCAACCGACGCAAGTGCAGCATTTTGTGTGTTCTTGCGCGGTAATCTTCTGCCTCTGCGAAAGCGGAGCCTCATCTTTGATGTTGATTTACCGGGTGGACAGGGTATAATTTGTTGGGCTCGAAGGACCGCAACGAGATTGGCTGAGAAATGAAGCCCGTGATTATATTCATTATGTAGTTGATAATTACATCTATTGTTTACTTAACTTTTAACCATTTAATTGATAATATCATATTTATTTCTAATATATTTTGGAATACATTTTTTTATTGAAATGAAAGGGAGCTGCATGCTGCAGAGTTGAAAAAATTGCTCGTATCTTGTAATGTAACATGATTACAATAATTGCTTATCAAACTGATAAAATCTAGATTTGGCGTAACAAAAATACAGGAAATATTAGGAAAAATAAAAGTAGTTTGTTTGTAAATATAATCGGTAATATAACAGGTAATTTAGCTTTTCTTTAAAATTGTACTGCCTGAAATATTTGGTTTATATTTTCAACGGGTCTACAAGTTTAATTTTTACAGATATTTAAAAATATTGTATACAAAAGTTTTATGGTTTTCTCTGAATCAGGATTTGCTAAAAAATAAACAAATGACAATTGGGCGGTTAAAAAATTGAGCATCGACTTTTGTTATTTTAAATGGAACTCCCTTTATAATATCTTCTTGCTGACTGTAAAAATACCAGGTTTGAAACCTTTATCTTTAAAAACAACCGACAATATTGACAAGAACCCTACCATAAGAGGCAGTGTATTCCTTTGTGTAGTGAGTTTCTTTGTGTGTAGGTTCTACTCTTTATAACACATTGTCCCTAATGGAAGGGTTTTTCTCAAATTTCTCTGTTGTCTTTAAAAATAAAGGTACCACACGTAGTATTTTTAAAATCAGCAAGACGATGACCATTTATTGAAATACTACTATATAGAGTGTTCCATTTAAAATAACAAAGTCGATACTGTTCTACTATTTCTACTTTCCAATTCTCAATTGTTTATTTTTTTTAGCAAATCCGGATGGTTCACATAAAACAATAAAACTTTTGTTTACAATATTTTTTAATGTCTCTAAAAGCTCAGCTTGTAGATCCCGTTTAAAATAAACCAGACACCCTGTACATCCTTATAGGACCAAATTTAAAAAAATCCTTACAGAGTTATATATGTGCGCAGGGTAACGTTTTTTGTCAGCAATTGTAATTAATTAATTAATAATGTAAATTTTAATATCGTTGGTTCTAAAGAAAAAAAATCGGTAAATTTCAATTACATGGAACTCTCCTCGACATGAGTCTTTAGTAAGACATATACATATACCGTCTTTCCAAATATTTTGGGAGCCATTTTGTTCTACCATATTCGATTCGTAACAATATTTTACCAGTTTCTATCTACGCCAGACTGGACTTTTGGATATAATTTAAAATAAATTTAATACTCAGTTTTTTTTTACATTGTTTTTTTAACATTTTATTTGGTATCCGTTTTGGTCGGCCATCTTGAATTCGTACCACAATTTTACCAATTCATGTCTATATCACGCTTAATTCTGAGTATGTTTAATTTACTGATCTAGAATGAATAATTGCCAGGTACTCGGCAAACAGCTATAGGTGAGTCAAAATTGGCACAGATTCTAATCATCGATAGCACTTTCTGCCAAGAGTACCACCGATCCTCTGTCAATGTTCAAAGGGGTATTTTACTCTTAAACATTTTTACATAATTGTTGCCAGGTACTAGACAAATAGCTGTAGATAAGTCAAAATTGGCACAGCTACTAACCATCAATAGCACTTTCTGCCAGCAGTACCACCGTTCATGTATCAATGTTCCAAAATATATTTTACGTTTTAACATTTTTACAAAAATGTTGCCAGGTGCTAAAGGACAGCTATAGGTAAGCCAAAGTAGCACAAGTACTAACTATCGATAGTACCTTATGCCAGGTGTACCAAAGTAGCACAAGTACTAACTATCGCCAATTTTGACTGTAAAGCTATTTGTCTAGTACCTAACCACATTTTTGTAAAAATGTTAAAGACTAAAGTACCCTTTTGAACATTTTCAGAGGATCGGTGATACTCCTGGCAGAAAGTACTATCGGTGGTTAGTAACTGTGCCAATTTTGACTTATCTATAGCTGTTTCCCTAGTACCTGGCAACATTTTTGTAAAAATGTTAAAGTTTAAAGTACTCTTTTGAACATTGAAAGAGGGTCAGTGGTACTCTTGGGAGAAAGTACTGTGGATGTTTAGAACCTGTAACAATTTTGATTCGCCTATAGCTGTTTATCTAGTACCTGGCAACATTTTTGTAAAAATGTTAAAAAGTACCGTTTTAAACATTGACAGAAGATCGGTGGTACTCCTGACAGAAAATACTATCAATGGTTAGTACCTGTGCCATCTACTTATCTACAACTGGTTTGTAGTACCTGGCAACATTTTTGTAAAAATGTTAGAATATAGTACCTATTTAAACATTGACAGAGGATCGGTGGAACACCTGACAGAAAGTACTATTGGTGATTAGTAACTGTGCCGATTTTGACTTATCTATAGCTGTTTGTCTAGTACAACATTGTAAAGATGTTAAAGAGTAAAGTATTCTTTTGAACATTAAAAGAGGGTCGGTGGTATTCCTGGCAGAAAGTACTATCGATGGTTAGTACCTGTGCCAATTTTGAATCGTAAATAGCTGTTTGTCTAGAACCTGGCCACATTTTTGTAAAAATGTTAAGGAGTAAATTACCCTTTTGAACAGAGGATCGATAATATTCCTGGCAGAAAGTACTATCGATGGTTAGTACCTGTGCTAATTTTGACTTGTAAACAGCTGTTTGTCTAGTACCTGTCAATATTTCTGTAAAAATGTTTAAGAGTAAAGTGCCCTTTTGAATATTGACAGAGGGTCGGTGGTACTCCTGGCAGAAATTGCTATCGATGGTTAGAATCTGTGCCAACTTTAATGCACCTATAGCTGTTTGCAGAGTACCTGGCAATTATTCATTCTAACAAATTAGACACACCCCTTAATTCTTGGGCAAAATTTCAGGTAAATTGGGTAAGTAGGTTTTTTAGTAATAATTTGTTAACATTTCACCAGGCCGCCATTTTGTTTCACCACCTTGGATTCGTACTAACATTTTACCAGATGATTTCGTCGTAATACTTGGTTTTTGTGCAAAATTTCAGGTAATTGGATGTGTTGTTTTTAGTAATAATGTTTTAAAACTTCACCAGGCCTCCATTTTGTTCCGCCATATTGTACAGCACGTAGGAAAACTTCAAATCAAGATCTACACAGATAAAAATGAAAAAAAAAACCTACGAATGACATATATTACATACTTGTATATATTAGGGGAAATTCCAAATGTTTTAATGATACCACAAAGGAAGTACAGTTTAGAATTCAGACAATAATTTATGAAAAAGTAAGCTGGTAACTCTAAAGAGAACATAAAATTGCACTTTGTTTAGTAGACAGATAGCAAACTAAGTTGTTTATGGTGTTGTATGCCATATTATATTGGGTCGATATTATTATAATTAAAAGCTATGTAAGGTAGACTTGTTCAATGTTGCGAATGTGATTATTGTATAAAAATGATCAGACGCATGAGATACATAACGGATATTCCAAATGTAATCTTACCATAAGAGGATAATAAAGATAGCTCTGGTATCCAGTAATACCTTGAAATGCACTGCTACTTTCTTTAAAACATATTTAATAATTTGGTTCTTGTTTTAGTGATACGCTCCCAGAAAAGTGAGTGTTCAGTCAAAACCCATACTCAGATGTACTATCGATGAAATCGCATTTGGTGTTTCACTTACCTGCAATCTGCTGTTAAAAACCATTGGATCTCGACTTCTAAAGAAAACCATTAAATAACACTTAGAGGTATTTAAATCTATACCATCGTGCTGGCACCAAGCAGTTAAGATCGGATTATAACTTAGACCCAAGTTTATTTTATTTTAAATTTTGATTGAAAAAAAGTGCTTTAAACGTGTTTCAAACATCATTTCTTCTTTTAAACTGCTTAAAACTGTAGAAAAAAACACATTTAAATGCATTTTCTTTTAATATCAAAATTAGTATGAAGAACATACGCTAATAACAAAACATATTTAAACAATGAACTAGTTTACTACAGAGTTTAAAACAAGGGTTTTAAACATGTCTTTTTTTGTTTTAAACATAATCCCTACAGTGAAATTAAAAATATGTTTAAACAAAAAAAATATTTTAAACTGTTTAAAAAACATTCTTTTGTTAAAAATTAAAAAAAACTTAGAACAGTCTCTAACAAATGTATTTTTTATATAAAAGTTACTGACAAACAAAAATCTTTTTTGGCTTTTTCGCCACTGAATAAAAATATTTAACTTTAAATTAATTCAAGCAAATTTTTTTTTTAAAGTTAAATATTTTTATTCAGTTGCGAAAAAGCCAAAAAAGATTTTTGTTTGTCAATCTATACGCAACAAATAATCTGAACACATTAAAAAATAAAAGTTACTGTAATGAAACCATTGCATCTCGTGGACAAAAGGTTAAAAAGCTGAGAGTTTAGGTAGGAGCTTGTGGAACACTCGAAGGGATTTTCATCAATTTATGCAATCAATATATAATCGGTTAGTTAGCAGGTTGGCCATTGTAACAGTGATTACCGTATACCAAAGCTTTGCAATTTACCCTGTAGAATGCATTGCAGAATTCTGTATATAAGATATGTAGCTTCGCATCCTCCACACACTCGACTAAAATAGGAAATGAGGTTCTGTCGATTTTGCTGCGGAAAAACCAAATCATAAGGTAATTTTCTTTCTTTAGGATCAAATCACAATGGTTCTCGTAAATATCTTTGGTGCTAATTATGGATACAGAACGATAACTTAATATATTATTTTTTGTCTTCTGACTTGAAGATAGGAGTAACAATGAGATTGTGATTGAGAATACCGATTTTACGAGAACAATAAATCAGGAAACCAATTTGCAATATATATCTTCGAAAGGACATTTAGTACTAATGCAAAATATGTCGGTACGTAGAATTTCTTTGCGTTTGCTAATTATAAAATTTTAAAAGTTTTTCTTTTACGTTCATCTGTAAAGAGCGGTCAGTTTGAGAGACATAAGTGTTGTAGCAATCCCTTGTAAGATTTCTTCAAAGAAGTATTAACTTTGAAAACTTCAATTAGGTTTCATGTAAATTTGATTCTTTATATCTTTTATGAGCAATTTTCTTTTGAAGAATTTGAAGATTTGAAGAATATCAATCAGATTTTTTTTGTTTAAAACCGTTTCAGTGGTACAATACTGTCGATTAGGTATTTCATATAAAATGTTATAAGTATTTTTAATAATTTTAAAAACCTGTCACAGAACATTTAAAATTACGATACAATTTATTACATAGCCTGTGAAAGTCAATTGTAAAGCCAGTTTCTGTGAGTACCAATACATAAAAGATGTTCGAGCTAAAAGATTCGCTCAAAGGCAGTCAAGGGTATTCTAGTTTGAGAGCCTCGCTTATTTTGATAATTAGATATACAGCATGTACGTGAATTTGGGTAACATATAGACAACTTTTATATTTGCCATTGTAGGCGATATAGTTATCCTTCATAAAAAGTTTTGCTTATTGAAAAAATAAATTTGGTTGCACAGTTGCGCAAAAGCAAGTAGGTAAAACAAAATACATACCGGGTAAAGAAAATTTCTAAAAGCATAAAAAAATGAAATAAAAAGTTTTTTTTGTACGAGATGTTGTTTTTAGGTAATTTAATGGTCAATAAGTCGAAAATGGGTAAACTATGGTCTTAATTAGGCAAGTTTTTTATTTGTGTATTTAGGCTAAAAAGTTATTCTTCATACAAAAAACTGCTTATCACAGGATATGTAATAAATGCAAAAATAGAAGTTTGCAAAATAAAAAAAAATTGAAATTCAAACTCGAGATGCCACTTAATTACAAAGCCTGCAAATACAAGTCAAAAAGATTTTGGAAGTTGTTTGATAATAGCTTTAGTTTTTGAGAAAATTGATGATGTATATGTAAAAAAATGCGTCATGTTTACATTCTCGCCATTAATTTTCTTAAAAATTAAGTATATTATCAAAAGACTTCTAGAAGCTTTTGACTTGTCTCAAAAGTTGGAATTTCAGAATTTTTTTGTTTTGTAAATTTCTATATTATATTTATTTCGTACCCTGTATACAAAATAACATATAATCAGTGATGGACAAATACCCGGTAACCCATTTAAAATTTTTATGGCAGAATAATCGAAATAAAAGCAACAAAATATGTGTATTTTCTATTCAGCAAAAGCATAATATAAACTAAAACACAATGCACTTAAACCACGTTTAAAACTTAAAAACTAACTAGAGTTCAAATTAATTAGTGGTTCAAGTCTTCAGAATCAGCTTCACTTGTCGATGTTGTGTCCATCTTAGTGTCTGAGTCTGTATCTGAATTCTGAATCCATGTCCATTAGACTCGTCACAATGTCATTATTTTCAGTTTCTTGTCACTTATCATCATTAATTATACTGCAAGTAAACGCGGAACTTTGAATGTCTTGGTTAATAATGTTCGTAAGAAAGTTGTGTAGATTATGGAGTACTTGGTTTTGGTTGTTGTTCCGATTTATTGGACTTAAAATTTATTTCCCTATTGTGAGATATGTTACCTTTCCAGCTCATTCGGTTGCCAATCTGTTCCTTCTTTTATGGTGAATGAACGAAAGAGTTTTAAGTCATCTTTCAGTTTCTGCCGACGAAACTGGAGTAGTTAAAGTCGTTATAGCAACTTTGAATAATGACGTTGTACCACACAGTCCTCTCTATCAAGAAACTGGAGATGTAGAGTGCCAGTGGCGGCTCGTGGATTTAAGAACGGAGAAGCGCAGCGTAGCTAGGTACACAGCCCCACAGGCGAACGGGGTGCCATGCCCAAAATTGCTATTTTTTACCTTTTTATGTTGTTAATTATCCATAGCTTTGGAGCGGTTTTTTAATACTTAGGGGAAATAATATGAATTTATAAGATTTTAAATATATTTTTTTGTTCTTAGAAAATAGTTATATACCACGATACACGGACACAATGCAAAACTGCTTCCGCCTCCGATGATCCGAACGCACTTATTTACATTAATTCTATAACAAGCGAACAAGCGCATACAGCGTGCATTATATAAAACATACTACAATTTTGTAATAGAAATGCGAGCCACCACTGTAGAGTGGATACAACTCCATAGGAAGTTTTTACACCATAATTTGAGTTTTGAAGGGTTCAAAATCGTTTAACGGCTGGGTTTCCTGGAAGTAAGTTTCTTAGGAACCGCATAGTAAATACCCGGTATATGCCAAGAATATACTAGGTATATATGTACAATATTTCCCAATAGGTATATACCCCACATCTTGTAGGAATATACCAGGTATATACCCGCATTTTATTTACCTACCCGTTGTGTTTTTACCCAGCGCCCATCACTGCACACAATCTTTTTTTTCAGATAAGCAAAACTCTTTATGAAGAATATCTTTTTCGCCTAAAATCACAAATACAAAAGTTGTCAATGTGTTATTCAAATCCATGCACACGCTGCAGATATTTTGTTTTTAACTTTGTTGGTTTTTAGTATTTGGTTCTTAGAACTTTAATGGCGTATTTTAGATACAAAATTGATTCACTTATTCTAACGCTTAGGTTCGTTCTTCGAGGTTTCTAGAATTCTCTTTATTTTGGAGCTAGATCAGCACGACTGTAAACTGTTCAACTTAGAACAGTTTCGACAAATACTAAGTATTTTATTTATTTTAAGTTTTTATCTAAATATCACTCTTAAATAAGGGGGATTCACTAAACACAGTTATATGTTCGACCAGATCTAATTGCCCTAACAATTAAAACTTTTACTTACCATATGTATATGTCACTGTCATTTTGCAATTGTGACATTTAAAAAAAATGTTTGTTCCATTTCATATGTCATCTTATGATTGTCAAGTTAGACTTGGTCTAAGTCTAAACCTCTTGGTGAATAAGGGTGGAATGTCTAACTTATGTGAAACTTGAGATATCAGGGTTCGTGAATTTAGATCGTGTCAAATTGGAATTACTTGCTGACGGTTCCCCGGCGATTGCACGAGACATCTTCAGGGATCTAGGCTGCACAAAATCAAAATTTTGACTGAGCTACGAAGAGAAGAGTTGAAGTGTTTATACATGACGTGTGCCCATCGACGCATGACTCACTGTGATGATTCGTTACCAGGCATGAGTGGCACTTAGTCCGCACATCTATTGAAGATTTCAGGGTTCCTGATGGCATCTATAGATTCTTTAATTTTCTGATGTGTATTGTTGAGTGCTAGTGTTCAGCGACAACGGATTGAACAATTTGTTTTTTACTTATACGTCTTTCATTTTACTTAAGTCTAGTAATCATAGACCGTCCAGTTTCACTTATATACCCTTTACAAGGGATTTTAAAAACTCTTTCTTATTGCAAAGAAATTACATCTTTTGGCGATCTTAAGTATTGCAAAATATTTTTGTCTCTATTAAAGATTGTGCAAAAATACCCTGGATAAAATATATAACTGCACAACTTGATTGTATTGAAGTATCTAATACTGGTTAAAGTCTGAGATTATTATAATACCTAATCGAACGCCTATTATCTTCATCGCAATATCCTTTTGATTTTAAAGCTTCAGTCAGTTTTTCAGATTCGATCGGAACTGAATTTGCATCATATACTGACAAAGCCCTAAAGACTAATGAATTAATGATGGATTTGTTTCTGGATGGACGATGGTTAGAACTAAAATTTAAATATCTATTCAGTGTGAGTTTCCTGCAAACAGTATGATCTAGGGTGCCGTTCTCTTTCTTTTCTATTAACACATGAAGGAAAGGCAAGGCACCATCTGACTCAATTTCAATGGTAAACTGTATATATGTTGTGGGTTTAGAAGATCTAAAAGTTGTGTTCATGAGGCCATATTACAAAAAGCTCCATAAAGATGTTTACTACCACAGGAGATATCGGTGAAACCCATGCGGCGCCCGAGGTTTTACTCATGAAAAGTCCCTTGAAAAATGAAATATGTGAACATTTAACGTTCTGTTAGCAATTCAATTAAGATCGGATTAAGATTTTTATATTGAAATATGTCAGAAATTGTAGAACATAAGTCGTAAAGGAACATTTATATACGGGGATTCAACATCTAAACTGACTAAAATATCACCGGGATCTAATGTAAAATCTTTAAGCTTTTCTACGAAATGTATAAAGTGTTTAATAAAATAATTAGATCGCCCTGTCAAGGTCAAGGGGTTCAAAATATGAATCATATATTTACCTATTTTGTAAGCGATGATGTACTCGTAAGTAAGATGTCAAACGTTTTGTTAATGAAAATAATGAAATAGGTGATAAATTGATTACTGTATTCTGTAGTGGATGCACTATAATAATAATAATAATAATAATAATAATAATAATAATGGTAATAATAATAATAAGTAAGTCTGACCGACTGGGTATTGCATCCAGCAGTATTGCGGACGCTGCGGTAATGCGTAATCCGTACTGTCAGCGGCGTCCAAATGTCCTCTGTCGTAAATACCCAGTATCCCAACCCTACCCACATCCTAGCCATCCTAAACCCATCCTAGCCTTTGAAACTGCACGGGGCAACTAGCGTCAGTTAAGTTGCGTTGGGAGTGACGCCCCACAGACCCGAGTTACCTGGGCCACTAGAGTCAAATGGTGGCACACCCATGAAAATGGAGGACACATCGAGCCTCGGAACAGAGCCGCTGCATGGGGATCGCCAGGGCACCTTTGGAGCCACTGCTGAAGGTGACAGCATGCGGGACGGTGGCGGTAAAGGCAGGGCAACGCATGAGCCGCATTACAGAATCGAGCAAACCGATCACGCGCTGCCCAAATGGATACACAAATACATCTGACATAGATGCCAGCCAAACACAACAACTTGAGCCCGTTACAACAGCGGATATATCACAACGACTACCTGCAACTACCAAAGCAGGTAAACCAAGGAAGAGGTTAAAATGGACAGATGAAATGAATCGAACGGTGATGCGTAGGAATGCATCACCGCTACCAAACTTGAAACAATTTCATCAGGATACGGACATAAACTACATACACTTTTCATAGTACAATAACCAGAATACAAATCACTTATCACAGAACAGAGAGTAATAGATCAAAAAAGAGTCATCACTAAGACCAGCAAGCTCACCTCACTCGCATTGCAAAACATCAAAACTATGGTAGCTGCTAAACTAAACATTCATCAACCAAACATTGAGGACAGTGGGGCAGATGCCGAACCGATCCCACATACAAACCAGCCCAACTTTGCGCAAGAGGATCTGCAACCTCACTCAATGCTTAGTAGAGGCGAAGCTTCCAGCAACAACCCAGGACAGATGACAAGCACCATACAGCGCACAGGACAAGTGAATCATTTGCCAAAGCACCATACACACAGCTATACCTCGGACCGTCTCTCAAACAAGCAATCAAAGTAGAAATGGAGTCACATCTAAACAAATGGTCAGGCTCCGATCCTACAACAAGAGATCCTATTCCTCGTGTAATCTTCAAACGGGATACACATAAAATTCTAAAGACCCGCCACGACACAGAAACTCCAACAGCATAAAACCAAAATTCAAATGATAGATAAGGATCGAAAACAAAATTAACAAAATTAGAAAAAGAATTGGGACATCTTACCCAATTCATGAACGGCAACAAGTCAAAACGTATCACACAAAGTGTAGATGAAATCAAATCTGCATCTCCTGATCATACACTTACAGAAATCCTTGACACTCTGAATATAACCTATATAAGATCATCACAGCCACAATTACCAGGAGAATAGAACACATCTAGCTTTATGGTTCTGCCTCTGTCTCAATCCACTCTCAAACACACTGAATAACACAAACTTCGGATTCCGAATTAAACACCAAAAAAAAAACCTACACAAAATAAACCATCTCTTGTACATGGATGACATAAAATTAAATGCAAGCACAAAGACACAACTCCAGAAATCTAAAATTTAACGAAAGCTATTAACACATTCGCCATACCTATTCTCACGTATTCGTTTGGTATCATTAAATGGTCACACACAGATATAGAAAACATTAACATTCTCATAGGCTCTGAATTCACTAAACACAGGAAATTACATCCCAACGCATGCAAGGAAAAACTCACCATTGAGAGAAAAGAAGTAGGGAGGGGAATTATAGGTATACAATAGCGAAATAAAAAACAAATTTACGAAATTCTTCCACAACAAACAAACTAACCTCCACAAGGCAATAGTGAAGGCAGACAAGAATTATATACCGCTCGACCTGTCTCAAACGAGCCACGCAGCAGACGCACACAGTCACATCCAATCACGACTAGAAAACCTGAACACCTGGTCTGAAAAAACACTTCACGGAAGACACAGATATCACATAAAGCAAGACCACATGCATAAAAAGCTTTCATATACGTGGTTACAAGAAGGGCAGCTGTTCCCCGAAACAGAAGATTTCCTGCTTGTCATCCAGGACAAAGTCATAGCAACCAGAAATTACCGAAAGCACATCATCTAGGTCACCACCATTGAAGATGACAGGTGCAGGAGATGTCAGCAGCAGAGAGAAACGATCGACCACACAACGAGTGGATGTAGAATAATGGCCGGACCTGAATATACCGCGAGACGTAACTCAGCAGCGAAGGTCGTTCATCAAGCGTTAGCCACAACATACAAACTAACGGAGAACACAGAACCTTACTACCATTATATACCAATATCCATACTTAAAAACATAGACTACAAGCTCTACTGGGACAGTGACATCCACACAGATAAAACAATCCCCGCAAACAGACTCGATTCACCTTTCAAACCAAAAAAGAGAAGATCACTTACTTAGTTGATATGACTGTCCCCAACGACGAGAACATCCAAGCGAAATACAGTGAGAAGATCGCCAAGTACACCGACTTGGCAATGGAAGTAAAAAGGCTGTGGAAACAGGACTCACCATTTTTCCTCTCGTCATATCAGTAACAGGTCTCACCCCAACAACGTTTACACCGCATTTTGCTCAATTAGGACTTAATACAGACATTCACAGGAACAGCCAGAAATCGGTCATTTTGAAAACATGTAGGATCCTTAGATTATTTCTTAATACACAATAGTGGTTCTTTTCCTTTTCCTTTTTTTTCTTTTTTTATTTTTTTTTGACTTGTTATAATCCCGTCAGTATAAAATACAACCACAGGAATACTGTGAGACAACAAGTCGAGATAATACTAATAATAATAACAATAATAATTAATTATATGAATGATTCTAAAGTTTCCTTTCCTATACTTGCTGTTTCTATTTTTACCTAAAATTTAAACAATATCCCTCTAATGACATAATATGTCAAATATGAACATTCTCATAATTTTTATATTTGAATCTTTCAATTTTTTCTATTTTTCAGTATCAAAAAATCAAATTGTTTATTGTTATTTGATGTTTGACATAAACATTTTATATAGAAATATCTAATTTAAACAAGCATTTTTCTCAAGTACAAAAATATATTATTAATATTATTAACTAAATTAAATTTTTTAAATTTTAAGGACCCATGATGAAATAAAAATATCTCGGAAGCTTGGTCGAATAAAAAATAAAATAGACATTCCCTTGTCGAATTTCCCGTGAAAATATACATATATACATACATATATATATATATATATATATATATATATATATATATATATATATATATATATATATATATATACACATTCCTATTAAGCCGGTTTAACAAACCAAGAAACTGCTATCCAAAAATTACCTTGAATGAAATTGGAAAAAAGAAGGATATAATATTCCAACAAAATTAATCTTGAATAAATTACTGAGGAAACCCTTGTGTAAATAGGGCAGTTTACATATGGGTTTTGTAAATAGGAGACTTGGGATAGATGATGCGAAAACAATATTAATACCCAATTGTAAAAATGAACTGCGGAGCTGGTGAATGTTAAACAATTTAAAAGTAATTTACATAAAAAGCGATAATGTAAATACTAAAATAGAATGACTTATTAGGGATTACAATCCCGAAGCAAATTCACAATCTTAGGAATTTCGGAACCTCATTATACAAACCTGCGATTGATTTCGGGATTGGGTTCAACTAACTACCTTTTTTTTATATTTTTGTTAAAAACTAAAATAAACAATCAGACCAGTACAGACGTCGCAAATTGAAGACTGAGGGGAAAACGTTAGAGTAAAACATGAAGTTTAGATGAGGCCAGAGAAAAACTGGAAACTAAAAGGTTAAATAAAAGAACACAATGGAAGTGCATGGATGTAAAACTACCTACAAGACATCTTATGAAGAAGAACTAATGATGCAAACGTATTTAAGCAGATGTTGACCGAAGTGAAAAAGATAACAGACCTATTAAAAAGAGCAAACATAAACAAACAAATTTAAAAAATCGGTAAATTTCCTTTACTCGAAAATTCCCTTATTATGAATATTTCCTTTTATTAGGAATAGTGAAGTGTGAACCAATTTAGTTCAGTACGTAGTTATTTAGGAACACATATACACTGTTTTTTGAAAAATTTTTATTGGACGCCATTTTGTTCCAATATATTGGATATATTTGACAGTTTCTACCTATGCCACACTTGATTTTGGGTATAATTTAGAATTAATTCAATGAGTAGTTTTTACATTGACAAACACCGCGATTTTATTACGTCATGTTTAATTTGCACGAGTTTATCCTTATATCATATGTAATTGTTCTCCAAAATTTACAGTCAATTGAATAAAAATATTTTTTTACGCTAATTTTTTTTAACATGTTATTGAACGGCCATTTTATTCCGCTATCTTGAATTTGTAATACAACTTTACCAGCTTATCTCTATATAACACTTAATGCTTACACAAGATTTGAAATCCAACTAATAAGTGTTTTTTTATATTTTATTAGGCCTCTATTTTGTTTTGTTATCTTATATTCATACCAAAATGTTACCAATTAATTTTTTAACACTTGATTTTTTTTTGCAAAATTTGAGGTAAATTGGATAATCATTTTTCTTAGTTATAATTTTTTAACATTTCACTAGGCCGTCATCTTGTTACGGCATATTGGATATTTACCAAAAAAATTAATTTAATTAATAATTAATTTTTGTCCAAAATTTGAAGTCAATCTGATGAGTATTAAGCTATACCGCGAACTGACAGATAGACAGACAAACCGACAGGTGGACCTACGGAATTGATAAAAGTTTTTAAGCTATGCCGCGAACTGACAGACAAACCGACAGACTGACCTACGGAATTTATAAAATATATTTTTGACATCTAGGAACGTTAAAACGCGAAGATATGTAAAACCTGAGAGGGTGATTTTTTCAGATTACAAAAAAATTTATTTGGCCGCCATTTTGTTCCGCCATCTTGAATTAGTACCACACTTTTACTAGTTCAACTCTATACTACAATTAGATCTGGCACACAATTTGAAATCAGTTCATTAAGTAGTTTTTTTAGGCGTCAGTTCGGCCATTTTGGATTCGTACCAAAATTTTACCAGTTGATTCCTAAATAATACTTGATCTTTGTGCAAAATTTGAGATAAATTGGATATGCACTTTCTTAGTAATAATTTTTTTAACATTTCACTAGGCCGCCATTTTGTTTCGCCACACTCGTCGATTTTTACCAAAATGTTACCAGCTCATCCCCATAAGACCCCTAATTCGACCGACAGACAGACTGACGGAATCGAGAAAATATGTTTTTCGTCATCTAGGAAACCTGAAACGTAAAGATCTGAAAGAATTTCGGAGGGTTATTTTTTCACGATTACAATACTTACCTTTTATGAGGGAAGTAAAAATCCACAATGAAGTAGTTCATAGAGAGTGGGTACTTTCATTAAGTAATATTTAGGTCGATGAAATAAAAAGTAATTCTTTTTAAAATTTGAAGAAAAATACGTAGGTAGTTATTCTCAAATCTTAAGTTTATAAATAAAATACATTAAACTCATGAAAAACTCTAAACGGTTCAACAAACCTAACTTATATAATGCCGTATTCTCTATACATAATCGATTGAAGGAGTTTTTATTTTGCGTTCACCTCGATAACAGGACAGCTGTCGCATAGCGGTTATACAACCAGAAATAATATGAAAGTAATTACAGAAATATGTATTGTATAAGTTACGTACAAGATGCCAATTCATTGAAGTAGGCAGAGATGTCGCCACTAAGATTCTCTATTTATTCCTACAGGGTAAATTTTTTATCTAGCTTACCTTAGTTTTAATATCTACAGAGTGTCCAAAACAGCTGGGCATCATTTCAGATGCAAATAGTCCAAACAAAAACAATGTTAGTTTATCAAAAAATGCTCTCCTAAACTGCTCCGGAACTGAGATATTTATAGTCTTAAACCTGATGTAGAAAACAATTTGTTCAAAATAAATCAAGTACCTACCGTGGAATGCAACTTAATTATTAAACTTGAACTTGAGGTGCTTAGACTTACATGAAGAGACAAGAAAGCGGGTCAGACAGGCAGGGCCCGAACCAGCTTTTCTGCCGCTCTAGGCGCTAATTATTTTTGCCAGCCTTAGAATTTGATTAATTTATCAACATTTATACAGCGAGTTTTACGTAATATATATAGGTATATATATATATATATATATATATATATATATATATATATATATATATATATATATATATATATATATATCTATATATATATATATATAAATATATATATATATATATATATATATATATATATATATATATATATATTGAGCTTAAAATAAATAGTCAAATTAACGTAGTTTGTAAGTATGCAGCTTTTCTAGCTAGATTAGAGATATCGTACATAAAATCTAAAATTGGCGGAAATTCATTGATTTTGTATGATCGTATGCTAATAAATTGCTTAGTGTAGTAGTTGTAGTGCAAATATATTCAAAAGATCAAAATAAAACAAAATGTAGGTATATTATGCTTTCTTTTATAGTTAATACAGTAATGTAAGCATGCATTGCTGTGAATAAAAAAACAAATATTTACATATCAAGTTCTGTGCAGTGATCAAATTAAATATCTTTACAGTGAACACTTATATTGTTTCCACTATTTTAGAAACGAACAGTCGTGTAATACTACTGATGCGATGGTGATATTTTCTTATTGAAATAAAAAATTCCAACAAGATTCTAGATAAAAGTTTACACAATGGTTTTCGGAAATTGTAACATTTTGATTTTCTCAAAACCGACAAGGCTTGAACCTTGAAACGAGTAAAAGAGTTGGCTAAAACTTTCCCCATTTTAACCATTTCCGAGATCTCGAAAATTATTCATCGAAATTCTTACACACCTGTATAACTATAATATACTTATTTGATATTTCTCATATCTGAACTACAAACATTTAAAAAATCGGTCTGAGCTTAGCTGATGTCAAATTGGAATTATTTTCCGACGTTTTACCGGCGATGCATCTTCAGGGATTTTAACTGCACAAGATCAAAATATTGAATGAGCTACGATAAGCAGAGTTCAGGTATTTATACCCCATCTGTGGTCACCGAAGCGTGACTCACTAATGATTTCTGGGTGCCGAATGATTTCAATATATTCTCAAATCTTCTTTTTATAATAATATCTCAAAACTGATCCAAGAACTTTGGCATCATTTACATTAATCATGTGCATTGGCGGACAAATGAGGGGTTGGGGGGACGCTCAATCTATTTCACGGCTTTTAGCTGCATAATAATAGTTATATTACTGAATTGAGGTTTTTCTCACCCTGCATATAGTTTTAAAGAAAAAAATTTACTTTTTTCAACGATTTAAAAAACGGAAGATACTTAAGGAAAATGACCTTTATGAATATGATGCAATTCCTCATACAAGAGTGACTGAATAAATATGTGTACCTACATTGCAGAATATATTTAATAACTCACTAACGAATCAATGCTTATAGCGAAAAAACTTTTGCAGTTTTAGGGACTCCTACAGTTAGTAAAATTTGCTGCTGTATTCTATTCTGTATTATTCTATAATAGGGCAAGGTTGCTCAGTAGAGGCACAAGACCCTGGCCCAAAAAAAAAATTTAAAAAATCTAATAACTAGTTTTTTGATATATTAGAAAAATAAGAAAAAATACTCAATTGTTAAAGATATAAATATATTTTGAATTTGATTAAATGAGACATCCTGTAAACTTTACTTTCAATAGATAGGCCCCTTTTTTCTAATTCTAAATGCATTAGCCTTGATACCTTTACCTTTAAAAATAAAAGATGAAATGAAGAAAAACATCGCCATAAGGCAAATGTGTTTTTCTGTTACACGCGTTGGTTCTTATGTTTCTTCATTGTCTCGATAATTGTTAATGACATATGTATCAAGCCTAATATTTAGAATCCTGAAACATCTATAAAAAGTGTGTTACATTCAAAAAACATGTAAATTATAGTTATATATTTGACAATTGACACTTTATTTACATTTTACTAATATTACAAAAAACTTGCATACATTTGTTTTTTTTTGTAAAATTAAAAATTCATAGCAGATTAAAATGTGGACAAGTTAAAACGACCACTCTGTACAACTTTCCTGGTGACATAAGTCTCCTCAGGTCGCCATCAAGCCTATTACAAAATAGTAATGATGTGATGGTTTTATATAAATCTATGTACAAAAACAAAATATTTATTTGTGTGGAGTAAGTGGAGAGTAACACAGGTACAGGTCTCGACATGACCTCAAAAATCTGAACTTTATTAAGATTTAAGCAAACTTTCTAAGAAGACGGAGTATGACACATCACTCTCCTTTGTCACAATACAGGATGTCTCACGTACAAGTTCCACCCCCTTCCCCTCTATTTACCTTTTTTTCTTTTTTAAATAAAAAAACTGCATTTTTAGGCAACTTCGGTGTCTGTAGTACTGCGATTGTTTTTTTATCAGAATGTGAAAAAAGTATTTTCAAAAAACTATTTTTATATCCGGGATATAATTTACAATGAATATTTCTAAAGCTAACAGGCGCCCGCGTAGTAAGCTACGTCGATTCTTAAGGAAGTAGCCAAAACCTTATTATTATTATAGCCTATAAATGCAGTTTTTGAAAAGTTTTGGAAAAAAAAACTTTTGTAGCCAGATTAGATTATATGTGGCAACATCCATAGAATGTGTTTAAGGTAATCTTTCAAATGAATAAAAGTTTATCGGGATATCTTAGTAATATTATATATATATATATATATATATATATATATATATATCTATATATATATATCTATATAATTAAAAGTATCACAGCGGAAATGTGGTTGATTTATTTATTATAAATAATATACCTAAAGCAAATGGCAAGAAACAACTGAATTCTGAAATTGATTCAAGGTTATAACTAACTTGCCAGGCACCATTGGAATCTCCTCCCCTAGAAGATAGAAATTGTAAAGCAGATTCAATATCTTAAGTTAAAATATCTTAAGAATTTATTGTTCTGTTAGTTATAAGTTTATAATCGAAGAAGCAGAGGCATTTTTTGGGCTAGACCTCACAAAAAAATCGAAGACAGATCTGTTTTTTAAATTATAGCTCTCTGATAGCTTTTTAAAACTAGCGAAAGTCAGATCCATTGCAAGTTCAAAAAAAATGCCAAAAAGATGCAAAAATGCATTTATTAAATTCCGACATTTATTTGGGAATCTATTTAATTCCGATTTACAAGACTGAATTTAATAAATTTAGAGTTAGATTAAAATACCTTGAGCCAGGGCAGCGAGGCATGGACAAGACAATACAGAAGGCATGACTTATTTTTTCTTTCCCTACTGCCTGGGAGAGGGAAGAATTGTAATCGTGAAAAGATCACTCTCCAAGATTTTTCCAGATCTTCACGTTTCAGGGTCCCTAGATACCGTCGGCCTATCTGTAAGTCTATTCGCAGCATGGGTAAAAAACTACTTGCCCCAATTACTTCAAATTTTGGTCAAAAATTAAGGGTCATATGGGGATGTATTGGGGGGAGTAAGTAAGAAAAACCTATTGAGAACTGAAAAAAAATGGTCCGCGCTTTGCTTTTGTATTGTTAGCGAGTATCACCGACAACAAAAAAAAATCATTTGCCAACTCACCCAAAACTTTTTTATATTTTGTTTTTCCCAACTTACGGAAGCTAATTTCCCAACCCAAACAACATTGGGGTAGGGGCGATGATACCCCCTTACTTGCGTCCCTGGATCTAACGTACATACGTACATAATACAAACATTCACTTACCATACCTGCTTAAATAAAACCACTGCTTTGATTCTCCAGTATACCATTTTTTTAAATTTTGTTTTTACTTGTGAATTTATTTTTATTTTCTTATTTGTGTAGTTTTTTATTACAATACTTCCCTCGTAAGAAATCACCCACCCAGATATTTGCAAAATTTTGTCGATCTTTCTGTGGTTCTGCCATTCTCTCTGTATGCAGCATACCTCAAAAACTACTGGTTTCCTCAGTACAGTCAACTACTTTAAAGAGGACTACATCGGTTTTTCTCTTGTTAGTGACTGGTGTGGTTTTGTATATTAATTTTGGCGCTAGTTGTACTCGTCTTTCAAGTAGTTGACTATACTGTTGAAGACCTTAATTCATATATATATATATATATATATATATATATATATATATATATATATATATATATATATATATATATATATATATATATATATATATATATATATATATATATATATATATATATATATATATATATAAGATTAACACGACAAGAACTAGTAAAAAATCTTAAAAAAGGAATTTTTCTTTTTTGACAGCTGCGGCGATGAAATTTGGCCAACTATATACAGGTGTTTCTGCATTACGGTCTTCATTAGTACAGTCAACTAGCGCCAAAATTTATACATAAAACTACACTAGTCACCAACAGGAGCAAAACCGTTATTTGTGGTTACCAAGAGAACATCTTAAATCTTCGCCGGACTTGATACTCTATTACCACGGAGCAGTATGTATACTCCTGTGGCGAAACTCAACACCCAAGAGTAATTAAACCGAAAAAAAAAGAAAGTAGGAAAAGAAGAACTAAAATATAGTAAAAAAAAGAATTTTTTTGGAATGACAGCTAAAGCAATAAAATTGGGCCAATTATAGACACGTGTTTCTGACTTAAGGTCTTATCAATATATATATATATATATATATATATATATATATATATATATATATATATATATATTGTACAATATAAATAAATGGAAATATAACGTGGGAAGTTCCGGGTAAAGGAAGTTTACCGATTTTACATCCTTAAGGGAAGTATTGTAATCGTGAAAAAATCACCCTCTGAGATTTTTTTAGATCTTTAGGTTTCAGCGTTCCTAGATGCCGAAAAACATGTTTTCTGAATTCCGTCGGCCTGCCTGTCTGTCTTTTCGCGGCATAGCTAAAAATTACTTACCCAATCTACTTCAAATTTTAGTACAAAATTAATTTCGTATAAACATGACTTGGTAATATTTTGGTGAATGTTAAAAAAATTATTACTAAAAAAAGTAAGTATTCAATTTACCTCAAATTTTGCACACAAATCAAGTTTTACATAGGAACATTTTGATATGAATCCAAGAAAGCAAAACAAAATAGCGTCCTAATGAAATATTTAAAAAATTAGCTTGAAAATACTACTTATTAAATTAATTTAAATTTTTGTGCAAGAATTAAGCGTGATATAGAGATAAACTGGTAAAGTTGTAAAAGTATAAAAATCTTGTTTAATTGACTATAAATTTTGCAGAAAAATGAAATAGGAAAATGGGATAAACTGGTACGAATTCAACATACATAACAAAATGGCAGTATGTGTCTACGTAAAAACTAATGATTTAATTTATTTTAAATTATTCCCAAAAGTCAAGTGTGGCATAGGTAGAAAGAAAATGGAAAAATATTGGTAGTAATTCAATATGATGGAACAAAATAGCGCCCGATAAAAAGGTTTGAAAAGACAGTATATGTAAGACATATATACTTTGAATATGTATATGAACTAAAATCGGTCACACTTCTCTATTCCTAACAAATGAAAAAAAATCATAACGCGGGAAGTTCCGGGTAAAGGAAATATACATCGATTTTTATGTTTTCTAAAGGGACGACCATCGATGATTATTCCTTGAGCTCATTGCATTCTGTGACAGAGAATTCGCTCTAAGTGTCCACTAAGTAGTGTAGCCTTAGCAAGATCATTTGCGTAAGCAATTTTGTAGAATTCTCGGAGGTTATGCAAAAGGCTATACTGCATAATAAACTCATCATAATAACGTTTTAATAGGCCTGCCGTAAGCATCAAGATGCACATACCGTTACGAAATCACATATGCGCCAATTTATTCGTGATACAAAATCGATAGGCGCTTGTTGTATACGATGGGAGACTCCAATTGATAACAATTAATTATTTATTCGAGAGTGCGCAACCGATTTGATATTATTACCGAAACCCGATAAATTTGCATACAGCGCCGGATTATTTGACCTTTACGAAGAATCTTTAAAATCTGTCGATACGTTCGTATTTTTTACATATGTAGTCTCATAAAAAATCTTTGGGGAAAAATTAATAAACAAAATACATAACTTTACATTAGCTGTAAGCCCACTAGTAACCAGGTTATAACAAATTCCTATAATAATAATTATTATTAATTCTTATTACATGTATTACAACATTTGTTAGTTCCTGTATATATTTACTTTTGAATTTGAAATTTAGACATCAAGCTTATTGGCCATCAAGGCACAAAAAAAACTCTAAAAATGCGTCTAAATCCTGATAATTGCTAAGATAACTATTTAAAGATTATTAAAAACTACTGATTAGGCCAAAGTTTTTGTCATGTCTGTCTCTGATATTAGTTTTTTTGTATGCCCTTTCACTTTTGTTAAATAAGGCGGGGGTGTTTAGTTCTATATTTTAAAAGTATCTTTATTTTTAACACGTTGACTGCTTTTGCCAGTCGTGTTCCTAGACTTACCCTATGTACCTTCAGGCAACAGGCGTCGCGTTCATTTAAATGGCTTGGCACAGCGTTTGTACCGAATACCTTACGTATTTGTATGGGAATAGACAACAAGGTGCGCCGCAGATTCAAAAAAAAATAACTCGCAGAAAAAGATGTGTTTTTTGCTTGTTATTGACAAATTATTCCCAGATAAGTCTTAAATACATTTTCTCTTCTAAAATGACTCTTATAAAATTAAATTATAATAATATAAGTAAAAATGATAATATGAACAACTAAAACGACTTACTAACAACGGCTAACTGGCGCTAAAACTTGTTGTCTAACAAGAAAAATCGCCAATATATTGGCACAGTATTTGTGTCTGTTTCACTGAAATAATTAAATGGTTGATTCAACAAAAAAAAAGTCGGATCAACTATTTCTGTTTGTCATATATGGTGAACCTTCCATATATATTAGTTCAACTAGAAAAATATGTTAATATCAGGTGGTTCTTCTAACACTTTTATTAGTTCCAATAAACAAAACAGATAATAAAAAATCTTTCAAAAAGAAAATTTAAGGGTGTAAAGTACTTCATTTCAAAATCAACAAAAATTAACAGAATCGTGCCAAAAATTAAGAAGTAAGATCTTAAAGTGAAAATAAGAGGAATAAATGTTCTGGCGGAGGCTGGAGGTAGAGCTACTACTAAAAATAGCATGAAAAATATAAACGATATAAAGTAATTATTATTGTGGATATAGCGCAGGCATGCTTAAAATTATTGTCAACCGTTTTTTGACGGCACACGGAGGCCATTATCTAATTCTAGCCCGTCCACATGGTCACATGGAACAAAGCAAATAATATATTTTTTGCTTCCATTTCTCCCTATAAAAAAATCACAACAATGTTAGAACTATTTTAAGATTTCATGCACAAACTAGCTTTAGTACTCTTAATAGAAATATGTATGGACTTAAAGCATTTCATTTAACAACACAAGTCTGCGGTGGAATGACACCGGCTTCACGCACTATAACTGTGACCACACTATGAATGCAAATGGTCGTTTTGTCCCTAATGGTATGGTGGTTCAAGTTCAACATGTTTATGGTTATTTTAACCATTTATACGTTTATAATAATTATGTACAAAATTTTATTTTAAACGTCAACGTATATTCTATAAACACTAAAAATTGTAACCTCAAACACTTGAATGCTTTCCCTTTTTTTGGCTCGACACAATATTCCCTAATAGTAGAGTCAACTATGAGTAGGTTTTTAAAGCAAGGCTAGTTTACAGCTTAAGTAAATAAGAAAAAAGATTGGTTAAAGTAATTTTAAAAATGTATAGGAGTTGAGTAGACTTGAAAAAGTTAACTAGAAAATAGTGTTCACATAACAATGGAGTTGTTAAATTAACATATTTTAAGTTGACTTGGCATTCTAAGGTTTAAACTAATCTTCTTATCGTTAACAACTCAAAAATGGTTGTGTTAACCATTTCATTTGTTTTTCAGTGTTGTAGCGCGAACCACAGTAATCGTATGCTCAGGGTTCTAGGTACGAATATTGTTCCTTGACAAAAAATCATAAAGTCAAAGATACTATTCAAAACCACAAAAATCCTATATATTCTGAAAGTAATTCTGAACTACGTTCTCCTTGAAGACGATTGTGCGTATTTAGATTTAAAATTTTTATGAATAGAACTCTGGTTTTTAGACCAGAAATGTATGGCAATTTTAATCATTTTCATATTTCTTTCCCATACTTAGGTCTTAAGATTAGAATATTATTTTCATATTTTCTTTAAAACCTTTCAAATAAATTCGCAAATATCACGCAATTATAAGTAATGACGCAAAATTAAAAGAGCTCTTTCCTGTCTTTATTTTTTTCTGTTATTGCTTATTTTGTATATTTAGTTCTAATTGGATATAAAAAACTTAAAATTAATTTAATATGTTATCCTTGTCGGTAGAGAATTGATAAAATATATATTTTTAATAGTATGAATAAAAGTCATGGAATTTTCGTAATACTTTAAATTCAAGAACTAAATACAATTATCCAATACTTGTAATCTATTTTAAAATACAGTCAGGAAAACACTATCTTTATTTTTAGAATTTAATAAAATTACATGATAGTTGCCATACTTATCTAAAACATTTTTTTTTTTGGAATTTGAAGGTAATAAGATTTCCTCATGATTATTTTCTACTTGATACATTTAAAAAAATCGTCGGAGTGTTACGTGATTATATTAGGAATGAAAGCTCCTCTCAAGAAATCGAAATAAAATTCCAGGTTAAAATGAAATAACTAGAGAAATGAGTTTAACCAAATATATTATAAAGTGAAAGTAATTGATAAACGGATTTTTGATATATGGGTAATGAATGAATTAAATAAAAGAAAAATGTTTTTTCTTTTATTTAAATACGTCTTGGCCTGGCGGAAATCTTGGCTTATTTCCATATTTAAAAGTTACAAAAAAGACCACCAAATTACCACGAAACATGAAAAATTGGATTTAAAGCTCGATTCAAAGCGGCATTTTGACTTAGATAAACATACTATAGAATTTAAGCAATATAGTTTTCGGAATACCTCCACGACAACTTGGATAATATATTTCAGGCTAATGCTATTTATTCGAGTTCAGCAAGGGATTTTGAATGTATTTTGAGATCCGTGGAACTTCTTTTATTATTTTAGTATGTTGTTTGTTGTCGTAAAGTACAGATTGCTCGTAAATACAGGGCCCAAACTTAAAATAATTACATTTTTAACAGCTGCTTTTAAATTGATCTTAATATGAAATATTGTATTGTAGCACCTAAATTAATATTCTAAGATATCTTTACTGTACATTAACTAGAGTGCACAGCTTTTAAAAATATTGTGCAATAAATTTAAGCTCAATCTACTATCACGCTAATTAGAAACAAGGAAAATCCTGTTAAAAGTTATTAGTTGTATTGGTTTATACAGGGAAATCAATATATTAAAAACGAAAATATTTGTTTGATTTTTTAATGTGACACTATTGTAAGAATAATAATACAACCTTTAATATTACATGTAATGGATCATATTATTTAAAGAATTGACCAAACACTACTTTTTTATTCTAAGCGGGGGAATGTTTTCATTTCCATATACTGGCTTATTAATCAAAACTGACCACTTTTATGAATATTTTGTTTAAGTTGCAAAAACCGTCTTCGTAAGGTGAAGGGAAAAGAAAATTCTGTTTCACCATGTACTTTGCGAAGTATATTCCAATGGCAAAAAAGTTTCCTTATATCGTCGGCAACAAAATACTAAAATATTAATGAAATGTTTCCCGGAACCCAAAAGATGTTTAATTTCTGCCATAATTTTTGAAGTCAAATATATATTTCGAAAATCTAAAGAGGTATCGGCTGTTAACATTTAGTACAGCCATGTCAAACATGCGGACCGCGGGCCGCATGCGGCCCAGTAAGCATTTTTCTGCGACCCATATCAGTTTTGAAAACAGCCAGATAATGCGGCCCGCGAACAAGTTGATAACCGTTTTTGAAAGCGCGCGCCGCTGCAACAACGATTGGTATAATAAAATGTACAATTGTACATAGTGCCATGTATGTTTAGGAGGATGAACTACACATACTCAACCTAAAACCAAAAGCCAAACGTTATCTGGCTTGTTCCATGAAATTCTATCGCGCAAAAACACAGATGACGCTATCTGAACATTCTGGAAAGAACTCGAGAAATCACAATCCGTATATAAGCCGTGTTCGATTGAGTTCAGTCGTTCAGTGTTTAGTCAGTTATGAGTCAGTTGCGATAGAGTTTCGAGTTAAGTTGCGCACTTATTGTTACAACACTTAACAGTACTTATTATAATTTATTTCGGATACAGTTTTTAACATGACTCTTTCAAAACCAAGTGGAAGTAAGAGGAAACTTGTAGATGAGCATCGTATCTTTCAAGAAAAGTGGGAATTAGAGTTTTTTTGCTGTGAAGTGATAGAAAAAAATATTTGTTTGATTTGGAATAGTACAGTCGGTGTCCCAAAATTATATAATATGATTAATATAAAATGTCACTATGATTCATAAAACTATGTTTGACAAGCGTACAGGCATGGTCAGAAAGGAAAAGTTAAATAGGTTAAAATCTCGGTTGAAAGATCAGCAGCTTATGTTTACACGTCGAAAGCAAGAAAATGAATCTGTCCTTCAAGCGACCTACGTACTGTCGGAGTTGATCGCGAAACACTCAAAACCATTTGTTGAAGGTGAATTTATAAAAGAGTGCCTGGTAAAGGCCTCGGAAATTGTAAGTCCCGGGAGCGTGAAGGCATTTCTAAATATATCCTTGTCCCGGAATACTGTCGCTGAAAGAGTTACTGAGTTGGCTGCCAATATAAGTGATCAAATAAAAACAAAATCAGACTCTTTCATTGCATTTTCTATTGCCTGTCACGAAAGTACGGATGTGTGTGGTGTGGCGCAACTCGCTGTTTTTCTTCGTGAGGTTGATACAGATATCAATGTGTATGAAGAATTACTGGAATTAGTACCATTGCATGACACAACAACTGGGAAGGATATTTTCAATGCTGTTTCTGGACTTCTGCAGAAGTACAATTTAGATTTATCAAAACTGTGTTCCGTTGCAACAGACGGAGCTCCTTCAATGACTGGAGTAAAAATGGCTTCGTTAAAATATTACAGACAAAGATCAGAGAAACGGGCAGTCACAAACCAGATTTTCGTCATATTCATTGTATAATCTACCAAGAAGTTTTATGCTCAAAAGTGATCAAGATCAAAGAGTTTTAAAGTCAGTGAAAAAAAATTTTAAACTTCATAAGGTTACGAGGCCTTAATCAGCGACAGTTTTCTGCATTTTTATGTGATTTAGAAAGTGAGTACACTGGTTTACCATATTATGCAGACGTGCGATGGCTTTCGTGTTCTATGAAGAAGATGTCAGCTTATTATGCGATGTACCTTTTTTACAAGATCTTTCATTTATGGTAGATATCACAAAACACTTGTCGGACTTAAATACGAAATCGCAAGGACCACGTCAAGTTATTAAAGATATGCATGATCAAGTGAAAGCTTTCAAGTGGGGGAAAAACAGTTAGCAGAGGATAATCTGTCACATTTTCTGACTTGTAAGTCATATCAGGAAAGCACAAGTGTCCCAATATCATAAAGAAGAATTTGAGAAGCGTTTTCAGGATTTTAAGACCCAAGAAAACAAAGTTCCCCCTCACTTGCAAATTGAGATTCAGTGTCAGACCCATTTAAAACAAAAATTTGATAGTGTTGGTCCATTCGAATTTTATAAGTACTTGCCTGTTCAATACCAAGAAATGAGAAAATTTGCCTGTAAAATCCTGTCAATGTTTGGAATTACCTATAAGTGTGAACAACCATTTTCTTTGATGAAAGGAAACAAATCTCCCGCAAGATCGCGACTGACGGACTTGGACGCAGTTTTAAAAGTTATTTCCGCCGATAAATTCGCGCTACAAATTGACAACTTAATTAAAGACAAAAGATGTCAAATGTCTGGCAAAAAAATTTAATGTTTGTAGTTTTTTGTAATGTCCTTTTTATTGGAAATTTAGTAAACAGACTTGTCCTATAATAGTACTTTTTCTCAAGATTTTCAGTAGTTTGTCTTCTTTAAGATAAGGTTTTGCGGCCCACCTAGTCGATGGTCTTCATGCTTTTGGCCCACCAGTGACTTTGAGTATGACATGGCTGATTTAGTAGTTTTTGTGAATAATCTAGTAGTCATATTTTTTTTCTGAAATTAAAGGGTACATTTTTCTAACGTGTGCAAGAAAAATGTTTTTCTCTAATATTCATGAGTTCCAGGTCCCTACAAAATTGTTTCAATTTTTTTATATATGTATTTATCGAGAAGGTAACTTAAAAAACAAACAAGTTTCTCAGTTTTTTTGTTATATACTTTCTATTTTAAGTTATGTTGATTTTTTCAAAAATTGTGCAAACCCCTTTTAAATAATTATCTATATATTTTATAACCAATTGTTTACAGTGGCGTGCATACATTTGAAATATAGTAGCTAGTTGAACTCAATTTCGCTCTGGTTGGCTTGGACATCTGTGATTTTCTTTCTTCTTTATGGGTATTTCAACTGTTTGATTTTTTTTATTTCCCTACTCCGGGCTTCATATTTCGATATTTTCTCATCCATTTTAGATAAGTTAATGTCATTTCAAATTGACACAATCAAATAATAAGTGCTTTGTAAATTAAAGTTATATCTGGTGTATTGTATTCAACTGTTCGTTCTGTAAGTATAGTCTTATCCCAGTATAATTTATAAATGTTATTTTCCTCCACAAAATTAAGTTGACTTATAACACGGAACATTCTCCATCTCACGTAGGTGATACATATAAATTAGACCCGCGACTTAATATGCTTGTCAATGTTCTTTGTACAGGCTAAATTCGGACACGCTGATAGTCCATGTTCACTAGTTTCCTCTTGAGTTACCTTTACGTCACATACCTACTACCCCCCAGTTTGTTCTTATAATATATACTTAGCGTAGTTGTTTGTTTTGATTACTTGATCTTGGATAGCAAGCACGGATTCTTCAGTCTGTGGATCTAATCTGCCATCAATCAGCTAAGCGATACTTCTTTGAAAACATATTCCTTGTTAAGGTCATTATAAAACCGCCCCTGGAGCTCTTTCCTTGTCCAAGATTTCATCTTCTGATCATCAGTCATAATGGAGTCGAGGATGTATGCGAAAGAAGTATTCGCAACTTTTTTCAAAAAGTTCGTCTTAGACTTAGACGACAGAATTTGTAAAAATATTTAAAAATTTAAATACAGAAGGTTCTTAGATCCATCCATACTTTTAATATATTGTTTATATACAGGATTGCCGGTTTAAAAGATAACTATTTAAATAATAATATAGGGTGTAAATTAATTTATACCTAGAACTCTGGAAAATGATTTATCTCATGAAAATAAGAAAAAAATTCATATAAGCAAGGATCAGCAAATGCTTCGTTTTCGCGATACAGGGTATTAAATTGTCAATAATTTTTTAGTTTTTTTTTATATACCTAGTACATTTCTATAGATTTCTAAACTAAATTTTACACACGTTATATTATGACTAATGACAATAAAGCGACTATATAAATTTTAGAAAAATCTACAGGATGCTATTTTTTTTCGGATCACGATCCTCCTGAACATTTTACTAAAACATCACTGGCAATTTTTAAAACATAGTCAAATTCTTTATTCTGTTCTGTAACTTTTTGGTCTCTCAGATTTCTTTTCCATATTTAGCAATGTTAATGTTATAATATTTAGTATGTATATAAACGGAGCAAAATATCAAAATAATCTGGGAGAACAAGAAGTTACAGATTTTGTTTTAAAAACAGCGATGTCTTATCGGTTTTGAGAACATGATTTACTTATTCACTTTGTAGAGGAAAAATATAACATTTGCCCACTTCCTTGTATTAAAAAAATATATCTAATCTTTACAGAGTACAGATGTCGAGACAACGCGTATATTTCAAAATTATGCACGCCTCTGTAAACAATGTGAACTTGGATTGAAAAATAAAACAAATAATTTTAAATGTATATTTCATAAAGTAAATTAATATGTTTTAGTAATAATGATTCCCTCACACTTAAACTGAATAATTCTCTAAAGGGTTGAAAAATTGCAAAATTCTTTAGAAAAATTTGAATATCCAAAATCTGAGAAACTCTTTTTATTCTCTTAAGTTATCCTTGCGAGAAATATATTACAAGAAAAATTTGAAACATTTTTGTAGAGACCTGAACGTTGAAGAAAAAATAATAATTTTTTAATACACCCTGTAAAAAATACCTATTAATTTGGAAAAAAATATGAAGGCAGTTTATTCACAAAGAATGTTTTCATGAATGCTAGGAGGCGCATGCCAACACCTCTTTGGTTTTCGAAATGTTTGACTTCAAACTTATTCTAAAAAAGCTACTATTAGAAGCAGCAGTTTAGATATGCGTTGCAATGCAAAAATCAGTGATCTTGGACAAGTAGACTTTGAATGTCCTCTAAGCCTTGTTCCCACTATTAAAACCCTGAATGATATATATCAATTTGTTGTTGCTTTTTGAAATTTTATTGTCTGTATTTTATTGTTGTAAATTTCCCAAAATGATTGAGACAAATTTTATTAACATCGAAAAATTGTATTCGTTTTCGCTGGGACTCGAACCCAGGACCTCTCACATCTGAACCACAAAGACCATGAACTCAACAACCAACTACGACAATTTAATCGAATCAATTTTTATGTTGGCGGATTATTACGCTTTCGGCGGCTACAAGCCGAGGAGGCAATAGGATTATGTGCAAAACCTTATAGAAAACCGGCTTTGGTGAAATTGGCTGTTTTTTTATGTTTAATTCTTGACCTTGAACAAAATATACCATGAGCACAATGTAACGGTGGCGTAGCCAGCTGTTAGGTGCGCAGGGGGCAGTCCGTAATAGGGGTGTCAGAAAGAAGTAAAATAGAAAATTTCACTTAGCAAAAACAAGTGATGACTAAAAAAAAGGTCAAAACGGCGCTTTGGCGCCATACAAAACAACTAGTCCCAAATTTTACATGAACATAGGTCTGCAAATGCTTTATTCTCGATATACAGAGGAATATATTGTACACATTATTCATCCTGTATCTCGAAACTACACTGTCTTCTAATGTGTTTTTAGTATGTTTAAAAATACTAATTTGGTTTCACTCTATTTCCCGGTGTAGTTATATGAGCAAAGTTTAACATCGTGTATGGTAAAAACTACTCACAGAAATAGATTGCGCCCAGGATATCTGGTATTTAGAAGTTCAAGAACTACAACTTGTAAATAATTCAGCCAATTTTACCGAAACCGAAATTCGAAGGTTGAGTCCTGCTATTTTTCACAATAGACTTTAATTTCCAAATTTGTTTCAGACAGTCCGACTCTGGATCTATGTACTGTCCAAAGAAGTTGTATCTGATGCCCCGGAACGAGGAAATAACAACCCTGGAAACAGTGCATATGTGGCCTTATATGCGTATCCCGGGAAATCCGGACGATATGGCCGGATTAAATTTTCAGATGGCGGTCAACGTGTTCCAAAATGTGTTTAATTTCGTTCCAGAGTCGGTTAGTATCAATTTTATATGAATTATTTCGGTGCTAATTAAATAGTTAAATATTCCAAAATGAAAAATGTTTTTCAAAAAAAAAAAACATGTTTACGTACGACCAAATTCCAAAAAGGATAAGTCAATAGTGTTTCTAGTTTTGTGAAAATTACCCTGGGTACAACTATTAAGGGGGTGACATTTGTCTTACAATATTACTTTTTTTTTAATCCATTTAATTTTTTTTTCAAATTTAATACTCAGGACTGAAAATGATTCTTGATAGACAAGAAACTTTCTATATTTGGTCTGCTTCCTGAAAAAAGATACAGTGCTATTTTATATATCTATTTTTCGAAAACAAGTTAACGGAGCTTATTGCTTGTAATTAATAATCTGTTTTGATTTATTTGCATATTACACGCATTAATAAAAAGCTAAAATGTTTGGAGGTTTCCCATTTTTTGATTGATTTTGTTGTGCATCTCTAAACGTTTTGTGATTTTTCCCATATATACCCTGCAATCAAAAATATAGATTTTTTAAAAAATATTGATAGTTTTGAGCACTCATTAGCTGCTAGTTTAGTTAAGTCTGTCACTAGTAATGAAAAATAGAAATCAATGCAATATATGAGATTTTTTTCTCAAGTAGGTTTTTATTCCATTTTTTAAGTAGTGTTATTTTACATTTCTCGTGGATTATGACAAGTTATTGAAGAAAATGGGGAACGGCAAAACACTTCTACTTTTTTATTTTTTAACACACCGTATCCACTGTCCTACCTCAGATGCGTTTGAAATTGTTATGAAAAACATAATTTATGGTATAAACGTAGCGGAAGAAAATAACGACATACAGCAATAACATATTTGAATTAATTAGCAGATATGCTAAATAAAGTTTTAAGAATCGTTTATTTAGGTGCAAAAAATGTATTTTTATAATTAAATAAAATTTAATTTTAAAAAGGATTAATAACTTTAAGAACAAAACATTAATATGCCTATGAACTTTCCTTTATTCTCCTAACCCAACTCTGCTTTACTAGGATGAACCATTAAAATCATATATCAGCCAGTTTAATAAAATGAAAATAAATAATAATTTGTATTATCGGTAGTCGTTACAGGCGTAATTGTGGTGATAACATTCGTACTATTTTTAAATAATTAATAATTTGCAAGTACTCATTGTATTTTATAGCATTTGTAGACGAGGAATAAACTTATACAGACGAATTCCTTTCATATTATTTATTATTTCCATTTTGTTCAAAAATAGTGCTTTGCGTGTTTATATGGTGAAAGACCTAATTCCAAATAAGGTAGGGGAAATATGTTTTGTAAAACAACGTTGAGGGGGAAAGGCGATATTTAATTGATTTTTATTTTAGGCTCTGTATGTTTATTTTATATGAGTATTTTATAAAACAATTTAAGTATAAAAAGGCAATATTTGAATGTGATTATTAAAAAACAATCGACTTTAAATTTTGGGCAAAATCACGTGTGTACAGTAAGTGTTGAATTCAAATACTTTTTAGTCATTTTACGTCAACATGCATTTTACAAAAAAAAACTATCACATTTATTTTATAGAGGTCTTGAAAAAACCGTTACAAAATTAATTAACTAATTATCTACTTCATAAATATACCTAAAAAAGTTCGGGTAACACTATTTTTTTAGACATAACTCCGGTTTTAAAGGTAAACATTGCTCGTAATTTTAAGGTAATTTAAGCCAGGATTAAGCCAGGAGGAAGCAAAGGATTCTTTTTCAAAAATCCAAATAAACCGCTCATATCTTAAATAGAACAACATTATTAAATTATAAAATATGAATTAGATCAGCTTAAGATAAAGAAGATTAAGGTAAGAATATGTTACAATGTCAATTAATTTTACCATTATTTTAAATATGGTATTTCCGTACAAACAATAATGTTTTGTGCAAATTAATTTAAAATTCGCCTGTTAATACATTATAAAATATATGTAAAATTATTTTGACATATTTTTAATTTCACCTTTGTGGTTCATTCTGAGGCGGATGTCGCCTCTGTTTCAAAATATAAATAATCATTATGCTACCATCGTCAAATTAATTTCAACGTATTTAATAAAAGGTTTAATTTTTTGGCCTAAGTTTACCTTTAACCTACTTTGTTTAATTAAAAAGACTATTTAACTGTCTTTTAGCATAACCTTACTGAACTGTTAGAATGTCTAGCATATCATATTACACATAGTGATCATAATACCATACAATTTATATAAATATCGTTATTTTAGTCGAGAATTATATTTTTTTTTTGAGTAGGTTAAAATCTTCATTCTCTTTAAGTATAAAAACATTCTTATTCTCAGAAGGTATTGACGAGGGGTTTCAGTGACAGTGACAGAGTATTTATTTTTAACGTTTACAGTAACTTTTTCTTTTATCAGCACATCAAATTTCAAAGTCGCTAAGCAACAGCAAAAGGTATGGTACGAGCGGGGATCGAATCCGCACCTCTGGATATATAATATGCTTGATATTTGCATACATTTTCCGAGTCACGATTTTATCGCGAACGTTCAAGTCAAAGAGACTATTGTAAAAAAATCCTTTAACATCCATACCATAGACGAGTCTTTTCAAAAGCAGGATATATAAGGATCAAACACTACAAGGACTAAAATGATTCTCACCTATAAACATTATAGTGTTCCATTCAAAGGCCAGTTCACCAGTGCCTAAAACCAAACGTTGCTCCGAAAATCAGCCGTCTTTAAGTGAGCGTGTTTTTATTTTATTTGCCTAAAATAACAATCTAGCCTGGTAAGATTCTTAATACAACTCGAGCAGCAGTCTATTAGTAATACCCAGGAAATGTTCAAAAAGAGTGCAATTTCTTATAGGTTTCATTTCTACTCCCTCAACTACTGTCCTCTTTGGAATCTGATGACCTTAGCAGTTTCCCTTAATCGTTTTTAATCGAATTACTCCCATCGGGCATTAAAATCGTTAACATGATCAGACCATCACTCTAATGTGCTCTGTAAGTAGTAAACCAATAAATTAGTGCCTCTTTTGCAGTTAAATGATGTCTGTATACTGATACACTATCATTATCCAAAACACTTTCTCGAGGAAACCTGGTAAAAATCAGTAATGGCAACCATTAAAAATAAATTAAAAATAAACTTATTAACCCACTTCAAAAAAGGAGGAGGTTTTCAATTCAACCTGCATGTATTATTATATGTTAGTTCCTACAACTTTTGTTTTAACATTTTTTTATCTTCTTAAATCAAACCAATAGTGGCGTGGCGAAATCTAAGGAAAGACCCTGTACAAGGGGTTCCATTTTGGTTTGCGGAGTATCTCGCTTATTTTTAAAGAAGGAACCTTACTGTTTTCCCCAACTTGAGCTACTTTTTTTGTGATAGGAAAGATGCCGTAAGAAAATAGTCATAGCTCTCTTAGTTTCCGAGCTGCGCGGCTATATTGAAAATATTCCATTTTCCGGTACCCTTGTATCTTGCAACCCTTGCTCTGGTTTATAATAGTAAAAATAACACTAAAAGATAAAAACGAATCCTTTTAGAACATTTTACATAGAATTCACTGACGTAGTCATTTTTTTCTAAATATTACTGTTCTTGAGATATTGACAAATGTTTGTATATTTGTCAAAAATTAATTTGTCTGTTTACAAGTTTCCCAAAAAGTATAACAGTATAGGTTCTATTTTAATAAACAACAACAAACATCCTAATTTTCGTAATTCGCATTCAAAATTTTGCAGTTGGCCATGCAAAACAATACTGCTTTTTATTTAAAGTTATCTATATGCTAACAATAAATTAAGAAATTTATTTAATAACAGCTATTTATCAATATATCTACCTAGATGTATGTAACAAAAGGAAGAAAACATTAATAAATACATATTATCCAATAAGTTTATCAGCAAAAACCAACTTTGAAAGTCGTAATGTAAGCACTACAGTAATCAAGTAAATCAAAAGAACTGTTCAAATTGATTTCTACACGCGTCGCATAATTATTCTATTACTTTTAAGTAATTAAGCAAAACCACGGGATAATTTTGTAAGTAGCGACAGCTTTCCCTTATTAATTTTCGTAAATCATAATTATCATAATGAACTTTGAAAATTGCATTCTCCAGATATCTCCATAGAAAGAAATCCAATGTCGACAAGTCTGGGGACCTAGTGGGCCATCTTATAGGTTCATTGGTTCCAATCCATTGATTGATATAATAATTCTCCAGAAATAACCTCGCCATTTGAGAATTGTGTGCAGGAGCCCCGTCCTGTTGAAAATAAAGTTTGTTTACATGCGCTAAAGGAACATCATCACGTCTCTAAAATGTAGCGATTGGCTGTTAGATTTCCCTCAAATATATAAAATGTTATCTGTATTCCTAATATCATCATCATATCTTGTTATACAATGCTAATACGAAGCAAGACACATTTACACCAAACCTGCCCTGCTGTCTACTGGGGAAATATTTGACGTTGGATTTGGAACCAGAATCTGTTCTTATGCCTATTAAGTATATCAGAATTACTAACATGCGCTTCGTCTGACAATATAACCTTAAGTTCAAAATCTCTAACCATATCAATTGGTATCATTTTGATACCAGTTGCAGAACACACTCGGCCGGTTGCAGAAAGCTCAATTAGATTTTGGAATGTTTAAGGGAATGTCAAATTTGACAGCGGGTTTCTAGATTTCTATAGAGTAAACTAAAAAAATTTCTAGAAAGTAAACTTCTGTCTTAGCCAAAACTGGTAATGTTTTTGAACGAGGATTGTTAAATGATTAGTTATCAAGTAAATTCTTTTTTATTCGGTAAAAAGTGGATATATTAGGTTGCTTCCTTTCTGTATATCAAGATAAAAATTAAGCAATATTATTTAAAAATACCTAAAAACCAATTATTTACTTGTTAAAATACATCTCAGATGTCTCTTCAACATTTTCATTACTTAATATAAAACAAGCTAACATATCGTATTTCTCAAATGGTTCGAAAGTTTGGTTTTCTGCCATAATCACAAATATTCTTCTACACAGTAAATAAATACAAAAAACTGGCAAAATTTAAAAATACAACACAAAATTTATATCAATAAGGCAAGTGATGACACGGCATAGAGAAAAATTTGGGAACTGCAATTTGCATCCTTGTAAACAATAAAAAGCAGCATTGTTTTGCATGACCAACTGCAAAATTTTGAATGCAAATTATGAAAATTAGAATGTTTGATGTTTATTAAAATAGAACCATACTGTTATATATTTTTGAGACGCTTGTAAAAAGAGAAATTAATTTTTTGATAAATATACAGGGTGTCTCATTTAAAATAAAACCAGGCATTGGTCAATATTTCAAAAACAGGGATATTTAGAAAAAATCGACTACGCCACTGGATTCTACGTAAAAAGTTCTAAAAGGATTTGTTTTTATCTTTTTGACAAGTTGTCAGAAAACTGAGATACAATGGGTATCTGAAAATACAATATTTTCAATATCGCCCTGTAGCTTGTAAACTAAGAGGGCTATGACTATTTTGTTTGCGTTTTCACAGAAAAGTGGGTTCGCGAAAACCGCATGGTTCTATCTTTAAAATTAAGCGAGATACCCCCCAATTGCGACCAAAATGGGACACCCTGTACATATAACCAAAGACAGATCATACTCTGAATAGACGATCCATCCAGTGTACAATTCTCACTAAATGGATCCCAACGTTTTACTGTATGCCGTAAAGTAGTTATAGTGGGAATCCATTGAGAGATTTTCTCAATTCAACGCCCAGAGTTGTCAGTCTTCGACGTACTTTATCGGATCAGCTGGTTAAGGGTGGAACACAATGCAAATTACATCAAACGATTACATTAAACGTGAATTTATCTTTTTGTTATTTGTAAATGTCTCGAGCAAAAGTATATTGTTTTTTATTAAGATTATCGGAAAGTCAGTATTTTTTCACATTTTATTTTTTTTTGTTTTTATGGAAAAACTGTACACTATTCGACATTTTATTGGCTGAACATCTGGCTCGTTCGCCAGAGTAAAGGGGATTCTGTCGGGCATTCATATCGACCTGTCACGCTACAGATATAATGTGATTTATGTGCAACAGATTATTCGAGACTTTAAGTTCACTCCGATATTTTCTTAAACAGCGTCACAAAAAATTGATGTGGTTAATTTATTTGTACCTCTTGGCAGTGCCGTATTCAGCAAAATAGCCATGAGAAAAATGTTTTCAAAAAAAAAACTCGTATTCGCAAAAACATTTATATATTTCACATCAATTTAAATCAGAGCTGTCCAATATTAGACAGCTGACTGGCCACTCAAAAGAAAAATATTAGACTTAGGTAGGCTTGCCACATTAAATTTTTATAAAGGAGTACTTTTGAAGTCTTGTCAGTTTCCAACACGTTAAAAAAATTGTAGATTGTAGATTCGGAATATTTGATTATTACTTTAAATGTGAGAATTTTCGTGACTTACAAGCCCGATTGAAGCAGTAGAGCAACGGATATCGTATTCTCACAGTGAAAGGTGGAGGTAATTTGACTATGCAATTATATTATATTATAATTATAGCAACATAAAACATTTGCTTGAACTAAACAAAAAAAAAAGCGAACATTTGAGTTATTTTATAAACTAAATATACTGATCCTTAAGGAACTGACATTAATTAAAAATAAAATAATACAAAGGTCTTAAAAATAAAAATAGTTACATCTGCATGTTAAACAAGACAACATACATATTTGAAAGACAATCATGTTACTTCACAAAATAATTAGGCTTTTATGTTTCAATGGGGCTCTCTACCTAACCACGAAGATCAGCTGATGCACCCCCTATTACAGACACGTAGACAGGGGGGTCCTGGGGTGTGGATACCCCCGAAACTCTCAAATTATTTTGATATAGGTATGCTTCTTCCTAATTTTCATGAGATTTGTCGGTACGGATCCCTGCCTCGAAATGAATTTCTGGTTTGGATCCCCCGAACCAAATTTCTACCTGCGTGCCAACCCTGCGTGTCGTACAAATCGTAGTCGTGGACAAAACCAGCACTGTCGAAGCATGCGAAAAAGAATAAAAAGGACAGAAAAAGAAAGTCTTTAATCGAAAAATGATCAGGGGTAATAGTGGCCCAAGAAAAACAAAAATCCCGGATGTTCTGTCGATAAGTTAGCCTTCCATTGAATCAGGCTAAGGCTGAATGAATTGTTTAAGTAATTAATCTAGGTATAAATTGTCGGATCTTTGCAAAACATGTTTTACTTACGCAAGCAGCAAAAAAGAGTAACAAGAACCGATTACGGCCACGATTTAAAGCGTATACGTTTATGACAATAAAAAATCAACGTATGGTATTAAATACATATTTTGGAAAACATAACTACACTAGAAAAGAATTAAAGAAAGACTTAAAGTAAAAAGGTTAGAACAATGATGTAATATTTTGAGCTGTGCCGTGTCAGACCAACGTGTTTTGTAGGAGGTGTTGGTCAGATCCCCCTAACGTTGGCAATTACAATAGCGAATTCTTCACGATTTTCAATCAGTCTGTAAAGGTGTTCCGCAGTCTGTATGCCTGTCCAGTCTCTTATATTTCGAATTCATGATGCCTGTATCCTACCAACTTCTCGCCGCCTCTCGTGAATCCACATTTCAAAGGCCTCCAATCAATTTGTTGTGGCTGCTTTCAGCTTCCAAACTTCAGCTCCGTACAACAAACCAGATCAAATGTAGCACCTGGCCAGTCTTTGCAGAAGCCTAAGCTTAATAGTCATTACAAAGGAGTAATCTCAATTTTAAAAACGTCATGCGGGCATTTTCAATTGAACATTTTATTTCTTTTTCCGGATCGAGTTGTTCTATAATATAACACCCAAGATATTTAAAATATGGTGCTGCATCATGATAAGGGTTTTATCAACATTGACATTTAGACTCATTACTTGTCCTACTACATTTACAGAGTTTAATAAGCTTTGCAAACCTTGCAAACTATCACACAATATAATCGTATCATCAGCGTATCTAATAGTGTTGGTTATCTCGCCGTTAATTTTAACACCGATATTTAAATATTGCAGAGCTATTTTAAATATTCCGTCCAATAGATGTAAAACAGTAGTGGAGACAAAATTCAGTCCTGACGTACGCTTCGTTTTATCTCCCATTCTTTGAATGTTTTATCGTTTATTGCGTTTTGTTGCCAATAGATATTTTCTATAATTTGTACATCCTTACTATCGATGCCGGTGTTTCCT
Organism: Kuschelorhynchus macadamiae; assembly: GCA_030620095.1. NCBI lineage: Eukaryota > Metazoa > Arthropoda > Insecta > Coleoptera > Curculionidae > Kuschelorhynchus > Kuschelorhynchus macadamiae. The sequence goes on from JAUTXW010002777.1 coordinate 971,550, forward strand.
AATATATGTATTAGTTCTTCATGTTGAACTTTATCGAATGCTTTCTCGTAATTGATGAAGCATACGAAATTATATTTACATTGATCGAAGCGTTTCTGAAGTAGTACATTTAGGGCAAAGAGTGCTTCGTACTTTGTCCTTATACGTCCTTGGAGGATTCGGCATTTCTCTTGTATTGTACGCAGTGTTGAAAAGTTTAGTTAGGGTAGTGATATTTTCCTAATTAATCATCTTTAATAGGGGATTTCATCAACACTGATCGCTTTTCCACCCTTTGAAGATTTTATGGCATATAAAGTCTCGATTTTAAGCATCTCTTGGCCCTCCAAATTATTTAGTCCAGAAGATTCACGTGATCTATTATCATCAAACAACTCCAGGATGTATGTGTTCCAAGCCCTAAGTATTTCATTGTCATCAAGGATAACATTTCCAGAAGAATCTTGTAAAGTGCTCCATTTTCATACATCTATCCGACATCCACTTCTCGTTTACGTCTCGTATCTTCCATTTTATTTCTTTCTGCAGTTTCTTATATTCGTGAGTGTTATTTTTGCATTGTCTTCTCTTTATTTAGATTTATTTTTGCAAATTGATTAATAATTTTAATACAGCCCAACTCCTCGAGACTTGAAACTTCTATATGCAATATAGATGGAGCATTTAGTAAGTAGCGGCCGCTTATACTGGTTAATTCTTAAAACGGCACTACCTGTTGGACTGTCCATTAGGAATATCGAGAGAAATATAATGGGTCGTTGATATAACTAATAGTACTTAACAACAATATCTGGGATTATTTCTCCACCCATTTCTACTCAGTACAAATAAAATTTGTATATAAGTACGATATAGTTCAGAGTAATATATTTTGACAATAGGCCAATTACAATGGATAAATATGAATAAAAAAGTTTAATATTCCGATATATTTATAAAACGGTTAAGCCGCATAAATTACAAATTATTTATATACATCATTAGAAATTAGTAGGTTACATTATTGAAATCGTTTAATTCTATAGAAACGTTTTAATTAGCGCGCATTAATTTATTTCTAACCTCACTCAGGATAAACTCATTATAACTTCATCCTAAAAAGGAACTAGGAAATTTAAGTGTTTATTTTATATGGTGTATAGGCCTGCAAATGTTGCTGTTGCTGATGTAGAGTTTAGAAAAAATAAATAAATATTTGTATTTTATATTATTTTAGATTGTAAACCTGCCTACAATAATTTTCAATATGTAATATAAAACAATACATTCGAAGCAATAAAATAATTACATTGTCATGTTCCTTAATTCCGTATAGACATCTAGCTATCGTAGCATTTTTATCCTGTGAGGACCAATCAGGATACCGAGCATTAAAGAAAAAAATTGCCAAAGCAAAAAGTGATTGCAAAATTAAATTTTGTTAATTCGTTTGATATGTATAAAGGTGAAAAGGTGGGATTTCGTTTGGACGATTCCCGATACGCCTGGTCGTGAAACTGCTGGCCGCTAGGATCGTATAGTTTCCAGAAATAGCAGATCTCTCATTTCCGGATAATTTTTTTTAACCAATTTTGGGTACCAAATCTCAGGTAAGTAAAGTTTTCATTAGCGAACGTTCTATCGGACGGACGTGGACAGAGAAATTATTAATTTGTCCACACATTGTATTTTGGAAGGAGTGCAACGAATAATGACGCCTCTTACAATTTTTTTGACTTTTAATCAACGCGCACATCGATGCGGGTGTGGGTTGCTTAAGGCAAAAAATGGAAGATATTAATACTACAAAGCAGGAAAATTTAAATCTTCTCAACTTGGATACAAGGTACAGCAATTTTTTTATTTATTTTTATCTAAAATTTTTGTTAATAAATTTTAGATTTAATATAAGTAAAACTCAAGCCGCAGAGATTGTACAACAAAAGAAAGGCATTCGTAGGCAATAGCAATCATGAGGTAATTAGGATACAAAATTTATAAAATTGAGAGTTGATGGTGATCAAATAGACAACATTTGTTGCGAATGGTTTGTCTGTGTGAGAAGCCCGAATATTCCGATTTCAGGGTCGCTAATAAAAATCAAAGAAAGAGACAAGAAGATAAAAAACATAATAAATAAAATTGATGTGGAAAAATTAAAAGAGCAAACTGAAACATATAAAAAACACCTACATCAAAACTTCTGTCTAAACCTGATACTACCTAATGAAGACCTCAAATAACACAAACAAACTCCTAAAGAATAGAAGACAACTCATAAAGAATGGAAAAACGGGAACGCCAGAATATGTAGAAATTAATAAGAGCGCAAGAAAAATATCAAAGTAAGACATACTGAAGAACGGCAGATCGAGAATTTAATTGAAAACAACAAAGGCCTAAGAATATTTAAAAGTCAAAATACAAAGGGAAAGGTTATAATAAAATTTAAAGATAAAAAAGGTGGGATGGCGGAGGACTAACTGCCTATGAAACCAAAATATCCCAAAAAATTGGGAAAACGCAATAATAGTTCTCATGTACAAAAAAGGGAACCCAACGGATTTAGAGAATCACCGACAGATTAGCCTACTATTCCAAATTTACAAGGTATTCTATTCCGAATAATAACAAACAGATTAGAACATAAATTTGACACATATTAACCGAGAGAACAACCAGGCTTCCGCGTCCACTTTAACACCACTGAACACTTTCACACCTTAAAACAAATAATAGAAAAAACACTAGAATACAATATACTGTTGTGGATAGCATTTATCGACTTTATATAAGCCTTTGATACGATAGAAAACTGGGCAATAATTAGATCAATGAGAAATGCTAGAATAGATCAAAGTTATATAATTTTAACCAACAACATATATAAAAACTCAACAATGTCGATAAAATCCCACGAAAGTATAAACGAAATCAAACAAGGAGATATTATATCACCAAACTTATTCACCTTAGTACTTGAAGAAATCTTTAAAGAACTAAATTGGACTGGAAAAGAAATAAATATACAGCACCTGCATAATCTAAGATTCGCAGACGATATTATAATATTTGCAAAGGACTAAGAAGAACTCATAGAGATGCTCGAACAACAATAAACATAGTCTAGAAGAATAGGACTACAAACGCAGCACAAAAACAAAGTATGTGACAAATACAACAACAGGAGAAACAACAATAACAATTCTTGGGCAGATAATAGAAAAGGTAGAATCATATATATAGCTAGGCCAAATAATCTCCTTTGATAAACGACATCAAGACTTAGAAATAGGAGCTCGACACGGCACACAGACGCATCACCCGATGGAGACTCCGGAATGATAGAAAAAGCATAGAACGCCCGCAGCAAGAACGATACCCTGGTATCTTTATCATTAGGAAAAACATGGCCATTTGCTGAAATAACGTATATTAAACAAATGACAATTGGAAAGTAAAAAATGAGCATCGACTTTGCTATTTTAAATGGAACACCCTAAGTAATACAATTTAAAAATGGATATCTTCTTGCCTTCTTTATAAACAACTCAAACAAAAAAATTGACAAAAACCCTGCCGTAAAAGGCAATGTCTTTTTTTTAATCGCTTTATTTATGTGTATATTTACTCTATTTCTAACACATTGCCCCTTACGGCAAGGTTTTTGTTGTCAAATTTCTCGGCTTCTTGTCATTTTTATTTTTTAGCAAATCCTGGCGGTTGAGAGAAAACTAACAAATTTTGTATACAATATTTTTTATATGTCTAAAAGTTAGGATTGTAGACCCCGTTTAAAATATAACCAGACACCCTGTACATCCATACGTAAGTTGTTTTGTGATTTACTTTTCCTATTTCTCTTATCTGGTTTTTAAGGTATGTATTTATAGGCTGTTTAAAAAAATAAGACCTTATGACCTTATATAATATACAAATAAATATAAACAAATGCACCGACGTTAGCGTTCCGATAATGTTCGAACAGTGAGGCACAGTAGCTTCACTGCCGCCCACTGCAGATATTGTAGTGTTATCTGTAACTTGGATGACATTGAAACCGGGGACCACATATGCGGATTTCCACAATAACGAATAGTGGTCTTAAAATTGCCCTGCGGTTTCAAATTTAGCCAAAAAAGAGTGGCTGGATAAGAATTCATTCAAGTTTACGGGAGACAGCAATAGCCAATCAATCAAGTTCTACTTGCAGCTGGATAGTACACACCATCAGGAGTAGTATTTCCAGTAGTTCAAATAGTGTTTATAGAAAAATACTTTTTTGTTCAATATAAATTAATTAGGATGTTTTTGAAAGTGAAATATTCTTGTCCGTCTTTAATTACAATACACCGTATTCAAGAGTGTCGATCTTAAAAAAATTCCTATAAATAAAATCTATCTTTTATTAAATAAAGTGTGATTATTTAACTTTAAGATAGATGGTAAAAAAGAAAAAAAAATTTTTTGGTGAAAAAAAATGCTACTTTCCAGTATTAGTTATACAGGGTGAGCCATTAGTATGTGCACGGCCCTTATCTCTGAAAATATTGGGCTTAGAAAAAAATGTTCTGACTGCAATTTATGGGCAATAACTTACTGCATATTTTAAAATTATTTTTATTTATACAGGGTGTTCCATAAAACCGCGCCATATCAAAATTATGGTTTTTAAATGGAACTCCCCATTTTTATTGTAAATTTGGATACCCTAGTTAATGCTAACTTGACTTTATGAAACATACATGGTGTCTGTAATGGACCATTTTCCTGATATTTCACCTTTTCTAAGAAAATTGACCTTTCGGATAAAATGGATTAACTCGAATATCCTTGAATTTAGGCAACTGCGATTTTGCAGCTTCAATAAATATTAACCCCCGTATTCACTAAAATGGTTTAAGAGTTAAACCAGGTCTAGTTGCCATGACAGTTAAAACTCTTAGTTCGCCAGTTATGTTTTGCTTATGTCACTGACATATTTTGCAATTGTGACATTTAGAAACATTATTTGTTTCGTTGTTGCATATGTCGTCTTAAACGTGTAACTGTCAAGTTAGATCTGGTCTAAATTTAAATCTCTATAGTGCATACGCCTGTAAATGTGCTAAATCCAGGTGTGCAGCTTCTCAACCTTTCTTGGATCTGATCAATCATTAATGGAATTTGGAGTCTCTAAAATCATGGAGAACTTGATTTTCTCAAATGGCACTACCTAATTTTGAATATGCCGTTGAATGTAGAATTCTGTAGGCTTTCCAGTGATCTAAAGCTGTAGGTATCTATCTCTCACGGTTTTGCCCCAAATCCTATGTTTTTAAATTTTTCACGCAATTAAATTAGTCCTATCATGGTAGGCGATGACATTTTAAACTAAAAACTTTTAGTTTATATCATCTGCTGATGATGCTAACTTGGTTAGCGAAACGCGCGTCCAGAACGTAACAAGTTGTGGTGTCGTGTGGTTAGAACTCTTGTATTTTGGTGGCATATTCAAAGTTAGGTAGTGCCATTTGAAAAAAATCAAGTCTATATCTTGATTTTTTTCAAATGGCACTATATATAATTTTAGAGACTCCAAACTAGATTAATGATTGCTCAAAATCAACAAAGGTTGAGAAGCTGCACAACTGGCTTTAATTAATACATTTAATGCCTATTGAAGCTGCAAAATCGCAGTTGCCTAAATTCAAGGATATTCGAGTTAATCCGTTTTTTCGAAAGGTCGATTTTTTTTCGAAAAAGTGAAATGTCAGGAAAACTGTCCAGTAGAGACACCATGTATGTTACATAAAGTCATAATTCTAGCAACCAGGGTGTCCAAATTTGCAATAAAACATATGGAGTTCCATTAAAAAAAAATGTATGCGGCGCGGTTTTATGGAACACCCTGTATAAATAAAAATAATTTTAGGATATGCGGCAAGTTAATACGCATAAATCGTATTAAGAACATTTTTTTCAAAGCCCAATATTTTCAGAGATAACGACCGTGTACATACTAATGGCACACCCTGTATAAAACTCTTAAAACGATACTAAACAAAAGATTTTTAAGGTTGTTCGCTTAGAAAAACATAAAGTTTCTTAGTGGCGTAAATTCTATTTTCCAATATACTAAATATGTCCTATATTTTCGTTTTATGTTAATTTTAACCTACTAATATTGGTGGATCATCATTTTATTGTGACAATTGTAAGAATTTGAAGCTTCATAAAACATACATACATTTGTTTAGTGAAATAAAATGTTGAACTAATTACATAAAGCGTTTAAAAATATATTAAATGCATTTTATATTCTCATTTTATGTTAAATTAATCTACTAATATTGACGGAATAACAATTAGCTTTAATGATAATATTGCTTTAATTGAAACTTATTATAAATAATGAAATTATTATGACGCTGCATTAAAGAAACTAAAGACGGCCATGGAACAATAAAAGATGCTAAAATAGTAATGGGAACACACCATGTCCGTTAGATTGATTTTTAATTAATTAAAAAAAAATGGCAGAAAGCAAAGAAAATAAATTGCTTATCACAAATATAGATTTAGAGCAGAAAAATTACGGATTGTATAATTTGTGTAAAGAATATTTAGAGATTGGAAAATACCATAACCTGCCGAGTTGTTTTCCACAATTGGTTGAAGATATTCCTTATAAAGAAGCATCGTATTTATCACTATTTAGAAGAATTCAAGAACATCTACTAAAATATTCAAGCAAATTAAAAAAAATATCTATATTAAAATTAAACTAATTTTTATCTAAATATTTTATATATTTTGGTAAACACAAATATTTACAAAGTTTTTTATAGTCTTGTTTATTTTCCATTAAAGCAGGTAGAATTTTACTGGAATTTAAAAAGCAGTATGAATTTAGTTATTGATAATTGTTCCTAATTTTGTTTTTAAGCATTAAATAAAATTTGTCAACAATATAATTAAGAAATTTATTTTCGCACTAAAAACAACACAAAACCTAATGTAATATTTTGACATCTGAAATTACAGGTCAGGGAAATTTCCAACGTAATTTTGCAGACGGAAGTTCTGATGAACGAATATTTTCGGTAATTTTTTGGCAATGAGCCATGGTAGGGATTCAAAATAGAAGCTTCCTATTGGTTAAAAATGTAGGTTTCATATTTTTTAAAATATTTTTTAGTCAATATATACCTATTTTTTCTTTAGTTGTGAAAAAAAGTTTATAAATCTATACGCAACAATACTTAAAAAAAGCATTTTAGGAATGTGTTAAAATTAACGACATTCATAAAAAAAGTTAAGGAAAAGCTTAAGGATCCCCTTGCTTAACAATAAACAAGTTTCGAAATCTATTTCGGTTTCATCAATTAAGCCGAATTGACTTTTAATGAAAGAGAGTCAGGTGCAGTCTCAATTGCTGCCCACATGCAAAAAGTACCTTTAAAAAATGTTTCCGATCCTTACCTCTCTAACTTGGAAGATGGAAACAGAAAGCCATTCGAATTAGCTATAAATTAATGATGCATTTAAAAAATAGTGAACGAATTTACAATCAAGTTTGCTTCCTTAACGTGACAGAATAGTTTGGAAATGGAACATAATTTGTATATCCCTTATACTTTTAATGAACACCAATTTTACCTACAAATTATCACGAAATCATGAAATTTGTATTCATAACTTACTTGAATACGACTAACTAAGCTTTTTAGAAGTTTTTTTCTAATATGTTCGCAATAAGCACGATTTGTTCGCGGATTCTTTTTTAAACTAAGTAACATAATGGAGGCACTATCAACAACATTACATTTTGTGATTATAGTAAAACCTCTATGTTATCTGAAAACAATGACAAAATATACCATAATTATGCATTGCCGTTGATAGCTAATGCCTGTGATGGTTACGAATATATATATTTATATATCGTATTTTTTTTAAAGGACTGTGTTTTACAAACCACATTTCGTCTTTGGCGAGTCATTTAAAATGCTGAGATTTTTAAGTTGATCCTCTAGAGAATTCCAAAATATGAATATGCTTGTACACCTTCGTTAGCTTTAAATATATATAAAGCCTTAAAAATGTATCACAGAAATCATATCGACAACTTGGAATCTAGCCAGCGAACGGTTACAAAGATGATCTGGTTTAAGTCGGATTTTAATTTATTCTTCCAGAGGTTTTCCTCGTGATAAATTAAAAATATTTTTGCATGTTTCCATCAATGTCACAGATTTTTGCTTCCCACTCACGAATCCGTCAACATTCTACATACTACTCCACACCAGAAGAAACGTCTATAGACATTCTCTTGCCAGCATGATGGCTATAATATTTTCTCCTGTTCTATTAGAACCCCAAAAAGAAATTTTTCCACTAATGGGTTTCTCCATAGTTTATAAATTTAGTAAGCTTAGATTAATCTTAATAAATAGGATGTATGTTTAATATTTTTTGTAATTTGTCTGTAAATTAGTTTTCCCTCGGAAGCTCGCACGAATTGCATATTTTTCTTTCGATACTGTGGTACATTGGTATTTATTGCTTTAATACCAGGTATGTCGGAAGTATGGGTCAGACGGGGCGTTTCGACCCCTTTGTTCTTTTGGGGTGTACTAAAAAAGGGGAAATTTTCATAATGTCGTGGGAGACGAGCCTAAGGGAAATTGATTTGCAAACAGATTTTCAATTTGCCAACACAATATTCATTCATTTACATAAAAATTAAAATATTTAACAATTAAATGCACTTAACAATTTAATATTTATTAAATTAAAGAAAATTTATTAATATAAATTTAAAACTTCACCTTCTTCTTTTTTTATCAAACCAAACTGGAAATTTTAGTGTAGAAAGAACTGGTATATCGAGGCTTTTTGTATGAAAATGTTTGTGGCATCATAGAGGAAGGGCATGCTGAGGTTTTACATTGTACGACTAAAAACCTATGTTTTTTCAACTTTTCACAATTTTTTTAACACTCCGTATAGCTGCTTTTATCGATACGATCGGACTAAAAAAAAATTCTTCATTTTCAAATTTCCGGTAAAACTGCTTTGATTTCAGAGATCTATACATATCAGCACAAAAACTGCATGCCATAAAAAGTGTTTTTTTTTTTAAATCTTACTGACCTCCAAAGTAATTACCTTAAAACTTTAGGCACGGCACTGCTAAGCAGTTAGGTTTTTAAAATATCTATTTGCTTTAAACATCATTATTTATTAAATATGTTGATAAGTGTCTTCCACCACATTCCTACATAATTATATATGTAACATAATAATATGCATTCACTAAAATATCATATTTATTGTTATATATACACTCTATATAATATTCGATAGCCTAATAAAATATGAGTGGAGTTATTTGATATAGGGGGTCATATTAAGCGTACAATGTTTTAGGGTCATTTTACAAACAGGATGTATTTATCTAGTGATCTACTTAACATTATTTTGTTTTGTTATGTGTCAATAGTTGTTGTAGTGATATCTCCAATTGAAATAAAAACGTAGGTATGTCTATACTATTATTATTTATGCGCTAACAGACTGGCAATATGTATATATATTATATCGCTGGATACAGTCAAAATGAAAACATTTTATTTCTCACTTTCGCCTAAACAATATTATTTATAATATAGGTAATTAAATAGTTAATTTTTAATAAGAAAACCACCATACTGCCTTCAAAACTACGTCAAGTTTAAGTTTCTATCACATCAAAATTCTTTTTTTTACTCCACTGAGCATACAAAGGAGAGTGATATGTTTAGGACAGTTCATTAATTACGTAAGGACGGTCTTGGCCATTTTTGATGCCCCACCCATTACCATGTAAGGATACATAAGATTTCTCCCCCTCTTCCTTCTTACATAAGATTTTACGCAGAGTTTCCCTAAACAGTGTTCAATAGTTAAATATTGCTAGAATAAGTTCAGTTACACTAAAACACTTTGTTATTTGACATAAATCAAAGCTTTTTTTTAATAATTTAATTATTTAGTCTTTGGAAATTCGTATTATAATTAAAGGTAAGATTGAAACATAAAAAATGTTCTGAAAAATGTATCTACAGATGAGGCCTTCGGAAAAGTTTCCCACATAATCTCACGTCAATGTATTCCTGTACTTAAGTGCCTCGGTGTATTTAACTGAATTATTAGAGAATGCATTTAGAAAATTTAGATATGTAGTAAGTAGACTTTATGACTAGTGTTTCGTATAAAAGAAATGTCTACAGTCCCCCTTGACGAAGATATAGAACAGCATTGGTGTACGTAACTTTTGAACCGCACTGTATATTTTAATTAAATTCCAATATTTTATGTAGGTAGGCAATAAAGACACATAAACTCATACCTCAGTGAATCTTTTACATTATCAGCAAAGTTAGGAACGAGCTTCCAACCACACTCTTTGGACTAAAATGTTACCAGGTCTCATTTTGCAGAGCTGAAATTTTATTTTTTGTATACTTTGGTTTGTACAGCGTGGTCATTTTAACTTGTCCACGTTTTAACCTGCTATAACTTTTCATATTTTTAAAAATATTAAAATGATCCAAAAAAAAAGTTGTATAGCTAGTTATCAAGTTTTATATAACATTAAAAAATATATATATAAAATTGTCTATTGCCAAACTGATATTTGATATAAAATTTCTAGTTTAAATGAGAAACCCCGTAAATTTTACTTTCAATAAATAGATCTCTTTTTCCGGATTCTAAATATACCAGATTGGATACCATTACGTTTAAAAATAAAAAAAAAATTGAAGAAGTTCATCATAAGAGCATTGAGATGTAGAGAGAGAGAGATAATTTTTGTCATACACATTGACCTTATGGCGCAGATTTTCTTTATTTTATCGCTTATATTTTAAGATATTTCTATTAAATCTGGTATAATCTAGGCAAAAAAGGTCGATTTAATGAAAGTTAAGTTTACAGGTTGTTTTTTTTAAACGATGACATGTTTGACAACTGACCCTTTTTTTACATTTTCATGATGTTATAAAAATCTTGGTAACTGGCCATGCAATTTGTTTTTTTCAAACATTTTGATATCTTGAAAAATAGGAAACTTCGATTAAAATGTTGACATGTTAGAATGACCACACTGTACAATTTAGCAACTTAATAAATAGGAGTAATGCTAATATGTAACAAACATTTTTCAGAATTTCCTTGGGCAGATTTTCCAAATGAGTGTCTTGTTCTTCGATACACTCCCTTCTAAGGCTTTTTGCGCTGTACTTGAAATAATATTCCTGGATCATTTCGAATTTGATTTCAATAATCGTTTATCCTTTGAAATAACTCTTCTCTAGTATTTATTGGCGTTGAAGACCAAAGTTGTTTGAGATGACCAAAAAAAAAAGAAATTTAGTGGATTTAGGTCAGGAGATCATGGTGGTCATAAAATAGGACCATCACGATTACCAAAAGTATCATATAATCACAGCACACTGTAATGCTAAAACTTAGTGGAGTACCATCTACATCTGAGCTCTTATTTACAAAGATATACATTTAAAAAAGAAAAATAAAATATTTGTATAAATAAATAAATAAATAAATAATGTCTTTATTATTACAAACAAAAAATATACATGAATTTTAAATTAACAATTTAACTTGCGCAGTCTAGCTTAGTAGCTACTCTACTGAACCAGAGAATCACCAGTAATTTTAAAGAAACAAGTTATTACTTATATTAGCATTATTAAAAACTATTTAAGTTAATAAATGACGCTAAGACTGTTCCACAAATCAAACAAATTTCTATGGTGTTTTAAATAGATACTTATATATATATATAGAATATAATTTTTAGAAAAAAAATTAAAATAGAAAATAAAAAAGCACAAAGGTGTCAAAAAAGAAGCTAAGTGAAAAAAAATATAAAATAAACAAAATTTCTGCACATTAAACTATCTACCTTGATTATCTACAAGATACTTTTTGTATTTATATTTAAATCTTAAATAATCTAAGTTTACCAATTCTTCCAGTATCAAATTGTATAAACGAACGACGTTATAGCTAAAAGATCTCCGAAACAAGGCACTCGTGATGAGTCGGTACCGTTAATCTAATTGATGGTCGAACATTAACGTTATGAACATCTCTACGAAAGGCGGTCTCTAATGGAAGCAGGAGAATTAGGATCGTTGATAATCCTAATAATAAAATTAGAAAAATGCAGATGCCTCCTGGATTCCATATCTAGCCAGTTTAATTCGTGAAGTTTATGAGATACATGATCAAATTTTCTTAGCCCGAAGATAAAACTAGCTTTACTCATAGCATCTAAACAAAAACTATATACAAAATCACAATAGTTGAAGTTGGATAGGACTAAGGACTCACACAAAGATTTTTTAAGTTTAAAGATAATATTTGTCTATTACGGTATTTTTAAAGAAAAAAATGTTTTTTTGGATAATTTTTTTAAGATGTTCTTTAAATCTAAGATCACTGTTCACCAAAACTCCAAGATTTTTCACGGAATTAACCACAGGAAGTCTAGTACCGCTGATTTTAATATTAATATGATTACGCAAGTATACAACCTTATTATTGTTACCAAACAGTAAGCAGCATGATTTGTTAGGATTAAGATGAAGATTGTGATCACTACAAAGTTGGTAAAATCTGTTAAAGTCATTATTAATTATTGCTTGGCCCTCCAAGTAATTCTTTGCCATCAAAGCAAAAATAAACCTGGGTATCATCGGCATATGCCTGCATCCTGCAGTTAACCATAGCTTGGACATCAGAAACTCCAGAAAGAATCTGCGACTGTTTGGAAAACCTGCTATCTGAATAATTGTTTTGATATCTATCTGTTTGGAATGACTGAATAAGATTGACTGAGTTTTCATTAAAACCGTAATATTTTAATTAGATACAATAAGTTTATAGTTTATGGTGTCGAAAGCTTTCGAAAAGTCTAACAGGATTAACACAGTAATAAGTGTCTTATCAGTTGCACGTATTACATCGTCAATAACATTTGTTAGGGCTACTGCAGTACTGAAATTCTTTCTGAATCCACATTGATTATCAGGTATTATTTTATTATCAACAAACAAAGAGTACATTTGATTATATAATATCTTTTCAAAAATTTTCGATAAACTTGGAAGAATGCTTATAGTTCGAAGTTCATTAAAATCTTCTGGATTGGAAGTTTTAGGAAGAGGTTTACCTATTGATATCTTCCATTGGTCTGGAAAATAATTTGCTTCAATGCAGCAGTTCAAAATATGCACAATATTTTATCATTAATTAATGATAATGGGCTTGGAGTATTTTAACATTAAGGGAGACATTTCATCAACGCCTGTTGCATTAGTTTTAATGTGATTTAAACATCTGTTCACTTCGGAGATATCTGTTAGTTTAAAAGAGAAATTTAATTGTTGATTAAAGTTGGTGTTATTGTAAAAAGTAATTTTATCATTACAATTCGAAATAGTTTGTAAGTACTAAAAAAATTATTAATTTCATTAGGGTCACTTAATCTTTTAAGAATGGCACTATTTTTTGATTGCGCATTGTTAAATTTTCTAAGGGCAGTCCACATGTTGCGAGGCCTTGACAGTCTTTGTAGATTTTCTATGTATTTTTTCTTTTCCTTTCTCAACATTGAAAGAGTAAAATTACGTAAAAATGTATAGTTATTCCAGTCATCGTTGCTTTTTGTCCTCTGAAATTTTTGTAGGACAGAATCTCTCTGCTTCATAAATGTGTTTAAATTAGCGGTCAACCATGAAGCCTTGGGTTTTCTTATTCTAGCTTAGCGAAATAGAGCGTGCGCATCAAAAAGTGAAGTAATATGATTTATTAAACACTTTGATTTTATTATCGATATTAGGTTCGTACAAAATATTTTCTAATTGCAAATTTTCCAAGCTTAACTGAAATTGTATATTAAAGTTTCTCAAGCCTCTATAGCGGATAATGTTTGACAATTGACACGTTTCTATGTATTTTTACTTCCTTCGTAAAAGGGAAGTCCTGTAATCATGAAAAAAATCAAACATGTTTTCTCAATTCCGTCGGACTGTATGTTTATCTGTCGGTCTGTACGCGGCATAGCTGAAAACTACTTACCCGATTGACTTGTCATATGACATGACAGAACACTACTTATCCAATTGGCTTGACATTTCACGCAAAAATCAAGTATTACTTAGAAGTGAACTGGTAAAATTTTGATATGAATCCCAGATGGCGGCTTAATAAAATATTTAAAAAATCAGCCCGAAAAATACTTATTAGGTTGATTTCTAATTTTTTTGCAAGCATTAAGGGTGATATAGAGATGAACTCATAAAATTGTGGTAGAAATTCAAGATGGACGAACAGAATGGCGGCCAAATAAAGTTTTTGTAATCCAGAAACAAATCACACTCCCAGGATTTAAGAGATCTTCATTTTCTAGGATCCCTAGGACCCAAAAAAAAAATGTTTTCTCAATTCTGTTGGTCTAATTCTGTCTGTCAGTTAGTTTCGGTCGGCATAGTTAAAAAACTACTTACCCGATTGACTTGGTCGAAAATTAGTTATATGGAGATGTCCTGATACTATTTTAGTAAAAATTCACCATGGCGGAACAAAATGGCGGCTTAGTGAAATGTTAAAAAAATCGTTTCTAAAAAACTAATGGTCCACTTTTCCTCAAATATTATATAAAAATCAAGTATTACATTAGAATAAGTTGATGACATTTTGGTACAAATCAATGAGGCAAAGCAAAATGGCTGCCTAATAAAATAATTTAAAAAAATCAGTATGAGCTACTTGTTAGATTGATTTCGAATTTCATATAAGAATTGTGTGTGATATAGAGATAAACTGGTAAAAATTGTGGGGTACGAATTAAAAATGGCGTAATAAAATGGCGCTCAAATAAACTTTTTAAATGATGACCGTGAAATAACCTCTTATTCAATTGACGACGAATTTAACATGACGGATCAAATGGCGGTCTAATAAAATTTTTAAAAATTCAGTGTAAAAACTACTTATTTATACCCATTATACAATTTATTTTAAATTATGTTCAAAAATCAAGTGTGGAATAGGTAGAAACTGATAAAGTATTACCAGTTTCTACCAGTATTAAAGTATTCAATATGGTGGAACAAATGGCGCCCAATAAAATATGTTTAAAAAGGCAGTATATATCTGTTACTACATGGTTATCTGCGGAACTAAATTGGGTCACACTTCACAAATCTTAATAAAAAGAACGAGGGAAGTTCGGGGTAAAAGAATTTACCGATTTTTAAATGTTGCGTAAAATTTGGTAACTATCGACACAATTTGTTTTTTTTTTCATCATTTTAATATCTTTAAAAATAAAATGTCAAAATTTAATAAAACAATCTAAAGGAACCAGATAATTTTTATCTTGCTTCCCACCTATTTTCTCAGAACATAACGATAAAAATGTACAGAAAATACGAGACCATTAATAAAAACACCTTTCAATTAATATTTCACGTTTGCCTTCCAATTTAAAAATTTTGATCAAGCATTCTTGGATGGTGTGAAAATGTCTGTGGAGTGTCCTCCACAAAATTAGCAAAATACGGGAAAAGTTCCATTACTGATTTGTCAGAAAATTTTATTTTCACTGTAAAACAAACAAAAAAGTTTCCACTTCCGGATAATACACTAACTGTTGGTTCTAATATGTTTCGGCAGACACTGCAATATCACTCAGTGATTGGATTGAAAGCAGCATATTTTAAAACATAAAATTTGAAGCTGAAGATTATATGACTCATTTGGTCACTTTTTACTTATCATAAATATAATAGGATTGCTATCTATAACCTTAAAAAACCCTGAGGAATTAGAGCAATACCATGTATGTTAGAGAGATAGAAAGAACACGAAAAACGCTATATTACATATGAAACGGGAATACCTTACCTTATCGAATAGATTTTCTCAAATTCCTCGAGTGGATTTAAAAATAAAAGTATCAAGCCTAGTATATTTATAATTAGCAGGATATATAACCCATTAAAAAAAATGAGTAAGTTTGTGACCGATCCTGTATAATTATTCTTTCTTTACTCCAATACATTTTTAAAGGCTTAATATGTATGTGTAATGCAACGAATATTTCGGACTGAAATTAGTTTCACTATAATAAATAATAACAAATTCAACTGTTAATTCGCACTGAGTAGATTATGTAATAGCTAAAATAAAAGTTATGGAATTATTCTTTTAGAACATTTATTTATCTGAATTACCTAATAGTTTGCAGTGAACCGCACAATACCAAAAAAAATGGTACGTTGCACGGTACTGTTCCACATTACATTTAAAAGTTTTAGATTAGTTTGATCTCGTAAAATCAAGGTTCCCGACAACTTTAGGTTTTTTCAAAGTGGGCATAAAAAAACATACTTTCTAAAGGTGTGTTAAATGTTGATATTTTTTCAGTCGATTCCTTTCAAAGAACATAAGATATATATGTTTTCTTTTCAGTATTACCATTACCTACTTTTAATTACGCAAAAAAATTACATAATATTAAAAATAGTACTCGTTTCAATAGTGTTGAATAACAACTTTATACCATAACTGCCGTGCTAAGGAAGAAGGGCGTATCTGCATGAATATTAATTTTGAGATATTTGCATTTGATACTCGTGAGATATTAATTTAGACCAGATCAAACTTGACAGTTATTGGTTTAAAATGACGTTAGCAACAACTGAACAAAATTTTTTTTTAAATGTCAACAATTACAAAAATGACACTGACATAAGAAAAACATAACTGGTGAACTAAGAGTTTTAGTTGCCATGGTAATTAGATCTGGCCTAACACTTAACTTTTTTTAGTGAATACTGGGTGGTTTTTGTAACAGCTATAATTATTTGCGTTACGACTTATTTCATAGGCATTTTTCTCCCACAAAAATACACGTTCAACTTTATTTTATAAATACAGAATGTGGTTATGATATATATTTTTTTTTCGTTTTTTTTTTTGGAAAATGCAGATACGCTCTTTTTGCTTAAGTCGTCAGAATAAAGCTAAAGAAGCTCAGAATTAAATAAGTATTTGTCTTGTTGTGTCTCTAATACAGCGTGTGCGTGCATTTGGGTAACATATAGACAACTTTTTTATTGGTGATTTTAGGCGAAAAAGCTATTCTTCATAAAAAGTTTTGCTTATTAAAAAAATAAGTTTGACTGCAAAAAAGTTGCCAAATAATATTCAAGTTCCACAAAAAACACGCAAAAGCAAGTAGCTAAAACAAAAAAATTGGAAAATCAAAATTTTTAACGTATCCAAACTGGAGAGGATAAAAATATGAAATAAAAAGTAATTTAAAGTTTTTTTGAACAAAGTGTAGTTTTTAGGGAATTCTGTATTCAATAAGTCAAAAATGGGCAACATAGGTCACCTTTTTTGTTTGCGATTTTAAGCGAAAAAGTGATTCTTCATAAAAAGTTTTGCTTTTCTGTAAAGTAAGATTAATTTATAAAATAATGCGTTTTTATATACAGGGTACGCAATAATTACAAAAATAGAAGTTTGTAAAACAAAAAAAAAATCCAGCTTTAGAACAAGTAAAAGAGCCTTCAAATAAAAGTCAAAAAGTTTTTTGATGATTTTTTTTTAGTTTTTGAGACAATTAATGGAAAATATGTAAAAGATGCGTCGTTTTTACATTTTCATCATTATTTTACTCAAAAACTATGGCTCTTTGACTTGTATTTGCAGGGTCTTTAATTAAGCTGTCTCAAAACTTGTAATTTCATAATTTTTTTGTTTTGCAAACTTCTATTTTTGTATTTATTTCGTACCCTTTATAAAGAATGACACTCTTTTTTATATTAATCTTATTTTCCAGATAAGCAAAACTTTTTATGAAGAATAATGTATTCGCCTCAAGTCACAAATGAGAAAGTTATCCATATGTTACCCAAATCCACGCACACGATTTATAATAATTGAAATATTAAAAAATGTCAGTTAAAAAAGTACACCAATAGAAATGGGATTTATTTTATTAACTTAGTTTGCACGGCTACCTAAGATGAAAAAGAAACTTTAAGCATTTATAGCTCTGAAATTTAGGTTAGTTATAGACTATAATTTTTTGTAATTGATAAGTTTTTGAGTACTCATATTAGTCTACTGTCTATCTGCGACCAGATAAACAATGTAAAAATCCATGAAAACCATTCAATGGACCTTTATTACTTGAGGCAAAGGAGCTATTTAGATGGAGATATATCAAGTAGTTTTTTTATAAAAAAAGAAAATGTATAGTATATCTATTTGTTATAAAAAATGCTCTTTTTGAAGATACGATTTCGTTATTCCTTTTTTATACAGAGAAACATAAACAAAATTATTGTTGTGTAACAGATTAACATCAATCATATCTAAAGGACATTATTATTGGTGTATATATAAAAGATAAATCAACTCATTTACTGACTTGACTGATCACCATATTTCTGAAACCGCTGAAGATAATTGAACGTTCAAACTTAGCGAAGATTTTTGTGATGTTGATGCGACAAAAGAAAGGATTTTTTGAACGGGGTTTAAAAAAGAGTGAAATGTTTTCCTTTTTTACAATATCTCTTTAACTAAATAAGTCTTAAAATGGCATTTAAAAACCACTGGCATTGGACCAGGGAGTAAAATGTGTTTTTACTTTTTTGCAATACTTCTTTAAGCTATTGGGTTTTTGAAACAATTTGTGTTTAACGGCTTTCAGAAGTAGTTAAGATACCTGTATCAATTATTGCCAGGTTCCTAATATTGTCTGGTAACAAAGTATGACATCATAATTTTTTCGAGCGGTTAGCGTACCGAAATATCTTTAATGTTGAGATGAATCAGAGGGCATACCAGAAAAGCGTGCCCAGTGTGGTTTAGATGCTGATATCGTCAGCATCGCTGTTGTTCGCGCTAATTGTAAAAATCGTGTTTTTACCTCAGCTTATATCGGTGTTATACTGAAGAATAACCATTGACAAAAATATCAAAGGTAAGCCTATTGGGTTATCTTTTTATATAAAATCATTACGACATTAAATGGTAAGGTGTTTTTTTTTCTAAATTATTATTTATTTAAAACATTTACGTGTTCCTAATATTGCCGTTCTTAGGTGAGCCATTTATTACCGATAGCAATATTTGCCTAGTAAATTTTGATCATTATTATTATTAATTCAATTAATTTATTACAGATGCCAAAGAAAAAGAGGGCTGAATGGTTGAAAGAAAATCTTAAAAATTCATTGGAAGTAATAAGAATTGTTCCAGAATCAGCAACGCCCCGAGGAGTTATGATATCCTCTGAACAACGCTAGAGCTGCATTATAATGCAACAAAACGACTTTTATATGTAGTATTTTGATAGTGGAACAAGCATCTGACTTGGTTAGAAGAATTCATCGTTTAGCAGACGTAGAGTTGCCAGTCATAAGCAAATTAGTGAGAAGAAGGATATTTTCGCATGCTGTGGCGTGCAATATCAATAATCCTTTTACATCATTATCACAGTTAGTGAGTCGAAGATGGCTTAAGCTATTTTTTTAAGGCATTCAGGAGTTGCCATACGCAATGCGCAACAGATGATTCCTGCTAGAGCACAAAAGATGAATCCAGTCATTTTTGGTGATTATTTTTAAAGCTAACGGAGATCATTGCAAAACTGGACCTATTTGACAAGCTGGGTAATCTATATAATATGGATGGAAAAAGGTTGTCGCTTAACTATTCATAAGCAACAACATGTTTTGGCGAAGAAAGGATCGAAGCGTGTCCATTTAGTGGCTACTGAACATGGTAAAACATGAGTAATCATTTTAAAAGACAACGACCTAAACCTAAATGTTCAAATATTTTCTTGAAAGCAAAAGGGAGTATGACGAATGATGCGTTCATTTCATAGCTTGATCATTTAGCCTTATACAGAAACCCAGGATCGACACTGCTCATTTTTGATGGGGCAAAGTCACATATAGACAGAAGTATTTTTGATGCTGCAGAAAATCATAGTATTACTCTGTTTTGCCTTCCTTTCAACGGGGAGTGTTGAGTTCCAGTTTATGGATAAAGCAGTTTTTCGTAACTACGAAACTTTTTGGGACCAAGAGAAGTTGAACTTTTTAATGACGCAGCCCGGAAAAGCTTTATCAAAAATGAGATGTGAAGAAATCTTCTCCAAAGTATGGTTTAAATCAATGAAATCGTCAAGTATTAATTCTGGATTCAGGGCCACTGTTATTTATCCCTTCTGCCCAGATGCTATACTAGAATCTGCTGGGTGCAACGCCACAGGAATAGAAGAAAATGGAAACAATAATATGCTCGATCAACAAAACCCTATTCTTGGGTCTAGTGGACTCAATTCGTAGGAAATTAAAATCAAAAGAATGTCAACCAGATGACTTATTCAAAGAAAGTAACAACAAACCATTAAGCAGACTGCTGCCTTCGAAAAAAACAAGTTCTGATGATTTGAATTCATCGTTTTGCAGATACGGTTTCTTGGTAACTCCAGAGATAAAGATTCCATCATTGAAAAGAAAATCTGCCATTAATTCAAGGGCTCAACAAGTAACGAGAGATCTGTTCTCTCCTAAGTCAGAAACTGGAAAAACAAAATCGAAAAACTGCTCCTCCAGCACATTCGTCACATGGGATCGACTCCTAGATCATTGTAAGAAAGACATTCAATTGGATATGAGTGCGTTGTATGTCGTCGATATGTCCCCGAAGAATATGTGGCTTTAACTGTAACCGACAAAAGAAACTTTTATATGTACCGACTGTCCTGACTTAGTTAATTAAAGTAAAATTTATTTTCAGTTTCACCTCAGTTTTCAATTTTTTTGTTATGTTATTTTTTTATTGTTGTTTACATAGCAGGCAGTTTATGTTTGAAATTATATTTTGTTAAAAATTCAAAGTTTTTGTTCATTTTAAGTTCATTAGTTTATGTTTTTCAATGTTTTCATTTTTTCATTTCAATATTCCCATACTCGACAATATTGGAGACACATGTTACAAATATTGTCAATATGATGTATGTATGTATGATGTATCATTTATTCAACTTAGAAAATATCTGTTACCATGCTGTAGACTGATCCAGACAGAAATATCATTTAGCTTAGCATGGCAATAATTGGTACTGGTATCTTATTTAAAAATCGATTTCTGCGGATGTTTTGAACTTACACCCTTAAAGGAGTGAAATTAGGTGAAATGTGATTTTACCTTTTCAACTAAATACGATTTAAGACGATTCTTTTACCATCGGTTTTTAATAATAATATCTAAAAATCACTCTCTGGATTTCTAAAAATTCCACCCTTAAAGAGGTGAATGTGTTTACTTTTTTCTGCAATATCATTTCAACTAAATGAGATTTTAAGAGGATTATTTCATTAACACAATTTAAAAATAATAACCTAGATACCAGATTGACATTCCGCCCGCAAAAGGATAAAAAGGGGCGAAATATTTTTACTTTTTTTATAATACATCTTTAACTAAATGAGATTTTAAAACAGTTATTTTGTCATTGGCTTTCGAAACAATTAATTTCTGGGTTTTTCGAAGCTTCACCCTTAAGGGGATGAATTATGTTTAATTCAACCAACAAAAATTTCGAAAACAAAATATTCGA
Organism: Kuschelorhynchus macadamiae; assembly: GCA_030620095.1. Lineage (NCBI taxonomy): Eukaryota > Metazoa > Arthropoda > Insecta > Coleoptera > Curculionidae > Kuschelorhynchus > Kuschelorhynchus macadamiae. The sequence continues at coordinate 993,244 of JAUTXW010002777.1, forward strand.
ATGCTAATAATTTCGAATCACATACAGTTCGAAACCGAAAATTTCAAAAACAAAGTATTCGAATTACATAATATTCGATTAACTGTTAAGCGGATATATGCTTCCCAACCGCGCCGTCAGCGTCGGCGTCTGTGTGGAGAGATCTTAAGGGAGAACTGCACGCAAAAAGTGGAAAACTAGCGACAAGGTCTAGTCAAGTTCAAAGTAAGATGAAAAGGTACCTACGTATTAGAAAAAACTTCCTCCACGTCCGACCTCAAAAAAATGTGTTATGTATAGGCAACTTAAATTACATTTCGTTTAAAAATGGGTTCAAAAGGGTTCACGCGCTGCAGATATACAAAGACATGAGTACGATTTACCATTTCAAATTTTGCCGTTACGCAGACAAAAGATCGATGCAAGGCGGTAAAGAGCCATTTTGTGGAAAAAAAATTATATGCGACGGAATTTGCGTCAAAAAGTAGTCGAAAAATGGTCGAAAATGAACAAATCCACTTCTATTTTATAATTCTAGATTAGATTTTTTCATAAAAAATCGCATTTAGCGCCCAACTATACATATTTCCCTATTGAAATCACATTGAAGCTAATACACATCTCTTATAGTTTTAACATAATATTGCAGCGGCAGAAGGCTTGCAAATGATCCATAATACTGCGTGCAGTTCCCCCTTAAAGCGTCCCCTTGCCCTACAATTTTTACTTAGCTTAAAGGTCAAATTTAAAATATATTTATTGGCACATAAAAACAATATAAGCTACAATAAAAAGTAAATAGACGAAATTTGTACAAATCAGTAAACAAAGGCTTCAACTGGTTTCTAGAGAAAAACGAGTCAATCACCTAAAATCATGCAACTCTGACGATTAATGTTTGCAAGTACATCACTTTTTTAATAATTCAGAAAACAGTGTAAATTTATTTAACATTAGTTTAATTTTTTTCGTGTTAGTATATCGCATATAAATATAGGCAATATTCGCCATAATTGAAACTCAATATATTCCTGTCCAAATTTGCTATTAAACTTCTTTTCTGGTATTCCAAGTATCAGTGTTTTAGAGATGCCAGACCAGTTATATATACCAGTTCTATAAATTTCTTTTAGTAGTTGCTATAGATATAGGTAATGTCAGCAACCGCAGTTAATTGCTCACATATTATGAATTAATGATTTTTTTAACGATTTTGTTTTTGCCTGAAGGTTGAATTTGTAAGATTTCTTAATTATATGAAGTTAATTTTTTTAAATTATTACATTACTTTATGAACTCATTTTTTTCTTGACCTTTATTCAAATATATAAAAAAACTAAAAATATGTGTTCTTAGATTGAATCATTCATTCAGAGATGTCTTGATTTAAAATAAAGATGAAAATATTCACTTTGAATGATATATCTACATCAAGTATGATTTCATCCTTATGCTCGAAATCAAACTGTATTTTACTTCTCTCGTAAAAGCCATATATTGTAGTCGGGGAAAAATCACTCTCTGAGATTTTTTTAAATTCAAGATCCCTAGATGCCAAAAAAACATGTTTTCTCAATTCCATCTGTCTGTCTGTCGTTCTGGCTATTCGCGGCATAGCTAAAAAACTACTTACGCGATTGATTTCAAATTTTGGTCAAAAATTAAGGGTCATATGGTGGGGACCTGAAAAAATTTTGGTAAAATTCCAATACGGCAAACAAAATGGTGGCCTAGTGAAATGTTAAAAAAATTATTACTAATAAACTACTTATTTAGTTTATCTCAAATTTTGCACAAAAAAACAAATATTATATAGGAATCAAACTGGTAAAATTTTGGTACGAATCGAAGATGGAGGCTTAACAAAATATTTAAAAGTTCAGCCTGAAATAACTACTCAATGGACTGATTTCAAATTGTGTGCTGTAACTAATTGTGGTATAGAGATGAACTAGTAAAATACGGTACTAGTTCAACATGGAGGAACAAAATGGCGGCCAAATAAAATGTTTGTAATCGTGAAAAAATCCCTACTCAGGTTTAATATATCTTCACGTTTTAGCGGCCCTAAGTACCAAAAAATATAAATTATAATAAAAAATATTTTATCAATTCCGTCGGTCCGTCTGTCGGTTTGCCTGTCTGTCTGTCAGTTCGCGGTATACCTTAAAAACTACTTATCAGATTGACTTCAAATTTTAGTCAAAAATTAGGGGTCATATGGGGATGACCTGGTAATATTTTGATAAAAATCCAATATGACGGAACAAAATGGTGGCTTAGTGAAATTATTATTATTCACTGTTCAGATCTCGTGGTGTAAAAGTTCCTGAAGATGCCACGTGCAATCGATGATTTTCTAATAATAAAATGTTTTTTTTTCGGAAATTTAAAGTTTTGCTGCATCTTGTTTAGCGAAAAAAAGCTTAAAATAGGTTTTAACGAAAAAAAAATATATACATATTCCTAAAATGTTATTCACAGTAAGTTTTTATGCTTGTTTTACTACATGCGTTTGACATTATTATGATAATAATCAAAAATAATTTGTATTCCTTATGCAGGGTCTTAGTTCATAAAAAATAAAATGGGCGATCAGCAATTACTAACTCAACTGAACTTTAAAAAATACATAGTATCATATTATTATATTCGCATGATAAAAAAAGTGTTAATTTTTATATGGTAAAAGTGAAAAAGCGATAACAAATATTAATTTTTCAGGACAATAAACATTTTGTTTTATTAATGATTCTAATTGGCATTGGAACGTGTAAATCAGATAAACAAGACAGATTCGGATATGTTCCAAATAAATTTCCGCATTGTATAAAATAAATGTTGGTAGCTGTCTGAAAAGAATCATTATTGCACGGGGTGATTCATCATAAGGTAGTCTATAAGAATGCATACGAACTGCGGTCAAGATGTAAAAAGGTAATTTCCCCTAGTATCGATAGGTTATTTCCTTAACTGAGTTTATGATCAGTTACTACGCAACTGAACTGCGGTTAAATATCATTATACACACGAAAAGTCGTTTTTCTTCCGAAAAGGAACTCCTCTCTTACCTATATGCCGAAACTGTTTTTCGGGGTATAGCTTCATCGATTGCTTCCTCGCGGTTTCCCTCCGGCGGCTAATCTGGTTTCCGTCCATATATATATATATATATATATATATATATATATATATATATATATATATATATATATATATCTGTAGAGAATTCTTGGGTTTCGGTTCGAATGAAGTACCAAACTCTTAGATTGTCATTTATTTGACGTTTCGCCCTGATATTTTGGGCATCTTCAGATTTTTTTTTAATAATGCTAAAAATATAAAAAGTTTTTATGTTAATATTTAAAATTAATACATGTCTAATATTTACAATTAAGAAAACACCGACTGACAACATTTATGAGACACACTGTATATAAAACACTGTTAAATGTTAAAACATATTTACAATTTAGAATTCAATACTATTTCTATAAATGTACATACCTTGAAATAAACGGCTATTTGTTATTAAAGCATTTGTGCATTCTGTAGGATATTATTGTTGAACTAATATTATTCGACACAAAACAGTTTTTTTTCTTTATTTTCACTAAGTAAGAACTGGAGTTTATTTTTGTTGTTTTTGTACATACCATTTAAGTGTGGACTGGTATCGTTATAAAATTAAATTAAGGTGTCATGTTAATAATTTATGTACATATGGCTCAAATTATTTATATCAGTTCTGTCGTTCATAGAATTTGTATCTTTGGTAATTTCTATCATTTCTTTTATTGCTAATTTGTGTAATTTGCAACTTTTGTGAGTATTTTGGTGTTTTCATAGTCGATGTTATGTTTTTCGGATAAAAATTTTCACTCCAATATTTACATTACCATAGATTTTATATAGACTTTTATGTTTATTTTTGGGTCTTGAATACGTACCTGAAGTATTGACATTTCCTCACGAATCACCCTGTATATATATATATATATATATATATATATATATATATATATATATATATATATATATATATATTTATATATAATTTGAAAATTCGGCACTATCCTGTTGTCGATGCTGGCCATTCAGCTAAAATATTTTCAAGCTGGCTACACTTCCAGTTATACCGGGAATAGATGTCAACTTGCGTATGTTAAAAGGAATACCCTGTATATTATTTTAATTTTGGATTCTACGTAAAATTTTAGACATATTTCATTTAGAATGTTATATACCTAATTAGTAGATTGTGTGTGCAATTTTAATAATAATTAATATAGGGTACTCAAATATAAGAATAAAAATTAAATTAAATTGGAAAAACTATTAATTTTTTTTTAGAAACCACCTATTTTTATAATTTCGTCTTATGTAGCATTGATAATTAAGGAAACTTTGTAAAAGGTTGTCTATCGCGAGTATTTTTAGAGATAGATAGATTTTAGAGATAGAGTCAACTTAATCAAGGAAATTCAATCCGATTATCAAGTCTGCAAAACTAATGACAGTTTTGGTCTGGCCGAGCCTAATTCACCGACAAAATCCGGTCCGAACAAATCGGTCAAGTTTATCCGCTGGAGTGTATGTCCAAGATAATTTAGTTAGTTGGATAAGTCCATAATTATTCCCAAGCCGCATACATAACGTAACCGGGAAGAGTAATGGTAGGTACCTATTTTTGAGAGTTATGTTCGCTTTCATTCCAGGAGAAAGTGATTGTTGAACATTTGCTTAAGGTAGAAAACAAACTATTTTCATCACAAAATTCAACTACTTTATTCAGATCACTTCGAATACTCTGACAATCCAAGATATTTTGAACATTTCTTAATATTTTTTTATCATCGGCATAGACAAGCAAGTCGCAATGGAGAAAACATGATTTAATGAAAATTATAAAAAATATGGCTCCCGGGTGTGATCCTTGTGAAACACCTGAAGTGGGCTAGAATGTTCTGAGCAAAAATTTTGAAGATAAACATACTGTGACGTATTCTTCACAAAGGAATATATACTGTTTACCCACACCGACATCTTCAAGACCAGTCAGTAGAATATTATAACTTATCTTGTCTTGCTAGCTAAAGTTCATGTAAATAGAATCCATATTTTTGTGAAGATATTCATTAACTAAAAATACTTTTGTTTTAAGCGATTGGACTGGAAAAAATGAAGCTGTTAGTGGGATCAATCTACCAGGAATTTTCGTGAAAAAAAAATTGCTCTTCTCCTCGGGTCTGAGCAATTTCTCATAGCAATTTAATTTTATCTTACCCCCCTTCCCCACCGATTTTTTTTCTAACGGCGCCTATGATAATTACTAAAATGTCTCTTATGTCTAATGTTAAATTCTGTTTTGTTGGCCATCTATTCCGTCCTATATTCTCTTCATGTTGTATTATCCCGTTTCTATAGAAATATGTATATCAACAACAACCCGGAGACTGGGTTGTTGACCTAATAACTAGGCTAAAATGTACGTGTAACTGAACTGTTCTAGATACTTATTTCTGTTAAGCTTTCTTTAAAGTTTTTAAATAAGTTAAATAAATGTTTTGTCGTAAAACACGTTCCATCTCTTGCATTATACAATATCTTTAAATTATCTCTCATTCGAGAAACAGTAAATCAGTTAAAGCACTAAATGTATACGTTTTAGAAATGAGTGTACATATTTTCTGTAATGTTAATCTCTTCTTTAGGTGCCAACTCAAGGATGAAGGTTTGCAATTAGTATCGCTACTCTGATCTTGGAAGCCGGCAGCTCTAAACATTTGGTTCGATGTACAAACAAACCGTTCCCTTAAGATACGTAATCACAATATTCTTTTTTCCTTTCCAATCCTTCCTCTACCTGCCATTCTACCCTGCCCAATCAGCTGTAATATCACATACTTGGGAGATCGTGCAATATGTTCTAGATATTTTAATTTTTGACGTTTAATTGTGTGTCTATTTTTTTTCTTTGCGATTCTTCTCGGAACTTCGATGTTTGATTTCCGTCGGTGATCACAGTTCGTGCTTCGAGTGAATTTTTTGGCGCTTTTTTTGGTGGTCGTATTTACCGTCCGTGCTTCTACACCATAGAGAAAATGTTAATATATCATGACACAACAGGTACTCCTTAATTAAGGGCTCGATCTCGAACCAAAGTTAAAATAAGGTAAATTGGGTTAAAAACGATTATTAGATTCGTTCCATCTATCTGGCTTTTCAAAACCCGCTACTACTTGTAACGGCTCATTTTATGGGAAGATTTGTGGGGAAAACAGAAGCAAAAAGAATTACTCTGGTGATATGGAAAGGACCCGTCAAACCTCCAGTTTCCTGATATATAATCTATATCTTGTCCGTTTAGTAGTAGTTAATAATAGTCATCTCTCTCTGAAAACCTTCAACGGCTTAATATCTACCACTATGTACTATCACTCAGTTTAAAACTCCTAAAAATTAAAACAAAAGTTATCGTCTGGGTAATAGAGCAGCCCATGATCTTCATCCTAAATGGCATTTCCTGAAAAAAAAACTCTGACAAACAGAAAAATAATCCAACCAACTTTCATGTAAATAAAATTAAGAAGAACTTAAAGTCGTCTAAATGCAAAAAAAAAATAAACCAGAAATGAATGGAAGTTGCTGGATAAGGTTTTCAATAGCTAAACTTAAAGGCAAGAAAATAATTGTATAATTGGTGTGCGGGATGTCCAGTTATCAAAGGTTTTATCGGGTATTTTCATTCTTTGAAAAGATGGAGGGTTACAGATTTAGCTGCTGTTTGTTTATAACTTATATGATTATTTTCAACAATAATATTTGCCTCTAGATTAGTCTTTATTAAGTAAGCTTCTTCAGGCAGGGATCCCTACATCGATGAAAGGTTTGTTGACTGTCTTCGAAGAATGATTTATCGACACTTGAACCACAGCCTCTATATGAACATTAGGGAGAGCACTGACGACACAGGCAGTTTCAGTCCCATATTTTAATTTAAATGTGTTTTTTTATTTTTATTCACAAATTTGCACAAACAAATTTAATCCAATTATCAATTATTAGTTTATGGTTTTACGGGTTTTTAGGAGCACGAAGTTCTTTTCTATAATCATTGTATTTTTGTTTTTCTATTAATATGTATAAATGGAGCATTTTATTTATTGTTAGTAATGGTAATTCTAGCAAAATTTTAATTGTAATGGATCCCAGTACTTGTTTATTTTAATAAGGACTTCTAACATTTTAACCTAAGACTCGAAAACTTTGAGCTTGACCTTTATAATAAAAATACTTATACATAAAACTAAAAAACTAAAACGGGTGAAATAAATAATTTTATAAAAAAATACAACCGACATAAAAAACACTAAAAAAGTATCTTATTCCATCTTGAAAATTTGACTTTATGAAGGGGGCGTCAAAGTAATAATTATGAAAAGTAAATAGGCGTACTAATCATATATTAGGTATTAAACTTTTAATACATAAATATTTTTTCGTGATTTGCTTACTAATTTGGATGATTTCATAAAGTCGAATTTTTAGGATGGAATAAAATATTATTTGTTATATTTTGTTTAATTTTTTTTAATTAAAAGTGAATTTAATTAAATATTTAGGAGGCAATATCTCTGCATGCCACTGTATACTTCAAAGCAAGAAAAAATATTTTCTAGACCTATGCTAATGTCGTGTTAGTTGTTTGAAATCAACTTAAATGCTGATAAATGGCAATTATTCATGTCAAATCAAAACAATGTAGTTCTAACACACCAAAGAAGGAAAAGGTAAATCAGTCTAAGTACATTGCGAAAGGAGTATGTCACCTTATCTCGAGCACAAGGATTTTAATCAACCGATATAAAATACGGAATTAAACATATAGTAAGTGGAACGTTTTGCACATGTGACATACGACTTCTCGCAAAATATAGGGCATTTGTCGCATAAGGACGATCGTAATCGAACCAATTGTCACGCAGTCAAGGTATATAACATACCTTTTTGCCATTTAAACAAGTTCCTCATTATGTTTAAAATTCACACGTGAGGAATGCTAAAATGTTTGCTGCAATTACAGGGGTCAAGGTTTTTTTGATACATATCTACCTTACGAATGAAGCTTTTTAGAAGTAGCTGATTTCGGTTCATGATCAAATTTAAAGCCCTCCATACACTACAATTTTACTTGGCAGTTTTAACCGTTTGGGTAAAATTTTTCGATACGAAGTATAAGAACCGAAATTGACAATGTGATGTAACAACAATTCCAAGCGGAGTGTTTGTGGACCCTGCAATTTTAACCATTACATTTTAAGCGGAAAAAAATAAGGAATGGGTACAAGAACTTGGAGAAGCTAATTTAGCATTAAATTCGTAGAACAAAGATTTCCCATGCCTACAGAAAAGAGAGGGCAATTTGGTAATTTGGTTTTTTGTTAGGGGCATTACTGGCAATACTATATTTAATAATTTTGGACAGGTTTTCATTTATGTCTTAATAGTTAAGTGATAAGTCAGTCATGTTTGTCTAGTCTTTTATTACTTACTACATTTATTTACGAGTATTAGTGCTTTTTATATAGCCAATTGTTCTGTGAGAGGGCGGTATTTTGGTTTTTAACAGCTAGCCGGGCTGTCACTGTTAGTGATTACTTTATTTCATACCTTCGCAGTATAATTGTAACTGATGAACTATTTCAGTAATGGTCCGGATGTTTTTAAAGGAATGCACATTTCAAAAACTGTGCTATTATATTGCTAACCCTTCGACGGTGAGACTATACGAGTATAGGCCCCTCATGCATGCGAAGAGAGGCCTCCCCGTTGGATTTTGGAGAATGAGCATAATTTGAATATCCTTGTGCACCCCTGGAAAGGTTTTTAACGGCATCCCTTCATATCTGAAACCATTTCGAGTTTTCTACTTGACCAGGACATAATTTGTCAGTGCAGAAATGTTGGGACAGTGTCCAGATCGTGCTAAATAAATGGAAGTGTAGTTATATCCTATATAACTTAATTTGTAAGTGCATAGATAGTTCTAAGAAATATATGTTTTGAAAATTATCTTTTGCAATATCTACTTTTTCGGAAATTTCAATCAGTGATTGACTACTCAGAAAATTTTGGGGGGGGGAGTATTACAACTTTTGTCTACAGATTTTCAATTTCGACAACAGATTTTCAACTTTGCCAATACAAAATTTATTTATATAAAATATGTTTAACATATTAAATCTGATGACTAAAAAAGACCTTGCTCTTAGCTCAAGGCAAGGAAAACAAAAATAAGCAGGGTGCCCTTCTATCACATTTTAACAGGTTATAACTCAGAATCGAGTAAATATATTAAGATGGCTTTTCACAGAATTTCTTAGAATTGCTTTAAGTCTTTGCCTACGTTGTTGCCAAGTCTCAATCATTTTTTGAAAATAGCGAAAAAAAAAGTTTTTTCCAATGCAGATTAAGGGCTTATTTCAAATAGAACACCCTGTATCTCTAACACTCATTTAGAAGCCTGATCCTCCCTTTTTCTAAAAACGCATAATTTGTTATAATCTTTCAGAACAAACAACAGAAACAACAACAACAACTAATATACATTTATTTTATTAGAAACAGTTCTCTCTTGGAAGAAAAATGGTTCATTTTGACGCACCACGCTATTCATTTAACTTAGGAGCATCTCTTTCACACTCATTGTAAGCTCTAGGTTTTTTGTCACCTAACATTTTTAGATGAAACGTTGCTTCACCTGGTATTTTTTGACAAAAGTGGCAAATTATTATTAATTATTTACGTGAATCAAAAATGTTTACCCATAGAAAAAAGGCTCAGTCCGTTTTGCTCTACCCTAATACTAATTCAATTACAATAACAAGAAGAAGATTCAGAACAATTTTTGAAAGAAATCCGCCTACTCGAAAATCAATCATTTGTGGTGACGAAAATCCTAACGAGTTTGAAAGAGATGCCCCTAAGTTAAATTTATAGACTTTTCTTTTTCCAAAAGAAAACTGTAACTGGAAACAATTATACAGATATGTTAGATTTTTGTACCTTCAACTGGAACAAGATGGAATACTGCATGATATATATTTCCAACAAGATGGTGCCCCACCTCACTTTTCTGTAATAGCAAGGAATTTATTAAACACAACTTTTGGAAACAACTGGATAGGTCGAGCTGGTCCCATCGAATGGCCTTCCAATTCTCCTGATTTAACAATACCTGATTTTATATGAGGGTATATTAAGGAAAGGTGCTATAGTCCTGCTCCTGCAAACGTACATGTGTGTATGAAAATGGAGATCATATTTAGCAGTTAATGTTATGACGATGATGCACTCATATCTGCTAAAATTTCGGTTTCCTAAATAATTATAGAAAACTTTACAAAAAATGGGTTTTAGGCACAAGAATTGGGGTAATCATCAAATGGTTATAAAATAGTTCATGTTCCAAAAAATTATCTATTGCATTTTGAATTTTTTTCAGAATCATTCTTTAGTGCACATCCATAAACAAAGAAAAAATGAGAATATAATTTGTTAGCGCGCAAGACTTGGGACAGTGTCCAGATAGCTTTAAACGAATGAATCTTTTAAAAATAATCTTTTGAAATATTTTTTTAATTATTCATCATCAGGCATTCATATCTGTTACCACTTCGAGTTTTCGACATAGTTATTTATAGAAAACTTTAGAAATTAATTTATTAAGAATTGTGTCCAGATCGTTTTAAGCGACTGCGTGTTTAAAACATAATCGATTGCAATATTGTTGAACGTTTTCTAACTAATATCATGTATTCACAGTATATCAGGAAGTCCCTGCTTGATCATATAATATAATTTTTCTAAAACTATTTAGTTAATATGCAGAAGCTGAAAGCAGGTATTTTAATTGCTGAGCAGACCTCGTCATAAATAGTAGACCAGTCGACGACAAGGAAGTTTTAGTTCTTTGTTTAAAATGACTATCCATCATCCATTGACGGGAACAATCCCACCTTGAACATGAGTCTCCAAATTAAAAAATGTCCCCCAAAACGTCCCCTATAGCAATTTGAACATCCCGTTTGCTAATTAGAAGTAATATAGATTACTAAAGACATTATACTAATACAAAACACATGACTTTTTATTTGTTATTCGGTGAGGAATGTTGGTTGTTATTACCCTAATACAAAGAAATGATTTTTCCATACACTTTATAAATGTCATTGTCCCCCATGATGGGCATATGGGGTGTGAGGGGGCACTCCCCCATATTTTGCCCTGTTGACAAAAATCTTGATTTATTGGTGGTAATAGTTATATACCTAATATGCAGTTCTTTATTTAAACTGTTTTCCTTGCCTTTCTTCTTTTTAGTCCTCAGTTTTAAAATGTTAAACATCTTTTATTTTTATGTCTTTGAATAAATATTGTGTTGGCAAAATTGTAGTGCACCCCTCCTCCCAATATTTTACCTTCGGTTCGTTTAACATTAACTCAGGAATCTGGTCACTTTATGTTTGTTTAAACCAACCAGAATAAATGTACGTTATAATTGTAGACTGTTGCTATTATGTATTTGTAGAAATTAATTTTAAGTACCTTCTGCATGAGTAAGGAATGTATTCCAACATATACAATATACAATGTTTTTTTCAATCATTTATGTTTTTGGCACTTTAACAAACAATTGAAATAAAAATATTTTTAAGAATACGGCTAACAAGGAAGTTCCAAAACATAAAATGAATATTACTATTAGAAATAACTATTAGGAATGAAAGCTGGAGAAAGTACAGGACAATAATTCTCATTCCCAAAGGACTATTTGCCTCCCATCACTTCACAATCTCCACACAGGCAACTAGCAAACTAGATCGTACTGGATTTGGCTAGTCAACGTTTTATCATTTAGTATTTCTTTTTAAAAAAAAAAACTGGTTTCACCAACTTGAAGCTTCGCCTCTTCGAAATGCCAACTCACGAAACAGTTTTTTCTGAATGCCCTCTGGAGTGATTTTGTTGTATAAATTTACCACTTTTAACAGCTCTTGGTAGCTGAGGAACTGGTATCTTACGTCTCTTGCCTTCTTAAACGTACAATAAGTAAAAGAGACACTTCCAACTCTCCACTAAAAATTTCTTGTACCAATTTAGCTGTCACGTTCCATATAGTTTTGACAACATTTCCTTTGTAGACTGACCCATCTTTTTCACTTATTGTTCTCCCAGTCTTGTAATAGAGAGCTTCTCTTTTGATGTACTCTTGTTCAGAGTTTACTGTTTTTTTGGGGTAACAGTTTCAGTGTTTTGATAAATCTCCCCCACGGTGATACTCCAATACGCCACATATCTTACTTATTATTTAGAATAAAAATTTAAATTTTTAATTCAAGAAATTTTCTCATAAATTGAAATTTGTGTAATTCTATAACTGCGTTTGTGTATTTCAACCTGCAATTTAAAATGCACTAGGGCAAATTTACAAAAAAATTCATTATTTCCATTACACTCGTTTATTACTACTGATAACTTTACTTTAACAAATATTTTATTGTCAAATATTGAACAGAACTAGCCGTTATTTGATAGAAATCCATTTTAACTAAGTAAACAAAAACACTAGTTTAAAATTTCCACATGATTTATTTTACAAAAAATGAAAAATGAAACACATGACAGTTGTTTCGCCAACACTGTGGCTTCATCAGATGTTAGATCTTAAATAAAACTGTAACAGAAATTGTAGGTTTTAAATACCTGAAACCGTTTTGCGGATATTATACAGGTAAAATGAATTTTCCGTTATAGCTTAATAAAGATTTGAAAATGGCGAACTATTTAGGTCCAATTGATCGTTTAATAATGTGTTGTTATTTTTATTTATTCCCATACTTTCTGGTAATTTCAGTTTTTTACTTTTTCGTTCTACATATAAAATTTCAAAGTTCTCATCGAAAGTATGATTTTCCTAAATTAAATATTTAGAGTAATTGGAGTTATTTTTATGCTTTCTATAACTAAATGTATGCTCATTAATTCTAACGTTCTGCCTGTTTGTCCAATATAAAATTTTGTACAGGTTCCACGATTTAACTTGAACACACTCGATTTATTCTGATTTTTGGTTTTCGTCTTATTATTTTGGCTGTCTTTAGTCCTAGAAGCAACAGTTGCATCTTATTTTTAAAAAACTTAGCAACATTTGATGTTATTTTTCCTGTGTAAGTAAAAGTATGAAATTGAGTTTTTTTTTTAACTTATTAGTAGGATAAACTAAATGTAATGCTTTTTTATATTGTTTCTTCTTTACTATTTTGTCTATGAGATATTCATGATACCCGTTATTAACAGCTATTTGTTTTATTATGTTTAACTAAGAATTTGACATTTTCGACCGAAAGCCGACAAGAGATCATGTAGATTACATTGTTCATAAAAAGTTTTCAAAGCAACTAAATAAATTAAGAAATAAGAAATAATAAAGATTATATTAACATTAATAATAATTAAAACGTTGTGTTCTCAGATCATAAATTCTACCATAGATGTGTTCATTTTTCTGATGTTAATTTTACAATAGAAGAATCTACTTTGTCAAAGAAATGTATTAGTTATAATCCTAATGTAAAAGCTAGTAAAAACATCAGGGAACAATTCGTGTGAATTAACAGCATAAAATATGCAGCTTACGAATACTGAAACACATATTATAAAAAACCATAGTTAAACAAAAATTCGATAGCATTATGGGTTATTTCTCTAATGATTACTCTATAGTTAAGTCAATAATTAATAAAAGTAACATACATAATATTATAACTTTTACAAGAGCAGATAAAGGAAAAACTATTATAACTATGAACAAACATCAATATATTTCTAAAACATTCAATTTTCTTAAGTTCCGATAAGTTTGAAAAAATTAATTTTGATCCGACAGAACGAGTAAAAAATGTAGTTAAAGATTTTAGCATATTTGACAAATAAGAGAAATATCAAATATCATTAATGAATCTCCAAGCCCTTCCATTAAGTTACATAAAAATGATATGCTAATTAGACCAGTTGTATCCTATATTTCAGCACCAGCAGTAGCTTTTTCTAATAAGTTAATAAACATTTTAATAAAATATTGCAATTGTAAACCTAAATATAGTATAAAAAATAGCTTTCATTTAATAAGTAAAATCGATAAATTAACTATTCCAACTAACTCCAAACTGATATCCTTTGATGTTCAAAATTGATTCCCGAGTAAATGCCATCTGATGTTATAATATTAGTTAAAAAATTTCTTACAAAAGATAATGTTAAATCAATTTATAAACTTGTCGACATCTTTGGATCAAAATTATTTTGAATTTAACGGGACTATATATACAGAGTGTCCCACGACGAAATGCGGCGATCGATTTCTCAGAAAGTAGGCTTTGGAAAAACTTGAAATTTTGGCAGCTAACTAAAGTCCATGAGGGCAATTTGCGCAAAATATTTTCAAGATGGCGGCACTTCCGGTTATGCCGGAAGTAGACGTCAACTTTCTTTTTTTAAATAGAACACCCTGTATATTATCGAATTTTTGGATTCCTCGAAAAATTCTAGGTATATTTCATGTATAATATCCTATACCTAAGTTGAACTGTTTTTGAGATATTTTGAATTTAATGTAAAAAATGACGTTTGCAGGTCTAGATATAACTATAAATATCTGCTTATCGAAGTCTCTGTTATTTATTTGCGAGTGGCTTCTTTGTCCAAAAGGATCCACTTTAGTGGCCTGTGCTGATATTTTTATAATAAATAAATATAAGGTGACCAAAAACTGACATTATAAATATACTTTAAAAAATCAATTTTTATAATTTTTATCTTATTTAACACTTAAAATAAGGGTGACTTTGTATAAAGTTGTCTATTCGAAAAATTTGTAGTTTTTGAGTTATTGACGATGTAACATTTTTTATTCTAATAATGACAGACGGCTTCTAAGTTTTCTTGTTAGTTAGCCATGATAGGGAGGCCCGGCGAGAAAAAAACCAATTGGTTACTATAGAAACGTAATATTTATTGTCGTTTGACAATTACTTACTAAAATATTATTTATTTATTATAGTAATTATAATAATTATTAAACTAATAATCATGCCGGGGCGATTAAATTACATACACGAGGATTATTTGAATTTGTTTATTATCTAACTAGAGAATCTAACAGAGTTTTAACAAGAACATGCAAGATATTTGCTAATAGATATCCAGATAAACAGAAACCGTAAGCGAACAGCGTTAAACAAATGTTGGAAAACTATAAAAATTTTGGAAACGTCAAGGCAAAAATTAATAAGAGAAAGCCCATTGTTGATGAAAATGTCGAGATTGCAATTCTAGGATATTTTGCAGCATATCCAATGACATCCCTAAGAAACGTGGCAAGACAAAAAGACTGTTAAAATATAACTTCCAACCTTATTTAATATCATTGGTTCAACAGCAAGACACTGATTTGCCAAAAAGAGTGCAGTTTTGCGAGTTTATTTTAACAATAGTACAAGATAACCCTAGATTTTTGGACAATATAATTTGGACCGATGAAGCAAAATTTACTAAAAATGGCACAATTCCCATTTTTGGAGTAATTTGAAACCTTATGCAGTAAGATCGCGGACTTTCAAGAATCCTGGCAATTTAATGTATTTTGTGCAGTAAGGAACGATGGAATAATAAAACTGAATTTTTACGAAGAAAATTTGAATGGTAAGTTATACATTGCCTAAACACAAGGACTAATGAAAAATAATCCATTTAGGTAATATTACAATAATTTTTTTTATCAATTTAGTGTCAATCCAAAATTAGATAAATCATTTAGTAAATATTATTACATAAATAAATTAAATTATTTATACAGGTCACACTACACTACTTCATACAAATACTGGTCCACATACCGTAACACATCATATCTAAAAAAATATATCGTCCCAAGTTTTTTAGGAAAGTTGTCTTTGGTTAGATATTTACAAGCTATTTATACAGGGTACTTTAGAAAGTCATAAAATACTGAACCTTCTTTTTTTTATTGAGCACTCTTCAGATTAAATTAATTGAATTTTGATGTATTTTGTTTCTTCTTAAATCAATAAATCGATGAATATTAATTATCAAAGCATTTCTTTCCGTAAAATTATGTCTATAAACTCGTGTTGGAGAAAGATATCTGAATATTCTTGTTGGACAATTAATATTTAAGTAATTTACTTTTAGCAGAACATAGTCAAATTTTCTACCAACACGATGGCGCCCCACCACATAGAACCGTTGCAGTTACTAACATTTTACAAGCTACGTTTTACGACAAATGGATTGCCAACAATGGACATTTCCTGTGGCCTCCTTGTTCCCCCGATCTGACAGTCTTAGACTATTTTATATGGGGAACGATAAAAGGAATCGTTTATTTTAATCCAGTAATAACGAAAGAGGACTGGATGGCAAGGGTAAGGGACGCGTTCGAAAGTTTATCTCCAGCTTCAAGTAGAGCGGCCACCCACGAGGGATTTATTCGAAGATGCGAAAAATGTTTGGAAGTACAAGGTGGACATTTTATTGAAAAAATAAGTTGTGCTCTTGTGTAGACTAGATTATAATGGGAATAGGCTTTTATTAATTTTTGTCTTCAAGGTTTCAACATTTTTATAGTTTTTCAACATTTGTTTAACGCTGTTCGGTGACGGTTTCTGTTTATCTAGATATCTATTAGCAAATATTTGGTATGTTCTTGTTAAAACTCTGTTAGATTCCCCATAGATAATAAAGAAGTTCAAATAATCCTCGTGTGTGTAATTTAATCGCCCCGGCATGATTATAATTACTAGAATAAATAAATAATATTTTAGTAAGTAATTGTCAAACGACAACAAATATTACGTTTCTATAGTAACCAATTGATTTTGTTCTCGCCACGCCTCCCCGTCATGGTCAATTAACAAGAAAGCTTAGAAGCCGTCTGGTATTATTAGAATAAAAAATGTTAAATCGTCAATAACTCAAAAACTACAAATTTTTGGAATGGAGAACTTTATACAAAGTCACCCTTATTTTAAGTGTTAAATAAGATAAAATTTTAAAAATTTGGGGTTTCTATTTGAAAAAAGTAACTTTTAACGATTTTTTAAAGTATATTTATAATGTCAGTTTTTGATCACCCTATATTTATTTATTATAAAAATATCAGCACAGGCCACTAAAGTGGATCCTTTTGGACAAAGAAGCCACCCGCAAATAAATAACAGAGACTTCGATAAGCAGATATTTATAGTTATGTCTAGACCTGCAAACGTCATTTTTTACATAAAATTCAAAATATCTCAAAAACAGTTGAACTTAGGTATAGGATATTATACACGAAATATACCTAGTGTTCTATTAAAAATAAGAAAGTTGACGTCTACTTCCGGTATAACCGGAAGTGCTGCTATCTTGAAAATATTTTGCGCGAATTGCCCCCATCGACTTTAGTTAGCTGCGAAAATATCAAATTTTGCTAAAGCCTACTTTCTGAGAAATTGATCGCCACAGTTCGTCGTGGGACACCCTGTATAAGTAAGGAAGGTTTAATAATGGGAAACACCTTAAGTCCAATTTTAGCTGAGATATTTATAGATCATTTAGAAACTAAAATTCATGAATATTCCCTTAGAAAACATTTCATTTACTGGTATAGGTATGTTGATGATTTAAATAATTTCTAGATTATATAAATAACATACACAAATATATACATTGAACTAGAAAATAATAAAGAAATTAGTTTCTTAAACTTAAGAATAACTATTAAGAATAATAAACACGAATTTAAAATTTTTCATAAGCCATCTCATATAGAACTCACAATACACAAACTTCTAATCATCCTTTTGCACATAAAATATCAGCATATAATAGTTTTGTTTATAGATTGACTAACATACCTCCAAGCAATCAAAATTAAAGATTAATCTGCTTACCTGTAAGGATGATTATTCATAATTTTCCTAGCTTGTCTGTAGATATAATTATTACAGTGTAGTTTCTGAAAATCTACCCATGAGCACGAATCTTTTAAAAATTTACAATCACAATGATTCATCTTCCCGCCTGATATTCTCAACTGCCTATCTTTTGCGTCTTTCCGTTAAAGTGCGACGATACAAAATCGCTTGTCAAATAGGGTACCTATATCAGAGTGGGTTGAGTAATAATTATATCTAGGGACAAGCTAGGAAAATTACGATTAATCATCCTTACAGGTAAGTCGATATCTAAATTTTCCGTCGCTTGTCCCTGATATAACTATTATAATGTAGATGTAACTTATGTAGTTACAGTTAACGCCCTAATACCGAAAAAAAAACAACAACAAAAAATCTATAATATAAAGATTATAACATACTATATTTTGTTATAAGTTGATTTAATTGACCTACTGAAAAGGTTATAGTTTTACGTCTCTTGCAACTTAGAATAGTGCTAGCATTTGGATCATATACGGGGTCTATTGTAGAATTTAGAAAATGTATTAGAGGTGCTGTATTCTTTATTTGTTCTACTATGAGATGAGAATATGGATGGGTCTACGCCTCTTAAAGATAATATTTTCTTGATCCAACGGCTAATAGACTGTGAAGTGGCAACGTGAATTGACTTTTTAAAAGTAACTAAAGATTTTTTTTTCGTGATGACGAAAAGCCTCGGATTTTTAAAGTAATTCTCTATAGTGAATGCCACACGTAACTCCGGTGTTGCTTTAAAGTAAGGAAAAATGAGTATAGGTTGTATTCTACTGGATCCAGATATTTTTAATCTGTCAGGAACTTGAATTTCAATTTAATCTTCTAATATTCTCAATTTCTATGAAAGAAAGAGGCTGCCCTCTGCTGGCAGATGGTAACGCCATAAGAGTAACAAGCTTATATGATAAATTCTCTATACTTAACGACTCTATGGAATACCATTTTTCTAAATGTCTTAAAATTGGATCGGGATTCCATGTGAATGCGTATTTAGGGTTTGGTGGACGAATATTGGAAATACTTTAAAAAATTTATTTATTATTTTTAGGTTACTAAGGTCTATGGAAGTAAATATCAAATTCAAAGTTGATCTGTCGAAATTTAATACTGAGAACGAATTTCCATTGTTTAAAATTTCAATTAAAAAAATGTTGAGGGAGGATGTTGAAGTCCTGTTTTGGTTGTTGTTGGCATGATTCGCCCTGCACTGGTTATTTCTGGTTCCAGAGTTTGTTCAACTGTAGAAGTTGTTTGTATTTGATCTAAAGGAGTTTGATTGAGGGTAACAGTGTTTTGATTATATAGTTCAACTTCAGACGAGTCTGAAACGAAAAACAAATATCGACCCTCAGTTCAATCCACTTAGTTGCATTTATTTATTTAAATTATTAATTTACTTATTTTAATATATATATATAAAATCGCTCGATTTTACATAATGAAGAATGTTTTTCAAACATCCGTAATAATTCTCAGGGCCAAAAAGCCAAACAAATTAATGTCTAATTAATATTAATTAATAACCCCATATTTATAGGCAACGCACGTTGTCCTACATTCATATTATAAATGAAATCGTCTGATTTCATTATATTGTCTAAAAGCAACGATCGTTACTTTTATTTTACTAGTACGAGTTTGTTGTCCTAAGCTTTTAAACGTAACACCACACTCTCGTGCATAACTTTGAAAATCGACCGATTTTATGCATATTTATAGGCAACGCACGTTTGTCTAAAAGTAGTGATCGTGACTTTTATTTTACTAGTGCGAGTTTGTTGTTGTCTCCATTTTTAGATTCACCAAAATATTATTAAAAATAAAATCGTACATTGAACGTATTTTATTTATTTAAGCTATCAGGAGTGACACACGTTCTCCTATACATAAACCAGGAAAATGTTATATTTTGTTTAGGATCTAACGTACTTTTTTCTAAGTTAATTATAAACTCAAATTTTCCGAGCAGTTTTAAGGTGGTGTTTATTATACATTCTGTTTTGGTTCTGCCTATTATTAGAATGTCCTCCAGATAAAAACAGTTATTATACCCATAAGTCTAAGTTTCTTGCTACTATTTTTTGTATTTTTTCTTTGTCGCTGCTAAAAGGTATTCATCTTTAAGATATATATATATATATATATATATATATATATATATATATATATATATATATATATATATATATATATATATATATATATATATATATATATATATATATATATATATATATATATATATATATATATATATATATATATATATATATATATATATATATATATATATATATATATATATATATATATATATATATATATATATATATATATATATATATATATGAAAAAAACCTATCTGTAGAACGAAAAAGTAAAAAACTTACTAGAAAGTATAGAAATAAACAAACATAAAAAGAACATTTTACCTGTATAAAATCCTCAAAACGGGTTCAGGTATCTAAGACCTACAATTTGTGTTACACTTTTATTTAAGATCTAACATCTGATCAAGCCACCCTGTTGGAGAAGCAATTGTCATTTGTTTCATTTTTTGCAAAATAAATTAAGTGGAAATTTTAAACAAGGGTTTTTCTAGGGTATTTTAGTGTCATTTGATACATTGTAAAGTTTGAAAAAATTTAAATTTTATCACAAGTTTCGATGCCCTCTTCCAAATCAATAAACAAAAAAATTTTACAGAAAATGAGTCTTAGTAAATTAAATCTGAAATTCTTTCGTTTGTTTTGTTGGTAGCGAGTATTTTCAGGAGGATGTATACCTAATTGGAATGCGTCTTACACCCACCTAGTTTCAATGTCGATAAATGTGACAAGAAGAAATAATATATTTTTTCTAAGAACTAATAAATAGTGAACGGGATACAGTTAAGAAATATTGAAAGACGTCTAATTAATTGATTTTTAAATTGTATTCGTATATCTTAGCTATGACTACGTAACGCAATACGTTTTAACATATCTATTGTTGTCTAGAAAAAAAATACACGCGTGCAGGATAGGTGTGGTTAGTAGGTATAAAAATCGGAAGGAGATATAGAATATAATATAATATCAATGAGAGGCAATCACGTTCTGTAAAAGTTGTTGTAATTTTATATGCTAACATAGGATAAATTAGTAACGCTACAAATATTTATATAATTAACGGAATATAAAATTCCAATTTTGGTTGATGCATAGTTAATTTACAAACTATCTCTTTTAAATTAGTTGCGAATCCAATCTTCTTTTGGGATTTTGTTTTTATGTTTGGACATACCCAGAGGCCTGAGGCCTAAGAATAAGGTTCCTTTACATTTAACCGTGGTTGCCTTTTTTGATGACCCATACTCTGCATTGCAGGGCGCGAGTCGGAGTTTCCGTCGACATTCTCCAAATACCGAAACATGCATATGTATTTCACGGTACATTTATAGAGAACGTGGTAGCACTGTCACGATCGTTATTGTATGAGCATATTCAGGGCTTTGCATCAATAAAAAATTCGCCCCCCCCCTGGGCGAGAACTACAGATCCACCCTTTTTGTTTTACATGTTTTAACACCTTAATAAAATAGGACGACCAAAAAAAAAGGCTCACTATACTTTATACGTATGTTATTTCCCTCGCCCCCCTCGACATCATTCTAGATCTACCTGCATCTACAATAATTTGATTGTTCAATCCTTTTCAGGATAAAATTATATAGGACAATACACAAGTACACATTAAAAAACTAAACCCATATTTACATAAAATAGAACAAAAAGCGTTAATAGGCAAAAAAAAATTGAGATAATGTCGAAAAACTCTGTTCGAAAGAAATAAATTCGATTTACATTTTAAACTATACAAAGTGAAAGGAAAATGACTGCAATTATTTTAACACGTTAAAATAAGTCGCATTTTAAGCAAAATACTTATTTAATCAAACTCAGAACTTGTTTTGAGGTAATTTAAGCAAGTTACTAAATATTTTTTTATTTTATTATCCAAGATTATTAGTTACATCATTGTTAAGTAAATAATTAAGTATTTGTTTACAAAGTCTTAAAATTAAAAAAAAGTATTAAATGACCCTTATTTCAGAACACACAATCTGACAAAACATAAAAATCTTCCTGCCGCTGTAGTTGTTTTTTTTTACTACTCTGAATATATAAAAACTTCCCGGAGCAAAAAAGGATTTTATTTGTACCCGCTTCTGTTAACCTAACTTCAGACACGGAGATGTATGCAATAGTAATAGTTATATGTATTTGAAAATGTAGACAACAGTTTAATATGCTTATATACAGTGAAACCTGACAAAACGCATTTTTGGGATATTAGTGTACCATTCTACACAATGAAATTTTTGGAGCGGCGGAGCAGATAAAAACACCCCAAATACCTTTTGCAGTTTGCAAGGGTTTCTGAGATGAGCTAAATTTTTGAGAGCCAAGAAACCGCGAAATCTTGGTACTTTATTTTAGTCTTTGGCTAATAAAATTCAAGAGGTGCATCGTAAAGAAAATTTCAATTTCATTAAAGCTTAAATTTGGTTCAGCGGTTTAGTTATATTCAGCAGTCAAACATGAGTAAATTTTTTCTTTTTGGCTGAAAAGTGCGAAAAGTTTTCAGACGTCTGTGATCCGAATACGGCTATTTCGAATAAAAAATTCCAGAGCATGAAAACAGGGACGGATCTAGGATCACGTCGATGGGGGGGGGGGGGCGAAAAAAATACTATGTATAAAGTAAAATGAGGACCTTTTTTTGGTAGTGGAATTTTATTAAGGTGTTTAAATATGTACAGTAAAGGGTGGATCTATAGATCCCGCTCAGGAGGGGTGAAGTACCATTTTCAATTGATGCAGTGCTTATGTTATACATAACATTGTAACCACACGGTATGATCAGGGAGGGAGGCGATGCTCCTTTCGCCCCCTCTAAATCAGCCACTGGCATCAACTTCTTATTTCAGGGGGCTTATTTTATTTAATTGTTCATGTTCATTAATGTCTGATGACGTTTGGAACCAAGATCACCCATATTCGCCTAAGGAATAGAATTTCTATGCAATTTGATCGTTCAATTTGTGGCTCTACGTTTTTTCTAGGAGGGCTGAGGTGGTCTAGGGGGTGGTGGGTGTGGGGAGGGTACAACTACTTTTTGTTGTTGCGGGTATCTATGTCTAGGAATGAGCAAAACATAGATGCTTCCTGAAAGTAGAATTTGATGCTCTAGAACTTTCGTATCTTACATTTCCTATTTAGAATAGCCGTTTCCGAGACACGCACTTTCCAGCCGATATAGATAAATTTGCTCATTTTTTACTGTTGATTCTGACCAAACCTCTGAAGCAAATTTAATGTTTAAGTAGGCTATTCGCTGCAAATTTACTGCTCTTTTGATAAGAGTAAAAATTACTATACCGGGCACCCATTAGATGTTATAAGCTAAAAACTGAAAAAAAGTGCTAACATATCGCTGTTTTTTTGCTCCCAAAAGTTTAGCTCACTCAGAAACCATGGCAAACTCGTATTAGTCTTTTTGGGATGCCCAAAGTGAAATAAAATAATTTCCAGCTTTCTTAGAATCAATAAAAGGTACGGCCGTTTTTTTTCTAATTTGACTCGGCTACCTAGGTGTATAAATATTTTTTTTACTTCCCCCGTAAAAGGGAAGTATTGTAAACGTGAAAAGATCCGAGATTTTTCTTATCTTTACGTTTCAGGGTCCCTAGATGCAGGACAACATGTTAACTCAATTCCGTCGGTCTGTCTGTTCGCGGCATAGCTAAAAAAACACTTACCCGATTGACTTCAAATTTTGGTAACGAGGGGTCATTAGGTGGATGAGTTGGTAACAATTTAATAAAAATCCAATATGGCAAAATAAAATGGCGGCCTAGTAAAATGTTAAAAAAATTATTACTAAAAAACTACTTATCCATTTTATTATCTCACATTTTGCACAAAAATCAAGTATTATGTAGGAATCAGTGGTGAAAGTTTGATACGAATCCAAGATGGCGGAACAAAATACATCCTTAATGGACTGATTTCAAATTGTTTGCCATAACTAATTGTGGTATAAAGAGTAAAATACCGGTGGTACTAATCCAAGATGGCAGAACAAAATGGCGGCCAAATAGAATGTTTGTAATCGTGAAACAATCACCCTCTGTGGTTTTACATAACTTCAAGTTTTGGCGTCCCTAGATGCAAAAAAATATGATTTATCAATTCCGTCAATTCGTCTGTCGGTCGGTTTGTCTATCTGCCTGTCAGTTCGCGGCATAACATAAAAACTACTTATCAGATTGACTTCAAATTTTAGTCAAAAATTTAGGTTCATATGGGGATGTCTGGTAATATTTTGGTAAAAATCAAATATGCCGGAACAAGATGTCGGCCTAGTGAAACGTTAAAAAAATTATTACTCAAAAAACTAATTATCCACTTTACCTCAAATTTTGCACAAAAATCAAGTTTTACATAGGACTGAACTGGTAACATTTTGGTATGAATATAAGATAGCAAAACAAAATGATGGCCTAATCAAATATTTAAAAAATCAGCCAGTAAAAACGAATTATATTAGATATAGAGATAAACTGGTAAAGTTGTGGTACGAATTAAAGACGACGGAGTAAAATGGCGGCCAAATATTTTTTTTAAAAAATCAACGTAAAAAAATCTTATTCAATTGATTGTAAGTTTTGCAGAAAAATTAAATGTGATCAACATGACGGAACAAAATGATGAAATGTGTCAATATAAAAACTACTTATTGAATTTATTTTAAATTGTGCCCAAAAATCAAGTGTGGTATAATATTGGTAGGAATACAATATAAAGAAACAAAATGACGCCCAATAGAAATGTTTAAAAAGACAGTATATATTATGTGTTACTAAATTACTATGTACTGAACTAAATTGGGTCACATTTCATTATTCGTAATAAAAGAAAAGATTCATAACGAGAGAAGTTCCGGGTGAAGGAAATTTACCGATTTCTACTCTTGTAACTGCAATTTGGATTTATATTTCTATAGTTTACATTGACATACTTGACTACAGAAATAAATAAATAAATTTAGCAACAAAAGATAGGAAGAAAAATAATTAAGGAATACTATGGAAATATTTTAGATATTTGAGGGCGTGAGGAGTGAGCAGTTTGATACCTTGGCTCAATCTCAAGCAATGGTTTTAAAATTTTAAGTTGGTTTTGTTCTTCAAGCCCGCCTCCCCTAAAGCAAGGTCTAAGGATTCCTCTGTAATATTACTCAAAACTATGAAAACAGTAGCGAATCGAGAACCAGTATTTAATAAATAGTAGTAATGTTCAACATTTACTACTATTCGAGAAAATAACGGACAATCTCCGCCAGCAGAGTAGGCCGTCGTTTCTTAGTGGAAATTCAATTTGACTAAAAGAAAATACTTCACTAAATTTACCATAAACTGTAGTTTGTCTTCAAATATCGTCTTAATGCCTCTAGAAGGCACAGTGATGCTGAAACAATAAGAATTATAAAACAAATTTACGCAGAATTATTTTCATTTGTTTTGTCGAAGTATCGTTTACCTAGAAATTTCATCTGAATATGCATTAGGTCTTCACGAACCTTTGCATGTAACAAGAACATATTTATTGTCGTAGAGCCTCAAGTGATGCTAAATTCATTGAACGACTGTCGAACAACCCCAACCACCGACAACTAAATTCATTAAAACTCTTTATCCATTAGCAACTATGAAAGTATTTCCTCAGTATTCTGATCTTATGGAAGACAGATGCCTTCTGCAATTTCATACTGTAATCATAAAAACTATGGTTTCCTGACCGATAAAAGCCGTGAAGGCCTGTCTTCTCTGTTAAAATACTCCTCTCCACCATCTCACTTAAACTTACCAATTTTCGATACCGCGTCTTTTTTCAGGGCATCAGAAAATGTCTCTGCACATATAACCAAATTAATTGTGTTATATTTTGTGAAAATTAGAAAACAATAAAAAATTTTGGTTTATTATTTGGTAGACGAATACGTAGCTAAAAGAAAAGAACTTTAACTTTTTGTTGCAAAGTCGGTTTTTAATATGGAGCTATATTTATGCTCTGATGTGAGTGATATGATTTTTAAAACAAAAAGTGTAAATAATTATTTATGATTACAACATCAAAAGTATAGAGAATATAGACCCCCTGTACTTCTCAGAAATATAATTAAAATCACTACTATTAACAAACTAAAACTACATCTATTTTAATTTATTTTAAACCATTGACAAATGGCCTTGGGTGAAAACAAACAATGGATATATGCATCCATACATACATAAATGACTGTTAAATACAATACCCTCCTTTGCATATGAAGTTGGTTAATAATTATGACAGTTACAGAAATGATTTAAGATCGACGAAGTCTTGACGAATAGAACCTACATAATACTACTGAAATATCTCACAAGCGCAATCGAGGTCAAGCTAAATAGAATATTGAAGAAATATAGTGCCTACATCCCAGAGAGGATACACAGCAAGATAACGCCACTTTCATCAAAACACCCCATCCCATGGTTTACCAAAGATCCACAAGCCGAACAAGCATCTGGGACCAATCACTAGCTCCAGGGACTCACCAGCAAGTGCTATGGCAAAATATTTGTTAGGGATTATTCAACCTTTCCAAGGTAAGGTGTTTTTGCAAATTTCAGACCATTTGGTTAATATTATTACTATTTGTTAATAATAATATATTATAATATTATTATACTAGGACATCACGTTAAGGAAAAAATACAGGTTTGTTAGTTTTGATGTCGAAAGCTACTGATATATTTCGATATATAAATCAGGAAGAAACCCTCTGAACGCAAAACGTTGCCTTCTGGATGGGGTGATGGAACTACTGAAATGCTGTCTCCATAGCTGCTATTTCAAATGAAACGTATGTTTAATCACAAGACGATGGTCTTCCTATGGGGATGTCCCTCTTTATCTTCGCTACCACCCACGGTCGTAGCCAATATTTTTATGGAGTGGTTCGAAGAGCATGCAATTAGTACTGCTCAAATCAAACCTAATCTTTGGCTTAGGTATGTGGATGATACTTCTATTACTTCAACTGCAAACGTTAATCATTTGACAGATTTTTGATACCACCTAAATCGTATAGGAACACGTTTTAAGTTTACAATGGAGAAAGAAGAAAATTCCGCTTCTTGACGTCTGTAATACAATATCTAACTACGACACATTCCGATCATCGTCGTTTCTCACAATATCCTATATTAAGGGAATATCTGGGAAGATTCAGAGAATACCCACGGATTTGAACATCAAAACCGCTTTTGAATCGGAAAATACATTAAAAAACCTTTTGACGAAAACTAATCCAAGGAATATCGACAAGAAAAGCGAATGCATTTAACAAATCAAGTGTAAGTGTGGTGAGTCGTACATTGGAGAGACAAAACGCCTTCGTAGAATAAAAATCATAGAGCATTTTATTTTTCCTACTTAAAAGTGAGAGACGTCAAACCCAGATATAGCGGAAATGAAAGGCGTCTGGTCGAGCCAACATCGGATGGGGTGTTCGGTGGCTAAAATTTTGAATAGGGAGCAGCACTGGTTCAAACGAAAATCATAGAAGTAGCTGTCATAGAAAAGTATCAAGGTATTTTCAGTAAGTCTAGCGTTAATACTTTAAACATTCTAGCTCACACTGACCCTAGAAGTCACGGTTTAGGAAACCAGGGGGTGGAAAATTTACGCGGCACGACTAATATCTATGCCCGTAGCTTTAGAGATTGTATTTTGTTTAAACTTGAAAGGGATTGCAGATAGTTACCATTTAAATCCTTGCGTTGGGAAACCAAAAAATAAAGACAATGCATGTCCGACAGAACCAGTTTAGTGCCACTTTTAAAGTGGCAGACAACTTTTAAACAATCAGAAATGGAAGTTTGTTTTTATTTTTGTTGATTAGCAAGTAATAAAAGACAAAAGGGATTGTTTTACTCGACTGCATATGCAAAGGGGGGTAATGTGTTTGAATATCATGTATGTATGTATTATTTGTTTTATTGAGGGTATATTAACAGGGGAACGATATTTAAATCTATTAAATAACGAAATTGAGTATTTTTTTTGGAGCAGCTTCCTTTAAACACTTATAACCAAATAATTTGTCACCAAGATGGATCACCACCACACAACATTCGATTGGTCACAGATTTTTTAAATGCTCGATATAATTCGTGGATTGGCAAATATGGCCATATTCATTGGCCCGAGAACAGTCCCGACCTTACACCCTTGGAGAATTTTAAGGATTAAGTGTATCATAATAGAACAGACAGTGTTGACGAGTTGCGGCAAAAAATAGTGTATGAAATTAGGGTTTTAAATACACAATGTCCCACCTTCATTACCCAAGCGATTAGGAAACTGGAAAGAGTGTTTCAAAATTGCTTGGATACGTAAATAGGCTGTAAAAATAATAATTCCTAGCTCTTGTTTTGTTTTTGTTTATTCGTTATTGTTATATATATATATATATATATATATATATATATATATATATATATATATATATATATATATATATATATATATATATATATATATATATATATATATATACATATAATCACATCAAATATATTTTTTTTACAAATTATTGTTTTGTTTTTGTTGGTGACATTCCATGGATAAAGCGATTTAAGTATCTGTGGATTGCGTTCACGTCCAACAGGGCTCCTTTGTTTTTAGCTGGCATGGCTGCATATCTGGGAAATTGTCATATGTGGTAACTTTAAAGTGGAATAAAACTACTGTTCCGAATATAGACAAATTATATATTTTTGGAAAGGGGAAAATTAGGAGAAACCAAAAATGTCAGAAAATATAGGGTGTCCCCTAACAAAGATGATGGTGATTTAGTAATTTGCTTTTAAAATTGCCTCCATGTAAATCTTTAGGAAATTCCCTATTACTTTCGTAGGAACCATTTCTTTGTATCTTGAAAAAAATAAGCCTCTCAGGGGGTGGCAAATTATAAAAAATAACCCTGTACAACAATGAATCAAGAAGCGATTTATAGATGACACTTCAATACAATTCAAAGCAAATAAATCTAACTTTTACTTAATTTCTGGGAAGTCCCATGTTACTCGTCAACTTTAGAGAAAAAAACATAACTTCATGTTTTACACTGTATATATATGAACAAAATATCAAGGAACATAAAACGTCAGGAATTTTTTTAGTCCAAGAATTTGTGTGCAACGCAAACATAAAAACATCTCAAGATCTTAATTCATTAACAAGGAAAACGTCTCAGAAATTGTAAAAAAATGTATGTGAAACGTTTCAAAGGACGTTCAGTATAATATCAGGAAAATATTTTGATCACTATGAAATCAAATCAAATCAAAATGTATATATGTATCGAGTTAATAAACAAATCAACTCAGAGAGATAAATAATCCTTAAATATTTTTTTCAGAAAAAAACTCTCTACTTACTCTTGCTCTGGTCACGCTGCTGGTTACTCGTGATATATATACTTAGTATACTACTTACTGATTAAATCAATAAATAAAACATTTATGAAATATTTCATATTGGTATATATTTAGGATATTTATTCCTATATCTCCCATAATTATAACTTAATGGACCATTTATTAAATGAAATCGTGCTCATGCACTTAATCACTTTATTAGATCTATCAACCGAAAGGCGTCAACTTGTCTATTAAATTTATTCAGTCATGACTTCATGAGGTAACAACAAGAACTTTTATAGTTATTTATTCCTCGTTTTTTTTATTCTAGTTAATTATAACTTCAAAAATAAGTATACAGGCATGACCAAATACGTATCTTCATATTGACTTTTATGCGGCTAAATATTGCATCAAAGTGTGTGTTCCGAATTAATATATTCATATTTGTCTCTAATTATTTGGTAATAACTACAATGTTTCCATAGAAGTATGTAACAAATGAGAAACTTTTGTATTGTTCATCTCTCAGAAAATGTTATTCTTGATAAAAGTGGTGTTTGAAGAAAAAATAGTTATGACAGTATTAAAAGTTAGGTCATATAGCGTATTCAAAAAATACAACAAAGTGGATTTGAAAAACTAAAAATGTCAAAAAATAAAATTTGTGTGACGGCAGTTTCAACGGCGACAAAAAATCGTAAATAAAAGTTGAGTAAAGTTTTTAATAATCAATTATAGTTAAGGAGATATTTAGATTAAAAATTGAAAAAAATATTTTTTTCAGTGCTTGACCCTAAATATCTCCCTAACTATAACAAGTATGAAAACATTTTACGTAGCTTTTATTAACTGCCGTCACAATTTTTGAAATTTTTAAGTTTTTCGGGTATTTTGATAAAAAATTAAGTGAGTTTTAGGAAAAATAAGTATTTTTGTCCGAATCTACCTCCTATCGATTTTTTTTATTTATACAGTTATTACCATAGCGTTATTGCCAAATAACTATAATATGCATATAAATATTGTTTTATCTTTCGCTTTTTTTTTTAATTTTAAGGAAAAAGTTAAATTCTTTTCGGTTTAAGTTCCTGGTAAAGGCATATGGAATCCTTTATTATGTTATAAAAAATATTTTTTATTTGAAAAGATATCTTACATATTTCCAGTATTAATTAAATTAAATGAAGCATATATTTCAAGAAAACACACGGTAATGCGGTAAGCAATATTTTAAAACTCTTAAATTATTTGGCAAGGGCCCACAGTAATATATGATTTTGTGCAGTAATTTTAGTTCAATTAGCAATTTAAATGAGAAACGCGAATAAATGCATCGCGTTTTTAGATCAAATCAACTGTAATTTAAATCACAACATGTAAAAAGTATAGAAAAACTTTAAATTCAACCAAATAGAGCAAAGAGAACCATATAGGTTTCAATTTAGTAATATGTTGTTTCAATGGGATTGTCTATGTTTCGTAAAAATTATAAATTAACAAGTTTATAGTTATATTAATTTTTATGGCATTACACCTTAATTACATTAATTTTTTTTTTCATATAAATTATAATATAAAAACAACCAATAATATTCATATTTTACTGCAAAAAAAGATACGAACTTAATAAGAATCCTAATACATATAATACTTTACCTCTAGAGTAAGTTAAAAATGTTAGATGTTCATTGTACCAAATGAGACAAACGGACAACATATTTATTTTGTTTTTTTGCCTGTCAATTAAAAAGTTTTGTTCCATATTTTATTTTAAAATTCTTTAGCATGTTTAGAAATGTAAAATGAACAACAATATGAAACCGTTGAAAAAAATATTATTGAGTGAAATTTAAAAAATATAAGAAAGCAGGAAAAGGGCCAAAGAGGATTGTAAGCACCATATCTTAGTTCACAAATTCAAAATGGTGTTAATCCCTGCTACTGCTAGTAAAGATATGAGTCAAGGCTTATTGGATTCGGAATGACGTCTAAAAAAATGTGCAAACGTTTCAATCCCGTACATATACAAAAGTTATTAACAAATTAAGATAAAAAATGGAGTTTAGTTTCTTTAAGATAACTCGGAAACTATTAACATTCAAAAAAAATTAAAAATGATTCTTAAAGAAGAATAAATCTCCAATCTCCAATCTTAAAGAAGAATAAATCTTAAATAAAATTATCAAAAGTTCAGTCTGAAAAACTACTTAGTGGAATAATTTGTGTACTAATTGTCGTATAGAAATGAACTAGTAAAATTACGGTAGTAATTTAAGATAGTGGAACAAAATGGCGGCCAAATAAAATGTTTGTAATATGTCTGTCAGTTCGCGGCATAGCAAATAAAAGCTACTTACCAGATTGACTACAAATTTTAGTCAAAAATTAAGGATGATATGGGGATGACCTGATAATGTTATTATATTAGTAAAAATCCAATATACCCTAAAAATATGGCGGCTTAGGGGAAGGTTAAAACATTAACATTAAAACATTATTTCTAAAAAAGCTAATTATCCAGTTTACTTCAAATTTTGCACAAAAATCGAGTGTTACATAGAAATGAATGTATGAAACAATATGACAAAGTAAAATGCCTGAAAAAAGTACTTATTAGATTAATTTCAAATTTTGTGCAAGCATTAAACGTGATATAGAGAAAAACTGGTCAAGTTGCGGTACGAAATTTATTTTGATTTTGCAGAAATATTAAATGTGATATAGGGATAAACGGGTACCAATTCAACATAACGTAACAAAATGGCGGTGTGTCTCAATGTAAAAACTACTTACTGAATTTATTTTAAATGATGCCCAAAAATCAAGTGTGGCATAGGTAGAAACTGGTTAAATATTGGTAGGCGTTCAATATGATGTAACAAAATGGCGCCCAATAAGAAGTTTAAAAAGACAATACATGCGCTACTAAATGACAATATACTGAACTTAATTGGGTCACACCTTCACTATTCCTAATAAAAGAAGAGATTCATAACCAGGGAAGTTCCGAAATGAAAGATTAATTTAAACATTGTACTATAAGCCAGACACTTGAAGTAAAAATATTCTGCTGAAAAAAACTTATTTTTCATAAAATGGGCCTTCATGGGACATTCAACACATTTTCTTGAGTTTTCGTTTAGCCACTAAAATTATTTCGCTTTTGAACTACTTATATGAAATTATGAAACAGAATCGCCTCTTTATAATTGGTAATGATCTGAAGACTACAACGCCCGATAAACTAATTCATTTGCAGATGATACAGCGATAATTTTATAACAACGGAATAATAAATAAGCTTCTGAAAATCGAAGAATTGGTCCTTAGCCACAAAAGACTTAAGCTTTTTGGTCTCTGATATAATTGAGACTAAGAATTTAAATTTGCTTCTACTTAGTTACAAAATAAGCTGTATCTAAATGTAAACAAAACTAAAACACAAAATATCAACTGTTATTTAAAAAAACGTTTTGTAATGGGTCATGAGTCGCAGTGTACTTGTGCCATTTCAATTACGCTATATTTGTATTAAAATCTAGAGAAAGGTACAGTTGTTTGTAGGGTAAGTTTCTTTTAGCCTGCATTACTTTATTATTTACTTATGGTACAAGGAATTTATATAGCTATCATATGACGCATGTGTTCAGAATACTATAATGGTTAAATTAACCATACGACCCATCATTTTTGCATCAAGTACTAATTATTTTGGATCAAATTGTTTAATAAGTCCTACATCGTATTTTGATTCCTGATAAAATGATTTCCGTTGAAAATTGCATTTTATATTGTTCAGTTTTTTTTTTTATATTTATTTCACATTTAACTTGAAAGATGTATGTGATTTTCTACTCACGTTAAATTTTTTGTAATATACATCAAAATGTACTATAAGAAATATATTTTGACTCAAATGTAAAACAGCTAGGGAACTAATTCATTTGAGCATGTGCCCCTATATTTCTTATAGTACATTTTGATGTATATTACATCAAAGTAATTCCATATATGACCAACATTAATTAGAAAAAAAAGTCAGTGAAAAGTATTTATTATTTAAAGTTTTTTATAATACGTTGTATTTATTTTCATGGTTTTTGAATGCGTACAGTTTTGAATGCATACAGTAATCTCTATTTATTTTCAGATAAATTAAAATAGAAATCTTATCGGGAATTTTATCAAATAGTATAAAACATTCGGTAGATATCATATTAAATAATACCATTTAGATAGTTGTGTATTTAGTTACAGTAAGAATTTACACAAAGCTTGAGTAAGTATATTTTTAATCATCTTCTTCTAATCTAGTTTATGTTGTTTAATAGATATCTTTAAAAGTGTTGTATATTACATAATTTATACGGATTTAAGAAAAATTTATTTCTTTTTATTGTCGTCACAAATCAAGATGTATTTAATCAACTATACTCCTGAATCGTTTTTTATATGCACATGAATTAAAAACTAAACCATTTAGTTTTGCCAATTATAAAAAAGCACCTATGTTTTAAATAAAACACCACATTTCTTCTTTAACTTTCAAGACGGACTGATTAAATCCATAACGGATTCCACAAACATATCTTACGTTTTATCAAGATCCTTGTTATGATGCCAGTTTTCAATTCAACCTGATGTCTAAACTTTTATGTGATTTTGTTTAAGCAAACACTTATTATTTTCTATTATAAAAGATGTGCAATCTGTTTTGTCTCAACTCAAGCCGTTTAGGTTTCACAGCACTTTAAAATTATCAATTTTTAAACTAGGAAATCCCAAAAATAGAAGGAAATAGGTATAGAGTGCGCTACATAAAATTTGCCATGCAAGATTTTTGTACACTTTGTACAGGTCATTTGTGTTTCTTTAAAAATAAATATTCGAAATAATTTCCGGGCAAGAATTTATTACATCATTAATTGTTATAAATAAAAGAGGGTGGTCAAGATTTAATAGATAATTCTTCAGCTAATCGCACCAATGCTTTAGAGAACAAATTCTATGCAACTACTAGATAAATGTTAATTAAATTACATGAGAAAGTATTTGATTAAAACATTTGAATAATTCTCAGGTTACTATCTACTCAGCACATTTTGTCGGTACCTTTTTTTATCATAAACATTTTAAAAGATAATATGTGGAAGTCTCTCCTCCTAATGACTCTATGGGGTTATAGCCAAAATACAAAAAACATAAAACTGGAGTAAATAAGGAAAGAACGAATGATACTTATTTTCTCTCAGAATTTGGCGACTAAAAAACCAAAAAAAGGCCTTGTTTTTTGTTTTATACGTTCAAATACAAAAGTTCTATGATTTTTCTTCTATCTTCTAAAAATATCAAAAACTTCTAAAAATTGTTAAAAACTAGAAAAAATTAGCCATTTATATATATTTATATATATATATATATATATATATATATATATATATATATATATATATATATATATATATATATATATATATATATATATATATATATATATATATATATATATATATATATGTGTGTCAGGAGATAGATACTATTAACTAAGATAAGAAAGTGCAACCCATTTTCTTACAAATTAAGTTGTTTGCAATTTACAGAGCTTCAAAGCTTTTAAAAAAAACGTGTTTAGAATGTTCAGGATAATATACAAATGCAATAATATACAAAGTATTCCATTTAGCAAACGGATGTTGCCACCGGTTTCTATTCATATAATGTCATATATATATATATATATATATATATATGATTGATCTATTGATCTTAAAATTCTTGCCACCTCTTGTCGAATCTCCTCTGCTTTTGTTTCTTCAGAGGAGTCAAGGACAGCTTCCACTCCAGCTATTATTTCTTCTTTAAGGATTTCCTTAGGAGATATCGATTCAAGCTGTGGCAAATACCCTAATATCCAGATCCGTGCGATTAACTGAAACACAGACGAGACAAAACGAACTTAAAGTAATATCTAGTGCTTTAAAGAAAAATGGCTACACAAATCGCACCATAGAGAAAGCTATTAATACACAGAGTTCCCGAACAACGAACAACAAAAATTATGAACCGGGAAAGTAACAAGTAGTCTTATCATATGTAAAAGGCACAACAGGCAGAATCGGAAGAATTCTTAGGAAACACAACATACAAACAATACACAAGCCACAAACAACTATAGGTAAACTATTTGGAAACCCAAAAAATAAATTCAAACTGGAAAACCACGGAGTAAATAGCATTCCGTGCCAGGACTGTGAAAAGTTGTACGTGGGGCATACTAACAGGCTAATATCAGCAAGAGTGGAAGAGCATAAACTCAGCATCAGAAACAAACAAATAACCTCAGCTTTATTCAAACATCATCAGGAAACCGGCCATAAAATAAATTTCGATGGGTGTAGGGAGATTGCCAATATAGAACATTATAAGACCAGAAAAATCCGAGAAATTGAAAAACAAGGTGATTTGAATAAAAGGGACGAATCATTAAAACTACCAACAGTATGGAAGACAATAATCGACATATCTAAAATCGTAAAAACTCAAGCGCAATTACCGCAACAACAACAGCACCATCCGGAAAACATAACGACCAACGGCCGCGCAGATATAACCTTCGGCCCCGGGTGGGGGTGTAAAAGGAAGCGTCGCAGTCACCAACACTCAGTCTCTATTCGGACGCGAGAAAGAAAGCTTCAAAAATGCCAAACGTGATTTTGGCGAAACGTCAGTAAAACTGTTCTTTGCAGAACGACAGTAGTAAACGGATGTACACTCGGAATGAAAACACATTGTATTTTATATATATATATATATATATATATATATATATATATATATATATATATATATATATATATATATATACATATTTATATATAAATATATATATATATATATATATATATATATATATGTATATATATATATATATATATATATATATATATATATATATATATATATATATATATATATATATATATATATATATATATATCTATATATATATATATATATATATATATATATATATATATATATATGTAGATATATGTAAAATGCTATATGGCAAAATGTTTAAATTCTATGCATCATATACTCATAGAATTTTTCGTAGTAGAAAAATCTAATGAAATCCATAAGCATAAAGGCTCACAAGTTAATTTCCTGCAGGGGCAGCTTTTTAGGAGAAATCGTTTATTCTGCTGAAATTAATTAGGTCAGACGCATTGTACATTAAGATCTTAAATTTGATGTTTTGTGCTTCTAAATTAAGAAGTTGTAGAAAATTTTTTTTATTATTACTATCCGATACCTACGAGGCATGACTGTAGCAACGTTTAGCCGCTCAAATTACAAATACATTTTTATATTTTTTACTGGCTAATTTAATTGCCATATTTACTTTTCTCTCGTAATATTGATATTAATTTGGCTGCAGATTTCTTTATTTTATCGAAGATATTAAAAGATACACACCGAGGTTCAAGCTGAATATAAAAACTGCTAAGAGTATGTTTGTGGTCTTTTGATTGTGTGAAAAAAAGTCTAACAAGCTTTAAAAAACTGACAAGAAAGCTTTGGAATTTTCACTAAAAACAACATTCTACTTGTTATGAGACCTTTGAATTTTACATACAATTCTAGATTTGCATAATTTCCTAACTATTTCCAACTGGCAACTTAGGACTTTGGAGTGACATTGATATTATTAGTTTTTTTATGATCTATTCTTATTATTGTTATTTTCCTATTCGTATTCTCACTATTTTCCGATTTTTTTTAAGCAGGAACATGTTTACTCATTATTAGACTATTAGTGGATGATATAATAAAGATTATAAAGAAACTAAGATAAAAGTGTTTAATTCGATTTAATGTAAGTCAATTAAGTTGAATGTCCTCTGCCTTTCTAACAAATTGCCTCTATAGCGGAGTTTTTCAAGGTTTTTAAAAATAAATATATCCGTCCTGATATATTTATAGTCGATAAGAAGATATCCATTTCATGAAACTCTTATTTTAATAAAAAAGGTTACCTTTAAAAAATTATTTTTATGACAGCCTATGTATACAAAATTGTGCATATAAAAGTAGTTCCTAATTCCAAAAACTACTGATATGATTCAAGTTGTCATTAAATAATTCTCAGATTTCTAGGAAATAATACATTAATTTATTGGAATGAACCAAAAACCAAATTGTAGGGTGACATTAAAAGTATTTTTTCTAGTGATTATAAAAACAAACGACTATCAATTTTACAAGATATCACCATAAGTTGTATTCTTTTAAAAGGCACTTCCTGTATATTATATTACCATAAAATATGCCGCTTTTTGTTGATTATAAACATACTAGGTTTGATACCTTTATCTTTAAAAACACTCGAGAAATTAAAAAAAAAACCCTACCATCTAGTGTAGTCTTGACCATTTTATTATCGTCTCAAGTGTCGAGACCTCGGTCGAGACTACATGGTGCCGAGACGAGATGAAGTTAAGACAAGACGTGAGTAAAATTTTGTCTGTTTTTCATATGCATAGATATTGACAGAAATGTTCTATCGTTTGATGTCTCTGGTCTTGAAAATCTAACGTTAATTTGTGGCAGCATATTAGCAACATAAGCATATTTAACTTGTACAATTTTTTTTCACTTCTTTTTAACACGCATAAATATCACTGTAAGACAAATCTTCGTGTCCGAAATTTACATGAATGTCAATAGGTTATTTATTTAGTGAAATAAAAGTAATTCAGTGCTTACTTTTTAATTTTCGACTTTTTAAATAAGAATATTAATTATTGAATTAATAATAATGTAACTAATGGTCTTCGATAATAAAGGTAATAAAATATTTTGTAATTTACTTACATTAGAACAATAAAGTTCAATATTTAGGGCCTTCTTTTTCCAAACAATAAAGGTCAAATATAAAAATCCTTGGCTGAGTGTAGGTATTAAACATTATACAAGAAACTTAAGAACTTTGCATTCAATAAGAAAATTATCTCTCAATACTCATTTTTATGGAATATTTTACTAATAAAAAAAGATCTAGAATAGTCTCCTCAAAATAAACGAAATCCAATACAAACTGACGAATCTATTGAATTATCTTGGAACCAGCTGATTCTTATGTATTTGACGCAATCTTTCCGATGAAAATAAAAAAAAAACCGATGTTGTTTGCAAAGTGCCCAAATTAGGGAAATATGATGTTTTGGTGGTTTTCGGTCGAAAACCATTATAATACTAGTGAAACTATTGATGGGATAAAAAAACTGCATATACCAATCGAAGGAGGAGAAAAAAATAGTCCGGAAATTCATATATGTTGCTATACGCATATCTTTAACGTAATAAATCTAGCCGGAAGAGGCGCGCGCTTGTATCAAAAACTTACTTTTTCATGTTTTCGATCCCAAACAAACACGAAATGCCCGCTGAGGTTATAACGAAATTATACGCGTTACGGCATATATCCTCATGACAATTTGCGTATTTTTTATTGCCTTTGGAATGAAATGATGTGACGAAATCTGTCATAGTTTGCAAAGAATTTTTCCTTCAATTTTCATCTTTTTTTTTCAAATAACTTAAAAAAAAATAATTTTTATAGACCGGTTTCACTATCGAATCGAAAAATCGTTGGAAAATGTAGAAAAGGTTTCAAAACATTTTCAAAAAATCCATGTTTAAAAAATGTTTCTTTCTTACAGTTAACGTTAAGTCATAATTAAAGTTAACTAAATTAATTTGCATAAAAACAGTGTACAGATAAAACACCGTCGTTAGAAGATATTTATTACGATATTTTTAAAATTATATGTATAAACATTTCATATTAATTAATTATTAGAAGAGTGAAAAATTATCACCTTTCTCAAATTTTAACCGAAGAAAAAGTTTTTGAAAAGATGAAACACTATTTAAGCATTGCCTATTTAATAAATTCATATGAACTAGACAATTCGCAAAAAAAACAAAAGATTTGATGCAAACGAATGATTCACCGAAGTCAAAGCCTACTTCATTAAATGCGGATGAATCAACGAATGGGTAGTGAGTAGTAGACTTTATATACGTAAACTAAATGCAAGGAGCTTGTAAATTCGTACACATTATATGAAGGCATGAAGATATATTGTGGTAAATATATAGGTCAAAAAAATAAAAATGTCTATTCTAGACACCTCTTCGGAAATCTGGTTTTGTCGGCAACTTAAAAGAAAGTGCTCGTAAAAAATATTTAAAAAATTTCTGAAGAATTTTTAAAGACAGATTATATAAGAAAAATCTTAATTTTTACGGATGTTATAGGTAAATTAGTTTCTGAAGATTTAAAATTTTGAATTTTCTGTCTTTCTTCTAGCCAGTATCTTAAAAACATTACATGAGCTTTGCTGGTCAAAATTCATACGTGTGCTAAATTTCAGAGTCCTACAAGGTATTGCGGTGCTATAATGTCGCTTTTACTGGACTACAAGGCCTTAATAAAATCTGTCATAAAAAAAAATAAAAAAGCAAAAAATTAAACAAAAACAAAATTGGGAAATAGTAAATCGGCTGAGGGGAAAATCTAATTTATTAAATAATCAAATTGAAATTGGTCCGAATGTTCTGTACAACTTTTATTGCACAATGGAGAAAAATTAATTAAAAACTTAAGCCCAAATAGAAGACCTCTATATTACTTAAGAATTCAATCTTCTGGTAACTTTAATTTGGAGAATACAATTTTCAAAGAGATCAAAAATAAAAATTCTGCTGACTTTGATGGAATTTCTAAGGCTGCTCTACATGCGCTTGCCATTTCAATGTTTTTTTTTCAATCGGAGAATTTTCGAGATATTTAAAAAGAACGGTAATAATTGCTCCTTTTAAGGGTGGTGATTCCCGAAGTCTCAACCTGTTCACTATTGTCAGTTCCTTCGAAAACAATTGAAAAAAAATCTACAATATTCTAAGCTCTTTACAGTTCATATTTTTAAATTGTAAAAATACTAATGATGCGATATTTTCTAGTGATTATAAAAACAAACGACTATCAATTTTACAAGATATCACCATAAGTTGTATTCTTTTAAAAGGCACTTCCTGTATATTATATTACCATAAAATATGCCGCTTTTTGTTGATTATAAACATACTAGGTTTGATACCGTTATCTTTAAAAACACTCGAGAAATTAAAAAAAAAACCCTACCATCTAGTGTAGTCTTGACCATTTTATTATCGTCTCGAGTGTCGAGACCTCGGTCGAGACTACATGGTGCCGAGACGAGATGAAGTTAAGACAAGACGTGAGTAAAATTTTGTCTGTTTTTCATATGCATAGATATTGACAGAAATGTTCTATCGTTTGATGTCTCTGGTCTTGAAAATCTAACGTTAATTTGTGGCAGCATATTAGTAACATAAGCATATTTAACTTGTACAATTTTTTTTCACTTCTTTTTAACACGCACAAATATCACTGTAAGACAAATCTTCATGTCCGAAATTTACATGAATGTCAATAGGTTATTTATTTAGTGAAATAAAAGTAATTCAGTGCTTACTTTTTAATTTTCGACTTTTTAAATAAGAATATTAATTATTGAATTAATAATAATGTAACTAATGGTCTTCGATAATAAAGTTAATAAAATATTTTGTAATTTATTTACATTAGAACAATAAAGTTCAATATTTAGGGCCTTCTTTTTCCAAACAATAAAGGTCAAATATAAAAATCCTTGGCTGAGTGTAGGTATTAAACATTATACAAGAAACTTAAGAACTTTGCATTCAATAAGAAAATTATCTCTCAATACTCATTTTTATGGAATATTTTACTAATAAAAAAAGATCTACAATAGTCTCCTCAAAATAAACGAAATCCAATACAAACTGACGAATCTATTGAATTATCTTGGAACCAGCTGATTCTTATGTATTTGACGCAATCTTTCCGATGAAAATAAAAAAAAAACCGATGTTGTTTGCAAAGTGCCCAAATTAGGGAAATATGATGTTTTGGTGGTTTTCGGTCGAAAACCATTATAATACTAGTGAAACTATTGATGGGATAAAAAAACTGCATATACCAATCGAAGGAGGAGAAAAAAATAGTCCGGAAATTCATATATGTTGCTATACGCATATCTTTAACGTAATAAATCTAGCCGGAAGAGGCGCGCGCTTGTATCAAAAACTTACTTTTTCATGTTTTCGATCCCAAACAAACACGAAATGCCCGCTGAGGTTATAACGAAATTATACGCGTTACGGCATATATCCTCATGACAATTTGCGTATTTTTTATTGCCTTTGGAATGAAATGATGTGACGAAATCTGTCATAGTTTGCAAAGAATTTTTCCTTCAATTTTCATCTTTTTTTTTCAAATAACTTAAAAAAAAATAATTTTTATAGACCGGTTTCACTATCGAATCGAAAAATCGTTGGAAAATGTAGAAAAGGTTTCAAAACATTTTCAAAAAATCCATGTTTAAAAAATGTTTCTTTCTTACAGTTAACGTTAAGTCATAATTAAAGTTAACTAAATTAATTTGCATAAAAACAGTGTACAGATAAAACACCGTCGTTAGAAGATATTTATTACGATATTTTTAAAATTATATGTATAAACATTTCATATTAATTAATTATTAGAAGAGTGAAAAATTATCACCTTTCTCAAATTTTAACCGAAGAAAAAGTTTTTGAAAAGATGAAACACTATTTAAGCATTGCCTATTTAATAAATTCATATGAACTAGACAATTCGCAAAAAAAACAAAAGATTTGATGCAAACGAATGATTCACCGAAGTCAAAGCCTACTTCATTAAATGCGGATGAATCAACGAATGGGTAGTGAGTAGTAGACTTTATATACGTAAACTAAATGCAAGGAGCTTGTAAATTCGTACACATTATATGAAGGCATGAAGATATATTGTGGTAAATATATAGGTCAAAAAAATAAAAATGTCTATTCTAGACACCTCTTCGGAAATCTGGTTTTGTCGGCAACTTAAAAGAAAGTGCTCGTAAAAAATATTTAAGAAATTTCTGAAGAATTTTTAAAGACAGATTATATAAGAAAAATCTTAATTTTTACGGATGTTATAGGTAAATTAGTTTCTGAAGATTTAAAATTTTGAATTTTCTGTCTTTCTTCTAGCCAGTATCTTAAAAACATTACATGAGTTTTGCTGGTCAAAATTCATACGTGTGCTAAATTTCAGAGTCCTACAAGGTATTGCGGTGCTATAATGTCGCTTTTACTGGACTACAAGGCCTTAATAAAATCTGTCATAAAAAAAAATAAAAAAGCAAAAAATTAAACAAAAACAAAATTGGGAAATAGTAAATCGGCTGAGGGGAAAATCTAATTTATTAAATAATCAAAATGAAATTGGTCCGAATGTTCTGTACAACTTTTATTGCACAATGGAGAAAAATTAATTAAAAACTTAAGCCCAAATAGAAGACCTCTATATTACTTAAGAATTCAATCTTCTGGTAACTTTAATTTGGAGAATACAATTTTCAAAGAGATCAAAAATAAAAATTCTGCTGACTTTGATGG
This sequence comes from Kuschelorhynchus macadamiae, assembly GCA_030620095.1. Taxonomy (NCBI): domain Eukaryota; kingdom Metazoa; phylum Arthropoda; class Insecta; order Coleoptera; family Curculionidae; genus Kuschelorhynchus; species Kuschelorhynchus macadamiae. Next base: position 1,036,387 of record JAUTXW010002777.1, read on the forward strand.
AATTTCTAAGGCTGCTCTACATGCGCTTGCCATTTCAATGTTTTTTTTTTCAATCGGAGAATTTTCGAGATATTTAAAAAGAACGGTAATAATTGCTCCTTTTAAGGGTGGTGATTCCCGAAGTCTCCTGTTCACTATTGTCAGTTCCTTCGAAAACAATTGAAAAAAAATCAATATTATGTGACTTTTCGAAGGACTTCGATTGTGTTGATCACAGAATATTGCTACAGAAGTTTTCATGTTACGGAATTAGACTCGCTTTTAAGCGGTTTTTCAGTTATCTTTATAGGAAGCAATTGTAACTGTGGATATACAAAGCTCTAGAGGTTTAATCATCCAAAGATCAGTACTGAGCCCGGATTTGTTTTTATTGTATCTAAGTGATTTGTCTTTTACATAGTGTATTTACGTTCTTTGCAGATGATAATAGCCTTTCATGGCATAGTAAGAATAAAGATGATTTTAAACATAAAATTGACAGACTTATGTAAGCCTATATACTGGTGCGATGTCAATATTTATGTTTTAATATAAATAAAACAAATATGACAATTAGATTAAATTTTAATGATATACAGGGTGTTCAAAGTTAAGTTGGCACCATTGCTACCTTTTTTGTTATGAGAGCTACGATGTCGGTTAAATTATGAAAGTTTTGTATTTTTTCCTGCTGATTACGATAGTGAAAGCAGAAAAACAATAGAATGTACGATTCTCGAGATATTTGCAAAAAAGTATGTTTTTTTAATTGAACACCCTGTATATGTCTACCTCATTCGATTCGCTATCGAAAATTTAATAAAAGTTGTTCTTTATCATTTTTGCCTAAAGTGCAAAATAACAGAGAAAACAGCTATTTTTAAGTTTAATCTAGTTACCTATGGCATAAAAACAATGGTAGAGACGGCGCTGACATTCACTAAATCTAATGTCAAGCTATATTCAATAGTAAGCTTGCTCTATTATTAATAGAATAAAAACAGTGTTTACTCACTTAGAGAAGTGTGATATACATTTCCACCATGTATATTTTGCGCAGAAAAAAAACTACCGAGGCACTTCAGCCTTATAGCGAAAATCAAAACGCGATCTCCCAAACCGCCACGCGTCGTTTATTTTTAAAACTTGGTTCAAGTAGGAAAATTTAGTTTTAGCAATAACTTAATAATTAAGGGCAAGCATTTAGATTGGTTTATTGAAATCACATGAATAACAACCTATAACAGGGTGGGATCTTATTATTAAAGATTAAGTTAAAACTAAAATTTGTTACACAAATCCACCTTAAGGTTTTATCATAAATAGAGGTGTAATGCCGATATATTTCAATAGTCGAGGAGAAGGAAGAACTTTAAAGTGAAGAAACTTATAATTATAGAACTGTTCATGACGTTTAAAAATATACAAATTTGTTCCCTACAACTGATATTGCCTAATACAAACCTTGGAAGCAGGTGATTTTCAAAGATGACTTGATTTTTGTACATGGTTTCTTAATCAATGCAGGGTAATTCCTAATTAACTACAAATAGTGACGAAGCCAATTTTTCAAATGGTTAAGTTGGCACCATTGCTAACTTTTTTGTTATTGAACGTCGCATTTGAAAAATACTTCAAAAATAGACGATTTTCTTAATAGGACACCCTGTATGTTTTTTACTTAACTTAATCCTCCGTCAAAAATATAAAAAAGTCACGCTTTATCTTTTTTGTCTTAATTTAAAAATAACTGAAAAAATCGCATTTTTTTAGTTTCTAACTAAACTCACACTCACTCAAAACGGATACGAGGAATTTGTGACGAATTCCGACCTGCATATGTCGAGAACCAATTGAGTTACTGGGCTGTAATTTTTTGTGTTAGTTTGCCAAATTCTTCGAAAATAAACCGGATAATGCACAACTTTGAGGTACCTGGGTAAATATTCTGTTCAGGGTGATAAATAAGAACCCCGACAAGAAACTTTTATCTTACATTTTTGAAACACTTCCAAAAAACCAGGATTATTTTCTAATTTTCGCTATCTCTATCTACAATACGAGAAATACTGAAAAACCATTTCACACTTCTGTAAGTGAGTAAACACCATTTTTATTTTATTAATAATAGAAAAAGCTTACTATCGAAAATAGCTTGAATTTAGAGTTAGTGAATATCAGCGCTGTCTCTACTATTTTTTTATGCCATAGGTAACTAGATTAAAATTAAAAATTGCTGTTTTCTCTGTTATTTTGCACTTTAGGAAAAAATGATAAAGAACAACTTTTATTACATTTTTGATGGCGAATCGAATGAAGTAGACATAAACAGGGTGTTCAATTAAAAAATATACTTTTTTGCAAATATCTCGAGAATCGTACATTCTATTGTTTTTCTGATTTCAGTGTCGTAATCAGCAGGAAAAAATACAAAACTTTCATAATTTAACTGATATTGTAGCTCTCATAACAAAAAAGTTAGCAATGGTGCCAACTTAACTTTGAACACCCTGAATATACTTGTGGAACCAAATTATACGAAATAAACCTATAACAAAGTGTTTAGGAATCCACTATTTATAATCGGCTAAAATTTGAGAAACACAAAGATTTTTTTTAAAAGGCTTGACGCTGGCTGTTTAGCTATAAGGGTTGTTTCATGTGAACTTAATCGTACTACTTGTAAAATGGTATACTTTTTCTCTTTGAGGCGCAAGTTAAATGTAGAATTGCTTTTTGGGGGTTCACCGGCAAGCAGGTACTTAATTCAGTATTTATCTTACAAAAAAAGAGCAATTCGAAGTATATGTAATGTCAAAAGAAATGAACACTATTTTCATTTATTTAAAAAAGAACAAATATTGAGTGTTTCATGTTTGTTTATATGGAATGTTCAATGTATAAAAAGTGCTCCAGTTTTGAATTAATCTACCTTTATCAAAACCCAAGACTACTTTTGCAAAGCAAAACATTTTTTACGAAAGCAAAAAAAAATCATCATTAAAATAAACATTTAAAATCTGTTTTAAATTATATGATATTTTATAAAGGAATTAAAGATTTGTTGTAGCGAAAGGGTTATTATATCTTGACGATTTTTATGACAGTCTCTGATAGAGTACGATATATCCCCGTAGTCAGATTTTTTTTTATCTTAATAGCTAATGTTATTTACGGAATTTTGTTTGTGTCATTCTAACCAGTTGTGAATGTATGACTTGTTTGTTTCGTTTCTCTTTTCACTCTTCTATCTGTTTTATTGTATTAAATATGATTGTATTTTAACTTTTTTGTTATTGCAACTGAATGTGTTTGTTCTTCTAGTGCAGGGGTGTTTAAACGGTCGATCGCGATCGACCAGTCGATCGCGAGTGCTTTTTGAGTAGATCTCGAGAAGAAAAATTTTTTTAATAAGTAGGTACTTAACTAAAGTACAAAAATTTATTACGTAATAAAATAACACTCTGCTAGCGGCAAAAGGCGGCTTTATCAAAGGAACGCGCGGTACTTGTCAAAGAAAAGCCGCGTTTTTTATTCTTGCCGCTTTTCTAGAAATTTCAGGCGGCGCGTTTGACGGGAACATTCGAGACTTTCGTTCACGCCGATATAAATGTTGCGCCTGCAGGAATTGGAGTCATTCTGAATTACAACTTGAAGGCAATACTACGTCGATACAAAGTTTATTATTAAATAGTACAAAATGAGTGCAGCGAAGAAATCTAAAACGTATCATTTTAATAACGATTGGGGAGGAAGAATTTTTGTTTTGTATGGTGAAGGATAAGTGCATTTGTCTCATTTGTCGTTCGTCAGTTGCAATACCTAAGCGTGGTAACTTAGAGAGGCATCATAAAACGGTTCATAAAAACTATGAAAAGGATTTTCCGCCACAGAGTGAATTAAGAAAACGAAAAGTACGTGATTTGATATCTTGTTTGAAAAAAGAACAAACCATGTTTACAAGACCAGCCAAACAATAAAAGCTGCTACAATCGCGTCATTTAAAATATCTCATATATTGGCGAAACATAAGAAACCATTCGAAAATGGATCGGTTGTGACGGAAGCATTTATTGAAGCGGGTGAGACTTTATTTGGAGATTTTAAAAATAAAATAGAAATCATGTCTGCTATTAGAAAACTTCAGTTATCTCGTCCGACTGTCACAAGGCGTATTGAAGTCATGAGTCAGGACATGGCAGATAAACTAAAAAATGATATCATGGAATGTACATACTTTTCTTTACAGTTCGACGAATCCATCGATATGACAGACACTGCCCAGCTGTGTATTTTTATTTGGATGGTATTCAATGACATTTTGGCTTTTTTGACAATCATTCCTCTGAAGGGGAAGACCCGTGGCGAAGACATATATGACGTTTTCTTCAATTTTGTAAAAAACTACAAGCTACCAGTATATAAATTAGTTTGCATTACAACCCATGGAGCACCAGCAATGACTGGAAACAAAAAACGGTTTTGTGGCATTGTGTCGAGCTAATGAAGATTTTCCTTCATTTTGTTCAATTCATTGCATTATACATCAACATGTTTTGTGTTCAAAAGTTTTAAACACGGAGGAAATTATGGGCATTGCAACAAAAATTGTGAATTCCATCCGTGCACGTAGCTTGCAACGGCGGCTCTTTAAGTTGCAGTTGGAAGATAGGGTATCAGCTGAACACACTGATTTAGTTCTTCACACGGACGTCAGGTGGTTGAGTCGCGAAAAATTCCTAGAAAGGTTTCAAGAATTATTGCCCGAAATAACAGCTTTTCTAGACGAAAGAGATGGTGACACTCAGATGTTGAAAAACGAAAAATGGCTGCCTAATTTAACATTTTTGACTGACATCACAATGCACTTAAACACCATTAACTTGGAGCTTCAAGGTAAAGGAAAAACTGTTATTGAGATGATTAGCGCAGTAAACGCATTCAAAAGTAAATTGCAACTGATTGATTGATAGATCAACTGAAAAGAAAGCATCTGAAACATTTTCCGTCTTTGAAAGCAACGATTCCTCAGTTGAATTATGATACGTATGAGGCTGAATTTTCAAATATTTTGGGACGATTCGAAATGCGTTTTTATGATTGTAGTAAATTGGCAAATATAGCATCATTTATTATCCTTTTTCATGTTAAAACATTCATTGAAATAGCAAGTCAGTTTAATATCAACTCCAGATTATATCAGATATACATCTCAGGTACAGCATCTGATACAAATTTCTGGTGTTTTATATTTGAAGATAAATATCCGAATCTAAGGCAAATCGCACTTACTGACAGCAATGTTTGTGTCAACTTACTTATGTGAGTCTGCATTTTCTGAAATGAAGATAATTAAGTCAAAATATCGCAATCGATTAACTGACGATCATGTCATCATGCTTGCTCAGTGGTTACGTACCATCTTATGAAAAGTATGCTGAGGACATGCAGTGCCACGCTTCAACATCCAAAGTCACTCCTTAGTTAAGTTTAACACCATATGTAACTCTTTTGTTTTGTAACAACCAATAAACTCGCAATTTTGAATAACTATGAGCTTTTTCATTGACATTGTAGAGAAGAACCTAACTAAACCTAACCCAAACCTTGACTAAAATAATGTATATTGTACGGAAAGCTAATATCTATATATGCTACGGTACACCTTACCTAGGTAGGTAGTTGGGTAGGGTGTATGTATCGTATATGTACGACAACCCTGCATCACACATACTTGCAGCCTCTCCAGTCGATCGTAAGTAGTCTAAAAATATTGAGGTAGATCGCCAGCAGTTCAAGTTTGAGCACCCCTGTTCTAGTGTATGTAAGTAGCTTTGTCAATAGAAAGGTTGTTTCTTGACAATAAAGCCTATTGAGTATGAGTACGAGTATAAAAAATAATAAAAACGAATTACACATCACAGCGAGAATCTAGAATTTCTGAAATTTCTAAATTCTAAAATATTAGGCACATAAGCACAATTTCTATCTGGGGTATTGTAAATATAATAACCTGTATAAGAAGGGTTATTATTATTATTAATAGTTTGTTTTATAATTATTGTTGGTTAAATAACCCCATTATCGTTATAAAAATTAATATCCACTCAAATAAAAAATATTGTTCGCATACTAATTTGTTCTTCCGTATCAATATCTTGTTGTTTTAATTAGTTAGACTACTTCAAATAAATTAAAATGCTGTTATAAACCTGTAATGGCTTCCATCCGATTAAACAGTATATTTATACAGGATTTTGGAATTTTCAGTGACGTTGTTTGTGTAACTCATTAACTAAAACGAGTTGGAATAACTACTTGTTAATGACACTTTTAATATCATTATGTGATAATATTCAAAGCGTTTAAGATAACTTTTCCAGAATAATGTCATTTTATTATTCTTTAGTCTGACTAAGAACCAGTTTAGAATGTTGTGGTAAATTTGAAAACGCTCTTCTGCTATAGGGATTTTTGGTAAAATTTTCCAACTGAACGGAAGGTTTTTGTAGTTTTCTGGTTATTATTGTTATTATATCTCACGAATACAACTCTTTATTTGCCCTAATATGAGAGATAACCACTAACCAACAATAAAATGAGATTTTGCCTACAGAATAAAATATTAAGGGGAGTATCATCCTCTAACCTACCTCAGAGCCGGCGTGAGGCATGGGCAAACGGGGCAAAACACACAGCTCAGCGCTTATTCCAGCCTCGAGTTTCAACCCGCACCCGCCCGCATTTGTCGGTTGTTACAAACTGGAAGAGAAAAATTATATTTTGGCTTAAGATGACATAAAACTGCAACAATAAATGAAATTAGAGTATACCTATGCTAAATTATGTATCAGCTCACACGTATACAGAGTGTTTGATTAAGGCTGGCCACCTGCCGTATCTCAGAAATTATTAGTTCTAATTTTTTAAGAAAAGAAATATATAGGTAAATTTGCACAAAGAAAATGTTGTTAAATATTTTGAAGTTTCCCAAATGGCCACTAGTGGGCGAGGCAAAAGTTCACATACTGATTTTGCCGTGAATTTCATTAATTAAGATTAAAAATATCAGCTTTGCATTCCTTAACGAATTTGCTTCAGATCTTTTTCTATTCTTTGTAATGAAGTAGTGGTACGGGAATCTCACACTTTCTTCTTTTGAAGGCTTCATTCGTTTCTGTATTGAAATGAAGTGCTTTATTTGCTTTACTCGTAGAGCCATTAATGAATCAAAAATGACACGCCGAAGTACACCATTTGCCGATGCTAAAAAATAAGACGCCTTCAGAGCATCTAGATAAAGTTCAGTCAATGGTAGTTTTGAGACACCCTATATACAGGGTGTTAATAATTCTACTCTATACATGAGGATCTTTCAAACCGTAAAAGATACGAAGTCGGTTAAATTAAAGGAATGTTGTGCATTTTTATGCCTAACACCATGCCGTTTTGAAAATTCAAAAATTCAATGAGACATCCGAAAAAAACGGAATTTTGTAAAAACGTTTTTATTTTTTCCTGAGCTCAATTGAAAAGTTATTTTGAAATAAATGACACCTTGTCATTACTACTTTTTTTCTCTGCAACATGACAGTGTCAAATTGAAATCTTAATATTTCGTCTTTGGGTGGCCATCATCAACTTTATTTTTTTTTTTAAATACGATTTTTTATTTTAAATTTTAAGTGCAATTACTCCACAAATTAATATTTTTTACGCTCTATATGTTTATTTGTTTTAGGATATTGATTTTTCGAGGTTCGTTAAAATCTGGTTCCTAAAATAAAAAATCTAGTGCCGTATTAAAAAAATAGGTTAATGATGGCCCCCAAAGACGAAACGTCATATTTCCAATTTAACGTCATCTTGTAGAGAAGAAAAAGTGGCAATGAGAAAAAATCATTTATTTTGAAATAACTTTTCAAATAAGCTCAGGAAAAAATAAAAACCTTTTTACGAAATTCTGGCTTTCTTCGGATAACTCCAGAACAGCTTTAAATTATTGAATTTTTAAAACGGTATATTGTTAGGCCTAAAAATGCGCAACTTTACCTCAATTTAACCGACCTCGTATCTCTTATAGTTTCTAAGATCCCCATGCATACACTCGAATTTGTAACACCCTGTATAACCAAAAATATTGTACTTTCTTGTATCATAAGATCATCCTGTATATTAGTTGTGAAGGGGTATTGAGGTTTCTTTATACAGTTTACCATTTTACTTTTTACATTTTCAATCAAAGAGAATATCGAGGAAAATATGAAAATTCATTTTCAAAATGGCCGTCCGCCATATTGGATGCCTCATCTTGGTTTTCAAAAAATATGAATACAAAATAAAGCGCTAATCCAACTACGTACATGTGTGAAATTTCAGGTTGATTGGTTGTGCTGAAATGAGTAAAAAACAACTAAAAGGCATATCAGTGTCAGTAGAGCCTATAGTGTATCACATAAAAAGATATCTATAACTCCAGAGATTGCTGCTTATTGCAGCTAAATTTAAGTTAAGAGACCAATATTGCCTTAAAAAAATAGTGGGTTGCGATTTACCAATTCAAACCAATATCGGCGTCTCTAGTTCTTCAAACATAAAAATTCCCAATTATTTCTCAAAAATGACACATATACCTATTATTTGATTTTTTTAAATAGCAAAACTAAGAATAACAACAAGTTCTATTTACCCATTTTTTAACTCTAGAAAACCTAAAACCCCCAAAACTTTACACGACAAGTAGTAACAAGTAAACAGAGCAACAATCTGTCACATCTTTAGACTTACAATAGCCGCCTAGATGTAACTTCGTTTTTAACAGCTGCCCGACCAAAGTTAGTGCTATTGCTCAATTTTTTTTTATATGTATGTAAATTAATTTACATGTGTGTGTAAGAAAACATAATTTGTATATACACAATTTTCACCTAACCTAATATAGTAGATATAGTTTTGGATTACTCTGAAATTCCGCCGAAAACGTAACATAAAAGCTAATACAAACTCAACCCATTATTTATTTGTGAAAACTGCGGGAAGCCTGACTTCCGCAATGACTGGCAGCCATCTAACCACGGCACCACGACGGCTTATATGGAAATAAACAAACTATATTCCACCCAATAAAAACCACAAAACAATTTATATAGCGATTCCTAACCAATAGAAATCTTGACGTTTGCAAGTCTAGTAGGTTTAGAAATCAAGCGTGCGAAAACGTATGTATGATTTAAAAATTCCAATTGGGATATCAGTCTTCCAATAAGACAATCCTATCAGTTATAATCGAATATTTTTCTTTTACCCACAACTTAATTCATTGTAGGAAGGCAGAGGTCTTATTGCCTTATTGTTTATTTTGTATTTAGTTTAGTGAGTTTGGGTATCAAATATCGAAAATGTCTTTGAGCTGATGAATATACTGTGTTAGAAATATTATTATTATCGAAAGGAACAAATTTTGTATTAAAGGTATGAGTTATAGTGTCAACTATTAGGCTGCTCCTTCAAGCATATTTTGATATAGACCGTTTTTAAAAACCTTGATGGATGTGTGAGCTGATAACATATAATGTGTTTTTTTTTAGTTTCAAACTAAACAATTTTTTCCGAGCCACAGCTTGATCTCACCGAGTTCTGTTTCTAATTTGGCAATAGGCTTATTCCAGTTCTTACTTGCACTTATTACAACAGTATAATCTGCATAACAAATGACTGTAGCGTATTTTAAAATTTCAGTAAGATCATTCACATATAAAGAAAAAAGAACAGGGCAAAGGGCAGTTCCCTGTAGTACCTTTGAAGTCCAACCTGACAAATATGATTGAAAAATTTTTAACGGCATACCTCTTATTCTAACGTTCTTTATAAAACGCACTAGCCAAATTGAGAAATGCAGCGGCTACTTTTTTACCATTGTTTATTCGGCTGTTTATTACATTTGTGAGTTTACAAAGGGCATTTTCCAGGCTAGAAAATATGTTGTTATATTTTAAAAATTATTTAATCCTATTTGATACATTTTCATACAAGTTTACATATCACCTTGGTAAGGGCAGTTGGTCTATAGTTATGTTTATCTGTTTGTCTTATTCTTCAAGTACATTATCCTCTTCGGATATTTGCTATCAACAATATTATTTTTATTTTACTCTCCGAGCCAGTTGCGCAAAATTTTCAAACCACGATATTCTTCTCCTGTAGGATGTTCTGGAGCAGGGAATATTTTTCGTTGCTCATTACGTAGCCTAGATATTCCAATTTGCGTTTCTTTATGGTATACATTAGGTTATTTAATATTTGTAATCCTAGAATATTTCTTACTCTCGCTTGCCGGTAACACCACATCTCAAAATCCTCTATTTTTTTCACTGAGTAAGCTGTTAATTTCCACGCTTCAACTCCGTATATAAGAACCGCTTGATCGCTACTCTTAAATACTGGCACAACTATAAAATATTTAAAACGCAATGGGGTAAATACCGGCACTAAAAATTAAATTAACATTGTATCTGAGAGGCACTAATAGTACTCTGTAACTAATTTTTATAACTTCAGCTGGTATATCTTCTGGCCCGTTGGCTCTACCGTGCGGATAAAGTCTGATACTATTTAACATCTTGTTAAACCGCCATTTTGTTCTGACGTACTGAATTTGCATCAAAATTTACTAGTTTATCACTTGGTTCTTGTAGAAGATTTGAAGTAACCTATAGTTTTTTCACTGACTTTTAAAACTTTTTATTAGGACGCCATTTTGTTTCACCATATTGGATTTTTCTCAAATTGTTATCAGTAAATCCACATGCGACCCTTGATTTTTGTGCAAAATTCAAAGATTTTTAGCTATGGCGCGAACATTCAGATTGATTGAAATGGGAAACATCATCTAGGGACCCTGAAACGTGAAGATCTGAAAAAATCTCGGAATGGATATTTAGAATTAATATTTAAAATATTTCAGCAAATAAAATTTAAAATTGTGTCACATCTTCAGATGAACTTCTGGCCAACAGACTAATATTGTATTGACCATTTTTAGCTTAAAAAGTTGTTGATTAGTTATGCCTGTCACAAAAAAAATTTCTAGCAATTAGTGTTCATCGCCTTGATAGTGTTTCATATTGCTGCGCTTAAAAAGATCTAATCTTAGTTATGTACCTTAAAATACCAGTACCGGTCATTAGCACTGCATCGTACGTTGTGTTAATTTCTGTTACTGGCATTCACAGTCCTTGACAGAGAAGTGACCATGACCATCATCAAGACGAAGATATTTAATAGATATACAAGAAGTAAAGAAATATTGGCACGAAAAAGAAGCAAAAGCATGCGCGAAGTACGCTACAAAAATATGTATAAAAGAATGGGGATTCAAGCTTCGGACAACAGGCGGAAAATAGCGTAGTTCGCGTTTAAGCAATTGAAAGACGATACGGAGTTTGTAAGGTTTCGCGAAGCGTGTAAAAATCGCAATAACTGCAGTTTTTCACTCCGGGTTGCAGTGATTTATTTTCGTTTGTAACTGGAATTAATTATACAGAGGCACCTATTTTGAAACTGTTAAAGATTCATAAACTTTCCAACATTTTTCAAGTTTTTTGTGTACTAAAAATAATTAAAAAATAAACAATGGCTGTGCATATACAGAGGTCTTTTGCTTCCAGAGCACCGCTCATCGAAAGGTTCAAATTTACTCGATATGAGGTAATTTAATGTCACTTAAAAGCTTTTTAAATTATCTGTGTTGGTAGACAAAGCAAATGCGATTATTGTTACTTTGGTGGTAGAAATACAAGAAAAAATTCCTATAATATAAACGATTTATTCACCAAATATAAAGTAACGCCAATTTAAGTTAAAGTTGTTTTTGAAAATGACACCTGAAAAAAATTCTGTTTTGAATAAATATTATTTTATTATATTAATTATATTATTATTGTTTAAAATCAAAAACAATATCTCTTATTATTTTAGCTTAAAAAAGTCACATTTTTACATAATGTAAACGCATAGTATTTAATTCATCATATCAACAATTCGTAAAATTATTTTCCTAAAGTAAAAATATGAGCAAAGTACTTTTTAAACATATTTGAATCACAGAACTTTTGAACAAAAAGCACACTGCTGCTCGTCATATTTTACTATTTAAAAATTATTTCCTAAAATTGTCCTCATGAAACTATTATTCTATCTTTAATAACATTTTTAGTTCATTCTGTATAAAGATATTGGTCGAAGTACGCGAAAAATGTCAATATTTGTAATCCCAGAAAATTTGAAAAATATTATTTCGACTTTTAAAGTTCTAATAAGAATTTTTCAAAGTAAATGAAATGAATAATTTTTTTATACTTTCGACACATATAAATAAACTTTTTATTTTGCCTAAAATTCAAAAAGTATTACAATTTTCGACGTCATTAAACACACTAATTTGGTTTGCGAATTTTATTAAAAGCATACTGTTTTCATATATGTGCTAATAGTTTGTTTTCTCTGGTTACCTATTAAAACGGATGTTAATTAACAACCATGGATGTTTTTCTTATTTGCATTATTTAATGCAGCAAAAAGCAATATTATTTCCATTTAGTGCATTTATATTTACTAAATCTAAACAAAAACAATCCATCTCACTAATGATACCAAAAAATAAAATCTTAAAAAAGCAGACTCGCAAAGGGCTTGGATTTGATATAAGAAGTAATAGTAGTTTTTTTTTATAAAAATATATATTGAGGAAGCCATTCTGGTTTATATGCTCTTTATATGGGTTAATAGAACACTCTCCTTTTGGTCCCGGCTGATTTTATAATCTGTCTCGATCCATCAAACAATTAGGAAAATACTGAATTCTGTTCTGGTTTTGTGATGTGTGACTCGGCTTACGTGTAGTTTATAAAAACCATTTCGCATGAATAATGAAAAGAAATTTTGAATTTAAATAATGTATTAAATGATTAGCAAACCAGAAATAAAATATAAAAAATAAAGGTTATAATAACTAGGTTCGTGAAATCCCGAGACTACTCTCGGTCCCAGTCTCAACCCGAGACTGAGATCGAGACCGAGACTTGACCTAGGAGACCAAGACCAAACCTATGTTTTGAGACTCTAGTTCTCGGTCAAAAATCACAAAATAATCTATAATTTTCATTATTTTATTGGTAACAATTTTCTCATTTTAAAGGCCAAAATGATGTTTTTTTTCCTTAATTGCAGGAAATTATATAGATTTTATTCCTAAATGTATAGGATAATGTGTCAAAAAAAAGTAGCTAATTGAAGTCTTTTTTTTTAAACTCTATATGTTCAATTACTTATTTTAATATTCTGGTCATATGTGGACTCAAATGATGTTTAGTATATTTATATATGTCCTATACCTATTTTCAACAGTTTTCGAGATTTAATGACAGATATTAAGTTCCTCGAACCGAAACAGGTACATTTTGCGTTAGGTTAGGTTAGGAAATTGTAAGTTTCCGGCTTAACCTTATTTGGTTTTCTTAGATAGATAATGAAAAACTAAGACGGGAAAGTGCAAACTGCGTTACTTGAGATTAAACCGTTTTATTATTACTAGTTAAAATTAGGAAAGTGAAAATTATGTTATTTTTATACAGTTTGTTGGTGACAGTAATGTCATATACCATTAAAATAATGTTAGAAAATACACAGAGTCCTACGTCAGAAAATTCTGTCTGGCAACACCTATAAAAAGAAGAAGTTAGAAGGGGAGAGGTCAAAAAAAAAACTAAACAACCTCCTACAGACGCCATATTTTAATAAAAAAAAATTAAGAAACAGTTCACATTCCTTTCATAGGTCACCTATATTTACCAGACAATATAAATTCAACTTGTTTTGTTTAATATTTTTTATTCATTTATAAAATCTACATTTCTTCCTGTAATTTGATAAAGTAATGATTATCCTAGCTTCAAAAATGAAAAAATCATAATAGGAAGGAAAATCCGTGTTTACTGTTATTGACTTTACAAAAAAATGTTGAAATAAAAGTTTTGGAATATAACAAGAACACTTTAATTATTTTTCAAACAAGGATGTTGTTGCATATTCTCACTTTGTATACTATATTATGGGTTATAGATATGGGTTTTAAAAAGGACTTCATGATATTTAAAAGTCCAAACGTCGCATCCCAAAAATATCTTAAACTTAATTATCTTTAAAGAAAACGCAAAAAAAAAATCGAAAATGCAAAAATCTTTATGTTGTTAATGGTTTCCGGGATCCGAATGGGAAGAAAAGAATTTTTTTTAGACCACGTATATTATTAATTAACTTTCTCTTTGGTGCGATTTATGAACCATTTTTCTTTAAAACACCAGATACTATATTAGATTCGTTTTGTCTCGTTTGTATTCTGGGATGGGTGAGATTTTCGTGAGACAAAAAATTATTGAGCTCTGTATAACCATGTTGCCGTATAATAAATATGTCATCCACATAATGAATCCATGGTTTGGGCTTTAAATTTGGTTTCTCAAAATCTTCTTTTTAGAAGTAGGTCATACATAAATCGCCACTACTGGTGATCGTGAGGACCCCATTGGTTGCACCGTCTATTTGATTATACATTTGCCCGTTAAATGAAAAATAAATATTTTTACGGCAATACTTTAAGAATTGTATTATATGTGCCGAAAAATCCGGGTATCCATAACTACGGATGCGGATCCGTTATCCGCTACAAGAATTATGATGTCTATATTTGCGAAGGTTTGTTAGGGCATTTAGGTTTTTTTTGCTTGATTTAAAAAGTCTTGACACTTCTTGTCGGATTTCCTCTGCTTTCGTCTCTACAGAGGAGCCAAAAACAGCTTCCACTCTAGCTATTATTTCTTCTTTAGGGATTTTCGTTAGCGATGACCCCTAAAACTTGAGCAGTAAATAGTTACTCGTCTAGTTCATATTGTTTTATTAATAGGGAATTTTTACGTTTATTATTTTTTATTCTTATTTTGGTTTTGATGCATTTTTATAATAATAAATGGTTAATGGTAAACAGTTTTCGTTTTGCTTAAATGTTGGAGACAAATTCTTTAAGATTAAAAACACAAATATTTACTAAATTACTTATAAATCTTTAACGTGTCTACTAACTACTACTAAGTCTATGCTAGCGAAACAGTGTTAACTTAATTTTTGTTGTTGTGTTAACGTGTTAACTTTATTTTTTGATATTATTGTATTTATTTTATACAGAAACGATTAACCAATTTGGATGATTTTTTGAGGATGGCGCCGCGCCGTAGTGGTCCCAAGCCAAGTAGTGCATTTTGAATTTTTTTCGCGATAACTTTGAAATATTTTAAGATATTGCCCTAAAATTATTAAATTGCCTTCTTCTGGTCACAAAACATTTCTTGTGTCAGTAAGTGGGGGAGAGTAAGAAAGACTTGAAAAATACCGTGTTATATAGTGTTTTCAAGGTTTACTGGGGTAGAAAACTAATTGTTTAAGGTTAACTAACAATTTTAATTTTTAAAATTGAATTGTTATGTTATACGTACAGAAATCGCTCGGTTAGCCCTAATAAAGGAAGGAATCGATATACTTAGTTATTATTTTAGATAAATGCATAACTATAACCTAGAAATATTTTTAGTTAATAGTGAAAAATATTTCAACTAAAACTAGCCTCTTTAGTAGTAAAAAAGTAGTTTTTGTTGGAGTCTTGGAGACAAAAATATTGATGCTGACCTCTTAAATATAACTTCGCATAAATAGAACTAAAAAGGATAAAAGAAGTTGTGAAACCGTATTCCAAAAACTGAAAAATAAGAATAACATTTTAAAGTATATAGAAATTTTGGCGTGTGCTACACTGTTCACCATAAAGTTGTCATTCATTTAAAATTAAATAATTGTATCACGTTTGTTATTAACATGTATAATGAGGCGTATAATAACAAGATTCAAAAATGGATCTCAAGTGTGTATCTAGTATTTAAAACTTTTATTACTTGAAAACGTTAAAAAAACTTACTGTAATTGTTTCTTTCTTTCTGGATCAAACGTTTTTCTTTTTCTAAGAATTTCTTGATTGGTTTGTCTACGTTGGTTTTTATATATTTGTGTTACACATTTCAATGAAAAACTAAACTTAAACAGAAGCATAGTGACTCTTTTTCTACTACCGTTTATTGTGTATAAATATTATATATATACTCTTAAAACGTACATAATATGCAAATCCACAAGCTTCATAATGGAGGACCACGTAACATTTGAAAAGAAAAAATTTGAGAAGCTTTTATGGACAGTTTTATTAAATATTCAAATTAAATGCCTAGGATTCAACATTGATCAGTGTCACCATCTGGGCCAGATTCTTAATGGTAAACTTAATATTCCGCATTTTAAATTAAGAGGACATACAACAACATCACTTATGCAGATTCAGATTGACAATGTATAATCAATAGTATCAATATGAATATGCATAAGTGGTGTGCTGTATGTCCACTTATTTTAAAAATATTCTTTTGAATTACGTTGTGGTCTAAAGCTACCAAAATTGAAACCATTGTTTTGGCTTTGAACACGTAACATTTTGTCTGCAATTTTAGAGGGGCAAGTTTTAGACCCGTAAAGTATCATAAATTGTCCTTCATTAAGGACGAACCTTACACTGTCTTTTATAGAAAATGTTTAAAAGTGTATTTTATAATACTTCTCATCACATCATCCGCTGAAATAAAAAAAGAACAACTATTAAGTTACAACCTTTAAAACCAATTACAAACAATTTTTACTGAAATAAACCGCATTTAATTTCTATAAATTAAGGTTTTTAAGTATTGCTTGGCCATAATTCAAATCTATTAAAATGATAAATAATTAATTATTTTTTAACGGGATTCCCAAAAATTGCTTCTGTATTCGCAGAATGTTTTTGGTTTGCGAGTAATATTTTTTAAGTACAGGACAATGCCTTTTAGGCTTTCTCAACTACTCGACAGACTACACTATCCATATGTAAAATATTTGACTTGGTTTGAAACCATATTTCTCCATCAAGAAAAGCCATATCCAGATCCCGCTTCTGGTCTTAAAGAGAGCCTTCCATGATCATCAAAGTTTGCTTAAGAACTTAAGCTCAGCCCGTCAACGATTTTTTTGTCTTGGCACGTTTTATTAAACACTAGGATCATAACCCAATCGTTTTTAGAATGTTGGGTTTTTATCGAAATTGTGCATTTTCCATTATACCTTTGTATATTTTAAGTCTACTGCTAATAATTGTCATTTATTGTTATCTATTATTTGTCAGGGGCGTACTCAAAGGGTATTTAATGGTAAAAAAGTAGGATTTTGCTTAATAAATAAAGTGTGGCTAAGAACTACAGCTCTTCTACGTAACATTTTTTTTCTTGGCAGATCTTCCATGATTCGCCCGCCCCACACGTTTTTGGCACTTTGAGATTTTTTAAATACTAATCTCATTTTATCAAATTTGATACGAAAAACGGAACTAATAATGTTGATTCAGTCTTATTATTATTAGTCAGAGGCGTACTTAAAATTAAGAAAATAGGGTTCTGATTAATGATCAAAGTTTGGCTAAAAACTACAGATCAAATAATCGACGATTTTTTTCTAGGTCCCCATTTTTAACTCACTGACATGTTTTCGAAATTTTGATGATTTTTTATTTCTTCAAGACGATAACCTTATTCTATGACAATGGTGTATTTTATCACTGCGTATGTATATTTTACTTTTTTGTTACTTTATTGCTACATTCTTACTGCAATTTAATGAGAAGTTTGATTTAATATTATCCATTATTAGTTAGAGGCGTACTTGAGGTTGTTCACTAGTAAGAAAATAAGATTTTGCTTGACTCCTTATTTGTTATTGGTACATTGATCAAAAAATAACTAAACAGATTGCTTACTTCTAACTTATGTGATCAAAATGTCGATTAAAAATACTCGTTTTGGACACCAATAGTGCTTTAAGAAATAAAACGAAAAGGTTATGTGAACATATGTTCCCGAATGAATCGTTTTAAAGATACAGGTTACTAAACATTTTTTTATATATTTTTTAGTATCTTAAAACTGCTTTTAGAAATTGCCATAAAGATAGAGTAAGTAAATTGAAAATTTAGAGGTTTGGGTACAGGTGCGAAAGTAAGGAAGCAAGAAAGAAAAAATTTAATTACATAAATTATACAAAGACGCAGTGATAAAATGCATCATTGCAATAAAATAGGATTATCGTCCCGAAGAAGTAAAAAACCATCAAAATTTTGGAAATACCTTAGTAAGGTAGAAGAGCTGTAGTTCCTTGCCAAACCTTGATCAGTAAGAAAATTTTAAATTTTAGAAATCTTTTGAAAACGCCCCTGACAAATAATAGATAATACTGAATGACAATTATTATCAGTAATTTTTTTAAATCAAACTGCCTAAGAAGTTCATCAGAATAAGATAAAATATACAAAGAGATAATCGTTTAAGGTGCATAATTTCGATAAATTAGGTTATCTCCTAGAACAATAAAAAAATCATCATTCCAAAAACGACTAGGCGTATGTATGATCCTGGTGATTTATAAACCGTACTAAGACAAAAAATTAGTAAATATCCTTTACCCTGAACTTCCCTCATTATGAATATTTCGTTTTATTAAGAATAGTGATGTGTGACCCAATTTAATTCAGTACGTAGTCATTTAGTAGGTAACACATATGTACTGTCTTTTCAAACATTTTTATTGGGCGCCATTTTGTTTCACTATATTGGATTTCTATTAATATTTTAAAATATTTTATTAAGCCGCCATTTTGTTCCGCCACCTTGGATTCATACCAAAATTTTACCAGTTAAGTCCTACATAATACTTCATTTTTGTACACAATTTGAGATAAATTATATAAGTACTTTTTTAGTAATAATATATTTAACATGTCACTAGGCCGCCATTTAGTTTCTCCACATTGGATATTTACTGAAATGTTACCAGATCATTCTCATGTGACCTTTAATTTTGACCAAAATGTGAAAATAATCGGATAAGTAGTTTTTTTCACGATTACAATACGTTCTTTTTACGAGGGAAATAAAAAATTATTGATGCTCGAGTTCTAGTTCTTAAGCAAATTTTCACCATTATGCAAGCCTCTCTGTATAATCGACAGCTAATACACATTTGATTGGCTTTGAAATGCAAATTGTACAAGAAGAGTAATTCTTTCGAACAAACCTTGAAGTAGTGGGATCTGAATCCCCTTGACCGAAAAATGTGGTTTCAAATTAAGTCAAATATTTTACCTGAGCAGATCAATTTTTGAGACTTTAATAAAGCCAAATTTTGTCTTTTGGCCTTTTCAAAGTATCATGTATTTATATTGGTGGGAATAAAAAACCTACCCACTGGGAAAGACGCAAAAAGTTATGGGAGAAATCTGCTTCTGCTGAAATAAAATGTTTATGACAATATTGGTTAGGGTTGAATTATTCTTTAAAAAAAGGGTCTAATGTCGGGAAAGGCTTTGACGTGTAATAAAACATCACGCCCCACAAATGCTGAGAGACGATTATCGAAACTTTATGACAAGCATGGTATATCTGTTAGTACAGTAGTCTTACGAGTCTTACTTCCCTATGGTTTAACTAGAATAAAAATTCAAAAACTAGACCTATGTAGTTTTTTACGGGCTATTGGCACATGATATTAAAAAAACAAATGAACATCAAATAAAAGAATTATGGCTTAAAATCTAATTTTCCGGAAGCCCTATTTTTGTGCATAACCCCATGCAATTTTAGCAGAAATAGATAAAGCTCCTATTCCTGATTTCAAAAGTATATGTTAGGTATTTATTTTTTACATTATTCGAGATATACGCGTTTGAATATTACATGTAGGATGCTGTAGTAATATTCAAACGCTAATATTTTTAAAACTTTAAATGATAAAAAAACGGTATATTTCTTTTACCCGGAACTTCCCTCGTTATGAATCTTTCCTTTTATTAGAAATAATGAAGTGTGGTTCAACGTCGTTATTTGGTAATACATATACGGAAACTATTGTTTCAAACATTTTTATTGGTCGCCATTTTCTTCCACTATATTGAATTAGTACCAATAGTTTACCAGTTTCTACCAATGCATACTTGAGTTTTGGGCAAGGTTTTAAATAAATTTAATAAGTAGTTATTACACTGATTTTTTTAAAACCGCCATATCACATTTAATTTTGTGAAAAATATGATATCAATCGAATAAGAAAATATTTTGTTCTGTCATTTTGAATTCGTTCCACAATTTTGCATAAAATTTGAAACTAATCTAATAAGTGTTTTTTTCAGGCTGATTTTTTAAAATATTTTATTAGGCCGCCATATTGGATTCATACCAAAATATTACCAGGTCATTTCTATGTAACACTTGATTTTCGTGCAAAATTTGAGTTAATTTGCATAATTAGTTTTTTAGTGATAATCTATTTAACATTTTTCCAGGTCACCATTTCGTACCACCTTATTGGTTATTTACCAAAATGTTACCAGGTCATCCCCGTAAGATCTTTAATTTTTAATACAAATTTAAAGTCTTTCGGGTATCTAGTTTTTTTAGCTATGCCAAACACAGACAGACCGAGGGAATCGAGAAAATATGTTTTTGGGTATCTAAAAACGCTAAAAGATTTTTTCACAATTACAATATTTTATTTGGTCACCATGATTGAAGAAACAACCATCTTGAATTTAAGAATTGTATTAATTTATCTCTATACCACACTTAATTCTTGCGCAAAATTTGAAATCAGTATAGTAAGTAGTTTTTTCAAGCTGATACTTTATTAAGCCTCCATTTTGTTTTGCCATCTTGTATTCATACCAAAATGTTACTAGTTAATTTGTAATTTTTTACTTGGCCGCCATTTTGTGCAGATTTTTACCAAAATGTTACCATTTCATCCCCTTATCACCTTTGCAAAATGTTACCAAGTCATTCTCATATGACATATTTTTTGGCAGATGCGGATGCTAAAACGTGAAGATATGTAAAACCTGAGAGGGTTAACCTAACCCTCTCAAGTTTTTTCTATTTGGCCGCCATCTTGAATTAGTACAACAATTTTACTAGTTCATTTTTGAAAGACCTTAAAACGTGAAGATCTTTGAAAACCTGAGCGGCTGATTTTTTCACGATTACAATATTCCATTTTACGAGGGAATAATATATAACTTTGTATATATTTTTAGGAGGGAGACCTCTATCGGACTGTATCAACATTTTATGGGTTTATGCATGAAAATTTGGTTTCTGAGGTTGCGGGGTCGTTTCCGGCTTAACCGAAATCGAAATTAAAAAACTCAGTACGAAAAAATACTTAGCTCCAGCTGTAAAATTCTTTCATAATATATAGGGAGAAAAACTTTTTTTTATTTGATGATTGATTATTTTTTTGATGTCACATTCCTATAGCCGGGACAAACTATATAAGTTAGTTTATAAATAAACAATAAGGGATTAAAATCGAAAGGCGACGGATTTTCTCGTGGGAATAATTAATGAGTAGTTAAATAGAAAATTTAAACGCTATTGCCTAAAACTTAAAAAAAATTGTTTTTTTTTCTATATACAAATGGAAAGTTTCAAGGTACAGATAGGAATAAACATATTAAATATATAATTTTTTATTTAGCACGTAATTTTATCGGCCAATTTGATAATCATAACGTCAAACATCAGTTCTATATGCATTTATTTTCTACATCAAAACATTTAAAACTCATCATCCTTGATTTATATTCAGCATCTATATGATATTACCTACGAAGTAATTTTGGCTCGGAGCCACTTTAAACAAATCAAAACACGACACTTGACATGACTGCCAACATTAATTAAAAATTACAAAAAAAATATTCATTTTTGTTAGTTTTTCATTAGAATTCACATAAAGTTACAATTAACATGTTATGAAAACAAACCATGTTACTACTACACATAAAACATATTGTGATTTCAGATGTTGTAATCAAATGAGCTCAGGAATTTTTATGAGGTTACGAGGGACAAGATTTATTTATGCTGTGTACATGGTGTCTGGTTATATTTTAAACGATACCTAAAGAC
This sequence comes from Kuschelorhynchus macadamiae, assembly GCA_030620095.1. Classification (NCBI taxonomy): domain Eukaryota; kingdom Metazoa; phylum Arthropoda; class Insecta; order Coleoptera; family Curculionidae; genus Kuschelorhynchus; species Kuschelorhynchus macadamiae. The sequence goes on from JAUTXW010002777.1 coordinate 1,058,502, forward strand.
TTTATTGTATGAGTTATCAATGAACTTTAATTTACAAGAGTTTCTGGGTTTTATCGGAACAGTAAACAAAAGACGATCGGAAAATTAACCAGTGAGCATCAACTTCGTTATTTTAAATGGGACATCCGGTTTAATACTGTTTAAATACTGTGTATCTTCTTGCTGATTATAAAAATACCGTGTTTGATACCTTTATCTTTAAAAGAAACCGATAAAATTGACAAAAACGCTCCAATAAGAAGTAAGGTGCAAGAGATCACGCTGGACTACATAGTAGAGTCAAGGGGAATACATTACCTCTTATAACAGGGTTTTTCTGAAATTTCTCGGGTATTTTTAAACATAAAGGTATCAAATCAAGTATATTTATAGTGAGCGAGACCCATTTGTCGGATATATATTATACAATGTATTTTATTTAAAATAACGAAGTTGATGCTCATTGTTTAAATTTCCGATAGTCTTTTGTTGGTTTACTAACGACTCCCAAAAATTCCAAAAACTTTTGTATCTAAAGTTTGTTGATAACTCATATAATAAGGTCTCTAGGTACCGATTGAAATATAGCCGACACCCTGTACAGGGGGAAAGCCCACGAAACTTATGGCAAGAGCTGGTGCTAGCCTTTGAAGTTGAATTATCGTATCATGAATAAATAAATTATTGTAAAAAAATAAACAGACTAGTAACCCAAAAAAGAAGAAAACAAGCATATTTATTACTATATGTAAAACCAAATTAGAACGTAACGCTTAAAATATCCTTTCTTTTAGCTAGAGCTTTAACTATAGGAGAAACAAAGAGAGCAATAAATACAAAAGTTGTAGGATTTTGTTTGTAATATATTTTAAATATATCATTAAATGAGCATTTAAATGGACCGTTCAGTGCTAGTGAGAGCGAATTCGATCCAGATGATGCTGATTACTCTTCTTCAGGTAAAAAATCGTCGATTTTTTTGATTACGAGGAAATATAACCTTAAATTAATTTTAGACGAAAATCAAGCATTTAACGAACCTTTCACTGTCAGAAATCTATCAAATGAGATAGATAAAGAAAATTGGGGTATACAAGGAGATCAGAATATATAGGAAGCTCATAAAGACGAGGAACCGCAATCTGCTAAAAGCCAGAAACGTGTGGGAAGAAAGCGTTTCAGAGAACCAGAAAAACATATTAAATCAGTACGAAAACGCAGAAGGAATACAGGACAGGAGTATACCAGTACCTCTGGTAAAAAGGTCCCGGCAAAAATATTTTCAAATAAAAACTGCAATTGCAAAAAAAAATGTTTTGATAAAATATCTGAATTAGAAAGAAAAACATTTTTTGAGAAATTTTGGATGATGGGGAATTTTACTACTTTACTTGGTTAAACAGAATGAAATTAAAAGAACCCGTGTGCGGGATGGATCCAAAGGAAATAAAACAGTTTCAAATTCTTACTATGTGTATATTGGAAACATCTCCCATAATATCTGTAAACGATACTTTATGCATACCCTTCAAATATCCAATGGCAGACTAGAAAGAGCCCTTAAAACGTCACGAACCTCCTCTCCGGGTGAAGATTTACATGATAAGCATGAGCCAAAAAATAAGACAGAATAAGTAAAAGTATTGGATGTACACAGGCATATAAATAGTTTTCCGGCATACAAATCTCACTATACATTCAGTCATAACCCCAACAGAAAATATCTTGATTCCAGCTTGAACATAAAATTAATGTACAGCTTTTACAAGGAAAAATGTGAAATTGAGGAGAGCGTTTCGGTATAAGAACCAATGTATAGACATATTTTCCATCGAGACTTTAACTTGCACTTTCACGTTCCGTCAAAAGACACGTGTGTGAAATGCGATTTATTTAAGGCCCAGATTTCATGCGCCACCGATGAGCAATAACAAAATAATTTGCAAACCCAACATAAGTTGGACTTACTACGGGCCGAAGATGCAAGAAAATGTATGGCGAGAGACAAAGCATTGGCAATATTGGACCGGGGTAAAGTTTATAGTTTCACTTTTGATCTAGAAAATGCATTACCGTATCCAACATTAACTTGCTCCATAGCTTATTACGAAAGGAACACGTATGTCTACAACTTAGGCATGTATGTATGGGATGAGATTACAGCATCTCGCGGTGCCCAAGAGATAGAATCATGTATTCGCAAACACATTTTGTTTAATGCACAAAATGCAAATCACATAATAGCTTACAGTGATGCTTGTGGGGGACAAAATCGGAATTTTAAGCAATGCCTTTTTTGGCTCAAACTTCAGCAACCTACGGATATAGACGTAATAGACCATGAGTTTATGGTTTCTGGTCATTCCTTTTTACCAAATGACCGCGATTTTGGAAAAATCGAACAGTATGCTAAAGATAGAGTCAAATACGTGCGCGATGACTGGTATGCAATTATAAAGAGGTGTCGACCCAAGAACCCATTTTTTGTAAACATAATGGAAAGAAGTGACTTTTATTCTACAAAATTATTAGAAGAATCTGACACCCGGTGGAAGAAGAACGAAAATGACAATCCTGTATCTTAGTTGGAGACAAGGTGGTTACATTTTGAGAAAAATGAGCCCTATAAGATTTTCTACAAAAATACATTGAATAAGGATTACCCTTTTGAAGCTATTAATATAACTCCATGTCGAAAAGGTGCTCCCAAACACATGAAAAATATTGAATTGTCATTACTTTATGATGATTTACTACCGGTCAGTGACAAAAAGAAGAAAGACATGGAAGACCTCTTTCAGTTTATTCCTCCGTTTCATCAAGAATATTTTAATCGCATTATGGGAAATGAAAATGTAGAAGACACTGGTCCGCTTGAAGTTGACGATGATTAGTTTCTGCTTTTGTTTTTTATTTTATGAGTTTTTAATCAGTTTTATAAATAAATGATGATTCTGACCTCAAAGTGTAATAATTTATACCGATTATTTTTTTACAGTAATATTGTTGAAAGGCAGAGTGGTCTAAGTCACAAAATTTCCAATAAATCAACCAAAATAATTAAAAAAATATTCAAGTTCAGTTTTAAAATTTGTATTAGCTCTGTCCTGAGACACACGTCATATAAACATAATAATTTTTAAATTCAGGATTTTTTAATGACCCTTTAACTTTGAGGCAGTTTTTCTCAAAAGGTGTATGCTGTGACTTGTACCATTATGGTTTTTAACGGCTTATTTATCCCCTTTTTAAAAGTTCTACCCGTCTGTCCAATGTAACTCTTTCGGGCATGAAACACATGCTAAATGAAAGACCCCTGACTCTTCATTTCTATTACTTTTGGGTTTTATTTTTTCAGAAATTTACCTAGGGAGTCATTAGTTTTGAAAGCGATTTTTACATTCTTCCTGTTAAGAAAAATTTAATTTTTAAAAAGGGATTTCTGCAGTATTATTATCTCTACAATTGGGCTATATTTCATTAATAGTTTTGTATCTTAACTTGTTATGTTTTATCATTTTTATCATCATTAAAAAAGAGAATTGCATAAACATGCATTTCAAATTTACCATAAACCATCAAATCCTGATACAGTCATCCATTACAAGTCTTCACATCCCATAGAACATAAATTGGCAGTACTTCACAGTACGATCCATAGATTGATTAGCGTCCCGTTATCAAAAGAATATTTTAATCATGAGTTTAATTTAATTAAACAAATTGCAGTTAATAATGGCTACCTAGTTTCAATAGTAGAACAAATAAAACAAGTTAGGCCACAAAACTTTTATTAAAATATACTCCAATCGTAAAGATTATAATAAATCTTTTAAAATAATAACATTCTGCAGAAATCCCTCTTTAAAAATTAAACGTTGTCTTAACAGGAAGAATGTAGAGATCGCTTTCAAAACTAATAATTCCCAGGAAAATTTTTGAAAAACTCAAAACCCAAAAGTAATAGAAATGAAAAGTTAGGGGTCTATCAGTGAACTTGTAGTTCATGCCCAACAAAACACATTGGACATGTAATAGTATTTTTGGGACTAAAGATTTTACATTTATGTTAGGTTCCTTAGTTTTTTTTTTGTAACTCAAATCTAATTTTCTAAATTTTCTAATTTTAAAAATTTTTTTATTCTACATTTCTTTTAAAACCGATTCTTGTTTATGTTTTGTTTTTGTTCTGCAGTCATGTTCTTAGACGAATATGATGAGCATGTGATTTGGATAAAGATGTTTATTCTGACAAAGGGTCTATACACCTGGCAGTAATCACTATAATTTAACGCGTTATCAACAGTATCTAAAAATGCAAATATGTTTAAATCTAAGTCAGAAATAAGATTACAGTGTCAAAATATGTACCTGTTTTATACATAGTTTATTATATTACAAATATATTTTTGTTGAATTAGTTATCTTGAATGGCAAATAAGTATAGCTGGCGTATTTGCATATGGGGTATCAAAAAAAAATTCCTTGGAAGATACTGAGTTTTTGTTAAAACAGACTATGACTGCGTTATTAGAGCAGTTTAATGTAGGATGCCAAAATAAATAATAAAAATAACCGACTAAAAACATTGAAAAGTGAATATTTTATTCCTTGGAAATTTAACTTTATGAAGTCGGCGTCTAACTAGGACCTAATTAATGTTTAAAAACCGCTAGTAAAATGTTTATTGCTGGTTTCACAACATTTCGAATGGAATCTCCAACCGTTGTAAGTGTAAACTAAATGCTGACTCAGTCGGGTCTTCTTCGCAAATTATGTCAGCCGAAGGCTATTACATCTTTTCGTTCTTTAATGCTGAAAGCGGGCTTAAATACTTGTCGTGTGCGGTGATGTGTGAAATATCTTCCCCGCTGTTACCTGAACCGTGAAGTTTTGGAAGGTCAGTTTGAGCTAGAAACGAATTCCACGTTTGGAATATCGGCACTAGGATTACTGAAAATGCCTTGATTCCTTTCAATGAAAGCTGCTTCTATAAACCTTCGTTTTCGCTAGTGCTGCTCCCTATACAAAATTTTAACCTTCGACCACTGCATCCGGTGTTGGTTTGACCACACGTATTCCACCTCGCCCGAAGGATATCGACAATAAAAAAGATTGCATTTGGCAAATCCTGTGAATGTGGTGGATAGTACATTGGAGAGACAAAATGCCCTCTTAGTTTAAAAGTCAAAGAGAATTTTAATCATACTCAGAAAGGAGGGACGTCAAAATGGGTCAATGTGGTGAATCGTACATTGAAGAGACAAAGCGACCTCTTAGTATAAGGGTCAAAGTACATACTCAAAAGAGAGAGAGGGCTAAACTTTTTGTAGGTAACAGCACTGACGAAAAACAAAGTTTTAGACCATATATACATATGCAGGCGACGCAAAGTACAGCCTAGCACTAGCCTCATGTTTTAATCCGTTATGTCAAATCATGAATAAAAGATTGCCAAGGCATGATCTTTCTTCAAGTCGTCAGTTTTTTCTAAAGAGCGGCGCAGCAAAAATATTTTGCCCAAAGCAGAAATACCAGCAGCCAAAAATTAGAATGTTAGGCATTTTTTGCCACAAGATCAAAGTTATTAACTATTTTAAACATTCATTACAAGAAAATAGTTTCCCTCGACCTAGGAGTAAGCTCGAATTTTGGTTAATTCTACTTCGTACACCAAATTTTAAGGCAATATTTTAAAGGATTTCAAGGTTATTCGGAAACTGTTTCGCAGAGAAAAAAAATCAATATGACATAATTCCGCCATTTTAATTTTTTTTTCAATATGCTTTTACCCCTGCACTCCCTGAATACTTCCCAAAAATTCATTCAAATTAGTCGGAACATCACTAATTTAACAGTTACTTTATCAGATACAGAACCATATCTAACCAGTTTTCCGGTAAAATATTCATTATGTTAAGTCTCAGGACTAATTACAATGATACATTGTAAACATGCGGTCAAACTTCTTTTTAGAAAAAAAACGACATTAGCGTTACGGGTGTTATTGTTCCGCTACAAGAACCACTACTAGTTTTTAGCAGACCGTTCTACGATGACGCATGGTTTTTTCTCAAGAGGTCACGCATCCAAGTAATAACCGCACTCGACATTGAGTTATGGACTTTGGCATTCGTCCATGATTGGACCAAAAAAGAAGAAAGGTTTTCTGTTTTTGCGTAACTGCATAGAGCAAACCTGACGGCCGGAATCAGATTAGTCTGTGAATAGAGTCCACTCTTATATTCCATTAAATCGTTGGGTGCTAATAATTTTTGATAACTGCAATTTGCAGATATACCCTATGTTTTCATAGTAAAGTATTTGAGGAGAAGGAGATTTCAAAAGACCATCCATTGTGATTCCGTACCCTTTTACTTTTCGAATTATTTTGTTCAAAACAGTAACATCCTAACTTACTAAATAGTTTTTAAAACGTTGTTCTAGAAATAGTAAGTTTTGATGACTGAATGACTAACACTTTTAAATTGAGATAAAACCACTATCTTTTTGTGTTTAACTAGTTATTTTTTTTACTTCCTTCGTAAGAGCGAAATATTGTAATAGTGAAAAAAATCACTCTCACCTGGATATTTATTGCAGTTCTTTGCGTTTTGGGTCCCTGGATCCCGAACGTGAAGTGTGATCTAATCAAAAATATCTTATTAGATCTTTGGGTTCAATGTTTTGTTTACTGACAAGGTTTTGTCTCAACATTGTAGAAGAGTTTGGAGAAGGGCTGTCGAGTGGCCCATTCAAGACTTATTAAGAAGTATTAGTGTTTTAAGAATGGTGTGGGGGTGAAATTTTCACGAACGCACATTTGTACGTGTTGTTCCTATAAGGCAGAGTTGACAGCACAACTTTACACACACAACATTTTGTAGTCTTATGTGTTACCCTTTGTTCCGTTAATTGGTGAACATGTTAACTTGATGCAGGATAACTGCAAAAATGGTGTAATTTGGTTTTGGAAAATGCCGCTATCGCCGTGCTGGGAGATGCCCAGAAGCAAGAAATTCAGACATAAATCCCATTGAAATGTATTGAATGAACTGGGGCGAAGAGTTCGGTTTCATGAAAGAGGTTTCGAGACGTAGACAAGGAAGGACCAGGTAGGAGTCACTGCCCCCCCCCCCACTAAACGCTTCATTGACCAACAAAGATAAAATGTTTTTAGCCTGTAAAAAAAGAATAACAATCGACTACAATTTGCTCTTCACTGCAAATGTGACAGTGATGACATTTTGAAAAGGAAAAGAATACAAAAATTGGAAACATGTTTTAACTGTGATGCTTTCTTGAAAAATATAAAATTACCTTTACTGAAGCTTATAAATTAGTTTTAATTGTTGTAAACTGTTTCAAGTGCCTGATGTGCGCGAACATTCTCTTGTTTAAGAATAATAAAAACTAATTGACAATTCTATCAATAAACAATATATCTTGAAAGAAGAGTTATTGTTATAAGCTTAATACAGCAAAAGGTGACCGACAGTAAACCTAAAATTCGCAATATTGAATCATCGGTATATATGTAATTTAGTTTTATGTGTTCAAATAAAAATTTCCAAAATCCGACGATCCGATTCTTTAACAACTTCTACTTCAGAAATATTCTACCGAATTACACTCGTGCATCAAAATAAACCTGATAATTCTTTTTTCATATGTGTTGTCAATAAAAAACTGCAATAAATATAACCTCATACAATTTTCAGACAACATACTTTCATGAAAAATTATCGGTAATTTTAACACCCTTGTGTAATTACACCCATATTTTTTTGATAAAAACGTCTGCTGCTTTTATTTAGAAAATTTGCAATAGAATATTTAGGGAAGACTTAAGAGAAGGGACTTTTAAATAGAGGCTAAACATGTTTTATTCAAATACTGATCTAATACAAAAATAGTGCAAAAAATTAAAAAAAAAAAAACATAGTCCGAATTTTTCCAATAACATCAATTAAGCTTGTAGAAAATTTCCATTTATTGCACAAACAATAAAAGCGCCTACATATAAAAGAGGATATGAAAATCGGTCATCTAGTTTAAAAAATATACGACTTGTATCAGTTTTAATGGAACCTTTTTAAAAAAATAGGCTGCTATTAACTTACATATAAGTGCCCATTTATATTATTTCCCAATCCTGGGAATCCATTCAGTTTTTCTGAGAATGCTGATATAATTATTATTATATTTGCAAATGCACTTATGTCATTAATTATAGATAACGAATATACTGATTGATAATTAAACAAAAATAAAACATAGCCAACATTACGCGCAATTATATTAATTATATATTTAGTAAGGAAACGTCCTTGATATAAAAAGGCCTTCAAATACTGAATATTGAACTATGTTTTTGGAAAAGCAATATAGTTTTGTTGAAAGTTAAATTGGATATTCTCAAACGAAGGTTACATATTTATGGCACCGTGTAAATAACTTAAGTAAATGTTTATATTTTTGCAAATGTACAAATTGTCAACACATTGAACAGAATTTCCTATCTTGAAGTAAATCCATAACCATTAATAAATACCTCGATATACTTGATGTTTCTGGACGATCATCCAGACATAATATTTTTATTTCCGACAATGATAAAATCAGATTCGCAGATGAAGAATAATATGATCCACATATGATACTATCGAAACTAGGAACTAATTTTAACAAAAACAATATCTCCTTTTTAACCCGATAAATAATTTTAAAATTAAATTAATCTGTCAAAAAAGAACCAATTATATAAGCATTCAAAAATTTCAATCGTTTTTTATTTTATTGGCAAAACTACTTTTATTTTTCACAATTCAAAGCTAATTTTATCGTTCATAAATTGTTCAGGATTATTTTTACTCTAAATAAAGTATGTTTTGTACAAGAAAATTGTTTTTAAATCGTAGTGTTCTTTGTTAAATGTTATCTTTCTTCCTCGTGATTAAATAAAATTCACATCAGAAGACTCGACACAAGAACTATGGAAACTACTTAAAGTTCACATGCAGTTAATAAGTCTACATTATTAAAGGATACTATTGTTTCCTTCTAAAACTAAGTGGAAGTTCAATATTTGGAAATATATCAAAAAGCTATATCTGCTCATACAAATAAGAACTTATAGAAAAAATCATCTCCTTTAGAACTAGCGGAAAAATGTGCAAACCCAGCAACTAGGCCTAAAAGGACTGTTTCGCTAACTCCGGTTCCACCCACCTCATTTCACTCCCCTACGAAGACGACCCGTCCTTCGAATGAAGAAGAGCATCTTGCCCCAGTCGAGGGGAGGGACTCAATGTCGAAGGTATTCCAGCGTAATCTTGTCCACGTTTCACACCTATCTATTGTATAGTTCGTCCTTAACCAATTCTTCTTTGTCTTTTCCCATGCCCACCTATGAGCAGTAAATTATGATATAAAATTGTATACTAATATTTATTAGCAAGATATATAAACTATTAGGCCTGCGAGCAGCAAATTATGATACCAAATTGTTAATATATATATTGTTAATAATATTTGTGAGCAAGTCATACACATCTTTAACCAATGTATACAATGTCACATTGAAATTGGCTAGATTAAAAACATCACATAAAAATAATACTTCAGTATACTATTTTATGTTAAATTTTATTTACAAATAATTTTTATTTTTTAATTTTTCATAATTATACTTCATCGTCTCTGATCTAATCGTCTCTCTCGATATAAAGGTTTTATTCCAAGTACCGACTTTTCAAATATTTTATAATTCGGTCTTTTTGGATTCGCACCAAAATTTCATCCCTAGATGACACTTGATTTTTGCACAAAATTTGAATTTAATTGAGTTTCTAGTTTTCTGATAATGATAGATTCGCACCAAATTTTTATCAGTTCAACATTTGATTTTTGTGTGAAATTTAAAGTCAATCGGATAGGTACTTTTTTAAAATTAATTTCTAGACAATTAGTTAGCCCGGTATTTTTTGTTCTTGTTGGATTTTCATCAAACTGATACTTTTTAAGAGCTAGTAAAAGAACAGATAAATATATCGTTCGTATACAAGAGGTAACTGTTTAGAACTTTAAACGATTGTGTTTTGGCAAAAACTAAGAATTTTTACAAACCTTATTTTATGCTCTATACTTTGGATTCATAGGTTCCGCTGTTTACTGCATAATTTAAAAAAATTCTACGAGCTTGCGCAAAATAGATACTTGCGCATTCGTGCGCAAAAGATATTTAATATTTTTAACTTCTTTTGGGAGGCCAAAAAGTTAAAAAACCTTCCGCCATAAATATTCAAAAAAATTTTGACCCATAGGAGCCATTCCGCAAAAAATATTTTCAGCCTTCACTTTGCATAATGCTTCGCATTGTTCGTTTAACATAAATAATAAACAATATTCAAATAAAATAATTAGTTTTTGTTAGTTGTTTCTTAGTATTTTGTTTTGAATATATTTTTTAAATTTTAATTTATTATATCTCATTATTTATTTCTATAAATATTTACGCTCGTAGAAAAATTATGGTTCCTAACTCTCTCCGCCCCACTGCGCTCGGTCAACTGCAGCCAGCGTGCGAACAAGACTTACTTTGCGCACTAGTTAGGAAATTTTATTATTATTTTTCAAATGACTCTGATCTATATTTTTAATTTAAATAAAATTATTGCGCAATCAAGAAGGATCAATTAAAAGCACGATTTAGAAAATAATGAAAATAATTGGTTTAGTCGTTTGGGCCACGGGTTATCAAATCAGTGTACTTATGATTGATTCAGGCTCTAATAACTAAAACAATATCTTACATATAGAGGCACTGCCCTGCTTGGTGTACCGCAGTCGGGAGAAAGGAGAGAGGACTCGAAAATATTATATCTATAGATATTATAACTAATTTTTCCCAAACTACAGTACACACACAAAAAACAATATTCACGTCACAGCGTCTAAATAATTGGGCAACTAAAAGTGGTTAAAATACTACTATAATTAGTTTGATTATGTAATTAAAGTAATTGAACCGTATAATGTATTTAACTACCTTTTTAGCTAGTTTTTGGTGTATTTCGAAAAAAAAATAAAAGCATTTGAATATAACTACTTAAAAATGAAAAGTATTTTGAGTATAACCACTTTTCCTAAAAAAGTTGTTAACTACGTAAACTACTTTAGTACGCCCAACTCTGATCGTAATCGCAAACATACAATTTGGGTTTATAATGACTATCACAGTCATGGACAATATTTTTGTAGTAATGATACATAATTGAATTTCTTTATTATTTTTATTACAAAGAGATTGTTAATTTACATGACTTCTGCACCGAAGTCAACAGTCAGGATCAAGGTAAAAATAAATTTTTAACGTAAACATACAACATATAACGACTAATTAACTAGAAGAGATTTCAACCGATTGTACTTATTTAGGGTTTATGATATTAATGTGCGACTAGTTTATTATTGACAAATAATGACATTATGTCAAGTCAGTTAAATAAGAAATAATAAGCTAAGCTATTATTATAGAAAAATAACGCCCTAGGGCATTAAAAATAATAATTTGTTTTATTATTATTAAAACTAATTTTGTCTCAAGAAAAATATTTTACTTACTCGGACATTAAACGTTGAAGGCAGGATAGGATATTTAACCGTACTAAAATAAATAATTTGCTTTAAGTCAAGATGTACTTTGCTCTTAGTTTTTATGTTTGATTTTTGTTTAAATTTTAACCCATTATTTATTACTTCGTGATATTAATCGTGAAAATTAGTTTGTCGGTCTGTCTGTTCGCGGCATAGCTAAAAACTACTTACCCGATTGACTTCAAATTTTGGTAAAAAATTAAGGGTCATATGGGGATGACCTTGTAACATTTTGGTAAAAATCCAATATGGCGAAACAAAATGGCGGCCTAGTTAAATGTTAAAAAAATATAAATAAAAAACTGCTTATCCAATTTATCTCAAATTTTGCACAAAAATCAAGTATAATATAGGAAACAACTGTTAAAATGTTCGTACGAATCCAAGATGGCGGCTTAAATTAAAAGTAAAATTATCAAAAATTCAGTCTGAAAAATTACTTAGTGGACTGATTTCAAATTGTGTATCATAACTAATTGTGGTATAAAGAAAAACTAGTAAAATTGTGGCACTAACTCAAGATGTCGGAACAAAATAGCGGCGAAATAAAATTTTTGTAATCGTGAAAAAAAATCACCTCAGGTTTTACATATCTTTACGTTTTAATGGTCCAGATACCAAAAAATATATTTTATCAATTTCTTCGGTCCGTCTGTCCGTCTCTCTGTCAGTTTGTGGCATTAAAAACGACTTACCAGATTCAGTTCAAATTTGAGTCAAAAATTAAGGTAAGGATGACCTGCTGATATTTTATTAAAAATCCAATACACCGCAACAAGATGACGTCAAAAGTCAAAAAACCAGATATTCAATTTAGATCCAATTTTGCATCCAAATCGAGTGTTATATAGGAATGAAAAATGAAACATTTTGGTATGGATACAAAATAAAATTGCGGCCTAATAAAATAGCTAAATATTTAACCTGAACAAACTACGTATTAGATTAGTTTCAAATTTTGTGCAAGCATTATTAAGTGTCATATAGAGATAAACTGGTAAAGTTGTGGTACGAATTCAAGATGGCAAAACAAAATGGCGACCAAATGAAATTTTTAAAACATCAACGTAAAAAATCTTGTTCAATTAACTTAAGTTTTGCAGAAATATTAAATGTGATATAAGGATAAACTGGTAAGAATTCAACATGACAAAATAAAATGGCGATGTGTATCAATTGAAAATCTACATATTGAATTTATTTAAAATTATGCCCAAACACAAGTGTGGCATAGGTAGAAACTGGCAAAATATTGGTAGGAATCCAATATGATGGAACAAAATGGCGCCCAATAAAAGTTTTTAAAGAGACAAGAGTGTATAGGTATTACTAAATGACTATGTACTGAACTAAATTAGGTCGCACTTTACCATTCCTAATAAAAGGAGTGATTTATAGCAAAGGAAGTTCCGGGCAAAGGAAATTCGCAAATTTTGTATACATAGGAAATTACATCTCAGGTACGTAGCCAGGGGGGTCCATAAGAACCGGAACCCCTCTCCCCCCGAAACTCTGAAAATATTTTTACTTTTATTTTTATATAACATACAGTTTCTGGCTACGTGGCTGCTATAACTTCTGCACCTAGGATAATCTTGTGTAGTGCTTAACTTCTTAAAAAAATGAAATTTTTTTTTATTTTAGGGAGCAACTGTTTCGCCCCATTCGATTAACCCTGTATAAAGAAAACTTACCAGTTGATTCCTACGTAATACTTGATTTTTGTGCAAAATTTGAGATAAATTGAAAAAGCACTTTCTTAGTAATAATTTTTTTAACATATCACTAGGCCGCCATTTGGTTTTGTCTTAATGGATTTTTACCAAAATGTTACCAGATCATCCCCATATGACCCTTAATTTTTGACTAAAATTTGAAGTCAATCTTGCAAGTAGTTTTTAAGCTATGCCGCGAAGAGGCAGACCGACGGAATCGAGAAAACATGTTTTTCGTCATCTAGAGACCCTGAAACGTAAAGATCTGAAAAAGCTCGGAGGGTGATTTTGTCACGAATACAATACTTCCTTTTTATGAGGGAGGTAAAAATTGACAAATAGTGTGGCTGATATATTCGTCAATTCATTCATTCATATGAATTGATGAATGGAAGGAACGAATCGAACCGAATAGTGAGTAGCGGGTTTATTGTGGAGGGTCCGGTTCATCCGTTCAATACGTTGCGCAGCGATTCGGTCTTTTGGGCGGATAATTAGGTAGGCTTTGACCTGGCGAATCAGTCGTCCGAATCAAATCTTTTAAAGTATGTAAAATTGAGGAATAATGTGGATGAAATATTCGTCCATTCGTTGATTCGCCCATTCGTTCATTCATATGAATGGACAAATCGAATTAACGAATCGAATCGAATAGTGAGTAGCGGTCTTGTAATTTTAAATTATTTATTGATTTATTTTTGCTCTTACGCATCTTATTTAATAATTCCTAACGGATAATATAAAATGTAAATTCAATAGGATTATCTACGTCACAGAGATTTGGGATTCACGTCAAATCAGAATTAAGTTATAATAAGCGAAATACCTTCATTCAAAAAACCACTATGCAAAAGGTAGTAACGGAATAAATAACATTTAATTTCAATGTTGTTGGTTTACTTAAATATGTGAATTAAAAATTAATATTGACTTTAGAAATTTTACATATTGAATCAATATTTGGCTACGTGTTTCTAATTGGGTCGACGCCGAATAAAATTTAAATATAAAATGGGACCAACTTGACGCTCTTATGAAATTACCTAGTTTCAGTGTTGAGGAACATAAGTGGATCTCAATTAGGGATTGATATTAAGAAGTTTTTGTTAAGAATTCGTGGCATGGAAGTAATAGAAACTTAATAAGAATTACATCTGACAAAACTATGGCTAAAGATTATATTAGAAATGAAAGTTTAAAATTTTGCACTGATCAGTAATTTTAAATATGCAGAATTACATTATTTGCACAGGCTCACAAATGAACTTTCTGAAATATCAATAAAAGAATCTCGTCTCGTCTCGAGAACAACCTACAAACGTCTTATTATCATTATCTTGAAATCTTGAAATGGTAATTATTTACGTTTTTACATCATAGCTGATTTTTTATAAGTTTTGGCGCTCTGAAAACATTTATTAGGTCACTTTTCGTCATGAGTAATTTATCCTCAAACTTTATGGACATTCCATCCCCAAACCAAGTTGTAACTTGTCCACAGATATAATAAAAATACTGGGTGTCTCAAAAAAGTTGAGTCACCGCTTACTTTCGAGTAAAAGATTTTATTTGTTTTTTACTTCCCTCGTAAAAGGGAAGTATTGTATCTTTAAATTTTCTTATTTCCGTGGGTCTGTCTCTCTGTCTGTCTGGCGATGTGTTTGTTCGCGGCATAGCTTAAAAACTACTTACCCGATTGACTTCAAAAATAAAGGGTCGTATGGGAATGACCTTGTAATTTTATTAAAAATCAAATATGGCAATACAAAATGACTGCCTAGTGAGATGTTAAAAAATTGATTACTAAAAAACTAGCTATCCCATTTATCTCAAATTTTGCACGAAAATCAAGTATTATGTAGGAATCAACTGTTATATTTTGGTACGAATCAAATACGGTGGAACAAAATGACGGCTTAATAAAGTATTTAAAAATTCAGTGTGAAAAACTACTTAATGAACTGATTTCAAATTCTGTGGAATAACTAATTGTGCTATAGAGATGAACTAATATAACTGAGCTACTAATGTAATGGCGGAACAAAATGGTGGCCAGATAAAATATGTATAATCGTGAAAAAATACCCCTCAGGTTTGACATGTTTTCAGGCTTTAGCGTCCTTAGATGTCAAAAAATATGTTTTATCAACTCCGTCCGTCCGTCTGTCCGTTTGTGTGTCTCCCTGTTACTAATAAAAGGAAAGATTCATAGCGAGGAAAGTTCTGGGTAAAGGAAATTTAGCGAGTTTTTTCCTTTAAATTCAAATCGGATTATTAGATTGCAATGAAACTTAGTGTAATAAGAATACGAATAAAGATTCACGCAATATTACTGACTAGTGGCGGAGGAACGAGCAATAGTTTGCATTTGTTCGCCATTATTCGGTCCAAACTTTTTGGTATTGGTATTTTTGATAGTTTGTTGTACGACGCTTATTATCTGATCACTTTAAGACAAGAAAAGGCAGTTTTGTTTTAAGTAGTTGTATCTAACCAGAGATATTTGCATTTGAAGTGGTTATTACTTTTGACATTTGTATACTAATGATTAAAACAAAATAATTGATTTCACTAGATAGCCTAGTCAAATTACTTTGTTTTGTGCTCCATTAATTCCCATAAAACTGGAAATTATGTTATTTTACTTTGAGCGTTCCAAATAAGAGTAGTATGAGTTTGTGACGGTTTCTGAGATGAACTAAACTTTTGGGAGAATTTCCGAAATTGAAGAGCACTAAATTCTTCATCGAATGACCTCCTTAAACATCTTTGGTTTAGTGGTTTAGTCGAAGTCACTTTGAAACGCCCGTGACCCGAAAACAGTTATTCTAAATGAATAATGTAACATCAAACTCTGCGTTCAATAAGCACCTAATTTTACTCATTTCTACGCATAGATACACGAAAAAAAAACCAAAAGTAGCCGTAGCACTCATGTTCCTCTAAGTGTCTCTTCTGCAGTCTCATGCCCACATTTGGTTCTCTTCGTTTTATCTATTAAAGTCTTTTTATCAAAGAAACACATTAAACCAAAACAAAGTTTAGTGCGTGTGCATGTCGCTCTCCCACTCCACCTGGTTTTTCATTGGTATACGAAAGTTCTAGAGCATCATATTCTGAGCTTAGGGAGCACTTTTAATTTTTTGCTGATTCGATTCGATTCTGATAGTAGTATCGCTCATTTTCCGCCATTTGTCTATTTTGCAGCCCCATTACGTTTGAAACCGTAATCACCCACATTCGTCTAGGAAATCGAATTTCTATGAGCCAGAAAACTAAATATAATTGCATCATTGATAAAATTGATTAATTCAATAAGGTACCTAATTATATTAAAAACCATTCAAATGGTTGTAAAAAGGTCATTTTTTTTACATATATGAGAGTACCTATCTATTGGTTGTAAAATTAATAATAAAGGGTTCAGAAACAAGAAAGTCATATCACCAAAAGTGTTTTATTTAATATAGCCAAAATTACTGAAAATCTATACTTTATACAGGTAATTACTTCAATAGAAAATAAATATGGAAATATATTTTGTAATTAACATTTCTGTCTCTTGGAGGAGATGGTTCAGAAATGTGCTTATCACTGTTCTCCAGCACTTTATCTTCACTGTTTCGATCTGTGTCCTCGAACGTTGCGTCGATGCTTAGGATTAAGTAAAACTTATAAAAATCTAGTATTAAGCTAACCAGTCCGCGTCCGCGCTGATAATTTTTAAACGACTGACAGGAATTTTTCCCATTTAATCGCTACTCTCAAAGTACTGTTTTCCTATACAATATGGATAATTTCGAAGCCAGCGACTTTCCCCCTTTATTTGAGTACACCGGACTCTCACATTTCTTCTCAGACGATACCCATTACTCAGAAAATACTCGGGTAACGTGCGACATGCGCATGTACTGAATTTTGTTTTGGTTTAATGTCTTTCTTTGATAAATAGACTTTAATATATAAAACGTAGAGAACCAAATTAAACGATCAAATTGCATAGAAATGCGATTCCCCGGACGAATGTGGGTGATTGTAGTTGCAAACCTCTTGGGTCTGAGACTACAGAAAAGCCACTTAGCGGAAAATGAGCACTACGACTACCTTTGGTTTTTTTCATGTATCTTTGCATAGAAATGAGCAACATTAGGTGCTCATTGAACGCAGAATTTAGTGCTTTAAAACTTTCGTATGTTACATTTTTCATTTGAATATGACTAATATGAGCATAACATATGAGCAGAAATGGAAAAATTTGCTCATCTTGGACTGCTGATTCTGACCAAACCGCTGAACAAATTTAATGTTTAAGGAGGCCATTTGAATTTAATTCTCTCTGATTTTGCTAAGAATGAAATTTTCTGTACGGTGTACCATTTAGATGTTATAATGTAAAAACTGAAAAAAGTGCCAACATTTTGTGGTTTTTTGGCTCCCAAAAGTTTAGCTCACCTCAGAAACCATCGCAAACTCATATTACTCTTATTTAGAATGATCAAAGTGAAATAAATTCATTTTCAGCTTTCTGGGAATTAATGGTAGACTCGGCTCTTTTTTGGTCTGACTTAAACTAAGAGTTTTTGTTGTGTAAAATTAATCAGATAATAAGTGTCATATCAAATTGTCAAAAATAGCAACACATAAGAACTTATAGCCATATAGTGCAAAACATAATCTTATTCGTTTGTAATAGTGACAAATCTGTATTATAATTTTTTGTACATTTTTTTACTCTACCGAGTTTCATTCCAATATAATAATCTGATTTAAATATACTCACTCTATCTTGAAAATGAAGCCGTTATGAATGATGGACCTATTTATACAAAGCATGTTTGTTTTATTTTGTGCCAAACAATCTCCCATGTTTTTTGAAAACCCCTATATATGATACCTTATTTCCACTAACGAACACTTTATGTAATAAATCAAACAGAAGAAATAAATCACCTTGCTATACATCTAATATTTAAAAATACAAAAACTATGTTAATATTTATATGTGAAACATACAAAAAATAAATTACATAATTTGCCTATCTTTTTTTACGATCAGGATCTTGAATTAATTTATTCTAATTTACAATCAATTATCATAACAAAAAAAAGTCAAGGCAGACATCATAAAACTTACATGAAACCATTAATTCATGTTTGCTATATAATTAGGCAAATCATTCAATAAGACAGTTTTAGGAAAGGTAATTTAACATAATTATATGGACATAATATCATGGGCAAGAAATAATAGTATTGATTATATAAAATATTAATAAAGTAAAGTACTCAAAAAAATTACAGAAACTGATCATCATTTTATTACATCGTATAATTCGTAAATAATATTAACTGAAGCAAAATAATTGTACAGGGTTGTACAAAAGAAACGCATAAAATTCATATCTTCTGTACGAGTCATTTTTCACAAACACGTGAAGTGGTTTAAATGGTTGTGTAATATTTTCAGCTCCCTCCCTGTAAACCCTTACTTTGTAGGCACCAAACTATTTTTTTTTAATACTAACCTAGGGCATGTGGGCTCTCTATGAGAAGGTCTTCAAAAATTGAATCCGACACTAGCAACAAATTAGAGTTCTGCTCATTTTGTTACAGTAAAACGAGTCCATCTATGTTTTTTAATTACACTCAATATTCCAGGGGATCCTTAGCACTCACCTGATTCGGCTAATTTAACAAAGGATGAAAGTGATTTCGACTCTCTACTTGACATGCACCGAGTCTGTGGTAAATATCATCAATCGCTCTACGAACTACTTTCGGCTGGTAAATTAGTAACCTCCATCCAGTGATGTAAAGTTCGGAGACCTTGGTGGCCATTCAATGGGACTCCACCGACCTATCCACCGAGTTGGAAAAATTTCGTCCAAGTACCTTCAACCATTTATAACAAAATTCGGTGGTGCGCCATCTTGTTGTAACCATATTCTTTCATGGGGAATATCTGGACTACCCTCGTTAGGAAACATTACTGCTAATGCAGATATTAAATCAAATAAGAGGAAAGCTAAGTAACGCTCAGCAGTAAGATTTTCTTCAAAATATGGTCCTAAAATTCGGTTATTTATTATGCCAGCCCACACATTAACTTTTTGGGGATGTTGTTTGTGAATGTTCCTCACGTATCCACTGTGGATCAGACCAGATCACATCTGAGAAGATAATATTTTGAAGAAATGTTATTTTAATCATATCTTCCTCATCATTTCTTCACAGAATTTTAATCTCCTATCGAAATCATCTTCAAGATGATCCTGTATAACATGCTCTTTATACGGGTGATACTTCTAGCTCTTTAATAATAGGAAGCTCTACTGACATCGTTATTTAGCGCTAAGTTATTAGTTGACCAATGTGGACTTTCTTGTACGGACAGGAGTATATCAAGTTTTTTGTCTTCAGTTAAAGCGGGTGGTCGGCCCATTTTCGGTAAATCCCTAACTGTCCCATGCTTTTCAAATATGTGTAATATCATACTCGCACTTTACCCCGTAATTGTATTCTTGGAATACTTTTCATTGAACAACACAAAAACTTCGTTCTGGTATTTTCTAAGCAAGAACCATCGATTTTTCTTTTTAGGCTATTAATATGTCATATTTTTGTTTTAGTGTGGCCTCTGTAATTCTATTTATATATTTTCATTTCTTTTTATTTCTATGTTTTAGGAATAGCATAACGTTTTAGATAGTTTTTAAATTTAATTGCATCGATTAAAATATGCATTCTGGAGTTACATAATAAATAATTTTAATTCCATGTAAACTTTTTGACGCTGCATATAATTTGCACTTTGTAATCCTAATAAGCATGTATCACAACCCACCACAAAATTCGTCGCAACATAATTAATCAAGTAAATCTAATAATCATCTGCACAATACGTAATAACAAGCAAAACTACGCGAACCATGACTATTTAAAGTTATTATTTGTTTCGGTTTACATAATACTTCACCACTAATCATTTTAGCGCTATTAAAATTAGTAACCTAACATTAAAAAAATATTATTGTATGTTTTTACTGAAATTATCTCCTCCGGCCACCGGTAGTTTTATACGATTATAGCATACTCTAATGTTATTAGGAGTATAAAAAGTATTCTATTATATTTTTTAATCATCTTCAAAGTATATTGATGAACTAAAAATTAGATATAACCTGTTTATGACACCAAGACCTTGAACAATTAATTACTTTTACTAAAAATAAATTTATAAAAAATGCATTAAAGTTATAGACTGTGTATTCTAGATTTTTTACCATTTATGTCGAGACAAAGTCATTCGCCATTATTTAACATGTAGTTAGCATACAAATATTTGATTGTCTTGTCCTACAGCTTTTTAAACATCTTGAATAAGTACATTTTTCTCTGTAGCAATAAATTTTAATCAGAATCTATTTAGACTAGAAAAATAAACATAAAAACAGCTATATTTTTGCATACACCTAAACACATCTCTCTAAATAATATTCCAGAGTTCCTTATAATTTTACAGACATGTGGTCAATTACGAATGGCCAAAGTTTGTGAAATCCTTGAAATATCTTAAAAACTTTTCTAAAAAAATCTTAATTTTTTGCCTCTGAATTTCCAATCTTGATCTCCACGTCTTTAATATCAAACTATAAAGCAATGTAATCCTGCTTTTTTGACATCCACAACTAAAATAACAGTCTTTTTTTACAAGAAATTGAATTCAACAATAAATCAGGGGAGGTTGGAACAGACTTATATTATTTATTATGTTCAATATTTTTATCACCATTTTGAATACTTGGCTTAAACAAGGTTCAGTCAAGGTTCAACGCTGAAAATATCACTATGCGACAAAGACTTACTACCACCAATACAATATACTTCTATTTCCATTGTTATATTACCACTGAGTGAAAATATAAAAATGATTTTAAGGTTAAGAGACAGTATTATAGGAGTATATTAACCCAGGGTGTTCTTAGGGGTGTGCACGTAGTGCGTGCACAAAAGCAACCGATTTTTGAGGCGGCCAAAGTAAGTTAAAATACTGATTCATATCTGTGAATTAAATATTTTTATCCTTTGTTAATTTAACTAAACATTTTAAAAGTTTATAAAAGTTAAATTTGTTTATTAGACAAACAGCTATTTTGTCAAATTTTTATTCTGGTAAAAAGTGGTTTGTTATTATTCCAGAATAAAACTTAAAACAATTTATTGATTGATCTGTCTTATATATCTACATATTATTATATAAAATATAAAAAAAAACAGTTTTAAGTTAGCTTTCGACAAAGACACAGTGTGTCGAAACAGCTGTCAAGCAGAAATAAATAAGTGGAAATTAATAAACTAAACGTGTTTATTTTGTATACTAGTATAAAAAAAACATCTACTTCTGAAATCGTTAGAAATATAACGTTTATATTTGGCATGATTTTTTTGTTATATAGGCGGGAGATAATATATAAAAAAGTAAAAACGGATGCTGCTAGAGACGAATATAGGGAACTACGTAATTTTGTCACTATGGCTGTTAGCAATGAAAAGAAAGCATACTTGAACTATAAATTAAAATCGAATCCTACTGATTTTTGGCGCACTATCAACTATTTAAATATAAATTCTAAGCCTAAATGCAATTCTGGTATTCCTCATTCAGCTGTACCATTTAATGATACCTTTGTCAATGGTGTGTCAATCTCTCTAAAAAAGTATGAAGAAGTTATTTCTATTTTATACGAAAATAGAGACCATCTCAACATTGACTGCCAATTTGAATTCGCTGAAGTCAACCAGGAGAAAATTGAGAAACTCGTAACTCATTATATCCCCTGCTAGGGGTGTGGATGGCTATGACATAAAACTTATATCCCTGATTATTCCGTATCTGACACCACATGTAACCTATCTGATCAACAGGTGCTTAAATACTGGAATATTTCCCACTCTGGAAAAAAAGCTAATGTAGTTCTTGTTCCAAAAATTACTAAACCAGCCTTAATTTCCGATTATCATCCCATTAGCATTATTTGTGCCATGTCGCTGATAATAGAAAAAATAGTTGCTGAGCAATTAAATAATTTCCTTCTTATTAGTAAAATTTTACGAGATACTCAGTCTGGATTTCGTCTGGGTCACTGCACTACAACAGCCCTTCTAAAGGTGTCGGATGACTTTTTGAGGGCCGAGGCTTTTGAGAAAAACTCCTGCTTAATCCTATTAGACTTCAGCAAGGCATTTGACACCTCATGTCATACTACTCTTATCAAAAAGTTAAGATTCTTTGGTCTAGGTGGCACGGCCATTGAATTTACGCGCAGTTATTTGAGCGATAGACAGCAAAGAGTTATATTGGGCAAGGACGTATCGCCCTGTTTATCAGTCAAAAAAGGAGTGTTCTGGGACCTTTATTATTCTCTATATACACAGCCGATTTTTCTAACTTTCTTATAGTCAATCTTATCAATATGCTGATGACATGTAGCTTTACCATTTTTACTTTTACAGACTTTTATTAAAAGGGATCTTGCAAGTATAGCAAGAATGTCAGAGACTCATAAACTATGGCTTAATAGTAAAAAAACAATGGTTCTTATTTCTGGCGAAGACAGAGAATTAATCTGTAATGACGCACAGTTTGTTTTGGAGTTAGATAATAATATTTTAAATTTCTCTCGAGCCTGCAAGAACCTCGGAATACATATAAATGATGATATGCGCTTTGACACTCACGTATCTCATTTATTGCAGATTTCATACTATAAACTAAAAACACTATTTATTTAAAGATTTTCTCAATCAAAATGGTTAAACATGGAAAGTCGTTTTAAACTGCATATGGCTTCCTTAGTATACAAAATCCGGGTATCTGAGTCTCCCTGTTATTTTTTTGAAAAATTAGTCAAAGGCTTAGATGTTCATAATCTTGCTACAAGGCGCCGTAATTTGTATACTGTTCCCAGACACAATACAGCGACGTTTCAGCGATCATTCTCATATTGTGCTGCTAGACTTTATAATACGTTGCCTGAACATGTTAAGGTTTGCTCATCGGTTCTTGCTATGAAAAACAATACCATCAGTATTTACTTAGAGCCATAAATTAAAGTGTGTTTTTATCTTTTTTATTTCGGAATAAATACTGTTTGCTCTCAATCGTTTCAAATACTATTTAGATACCATGTCTTTTATGTATTACTGCTTAACTTATCACTTGTATATTTTTCTATCATTATTGGTTTCGTGTTATGTGCACGCAAGTATTATTTATTTAAGACTATGTTAGTAAAATGTTGTTACCTTAGATTTTTTTATGGTGGTTAGGTGAGCAGCTATGTTGGATCTCGCCACCATTCTGAATATGTATTTAACTTTGTATTTATCCCCAATAAAAGCTTAATAGCGTATAAAAGTGCGAAATATGTTTTTATTTGTACTTACTAAATATGAATGATTTCTTAATTAAGGGCTTTAAAAAATAATTATTTAGAAAGAATTTCCGTACTTCTCGAAATTCCAATCTTAGTAAAAAGATAATTTATTCTTTTTACAATGCCTTTGTAATAAATGAGATTTTAGGCGATAATTTCCTCAATGACTTTTAAAAATATTTATCTAAAACTAATTTCTGGATTTTTCCAAAATACATCCTTATGGTGGCAAAAAATTCAGTGATATTTTTCACAATTTCTCATCAACTAAATAAGTTTTTAAGACGACCCTTTCGTCCAAGGCTATCAAAAATATGTATTTTTTATTTTTGTAATTTCATTCTTAACTGGGCTAAATGTATTTTTACCATTTAAAAATACTTCTTTAAATGAACGTTAAAGAAGTTTTTAAAACTTCTTCGTCAATGACTTTCAGAACAATAATCTATGTCGATAATAATTCTTCTATAATAACAATAATTCCACTCTGAAGGGGTTAAAATTCATTATTTCAATAGACGTTTGAGAGATATTTGCAAATATAATTGATGAATTTGCAAATATAAAAATTAGGAAAATATTTCTTTAATATTTTATATTAGAATGAAAGCATGGTTCTTGGGATTAGACCGTGTCAACATGGAATCACTTTCCGACGTTTCGCCATCGATTGTACGAGGCATCTTCAGGGATTTTTACTTCACGAGATCAGAACACTGAATCATTCAGTGTAATTGATCAAGCAACTGTCAACTTATATATGGCACATAATTTACGGCACTAATATTATTGTGTAGGCAAAAAATCACCTTGTTGCAATTTTTCTCATGTTAGAGGCTTATTTTTCTTGGACTAATTCAAATACACATATTTTCAAATTAGCCATAAGTAAATTACTTTACAACATAACTCCATATGATCTTAAATAAAATTTTGGTAGATTTGACCACTGTCAATCAGACAAAACAAATGTTTTATTATGCCTCTAAGTTTACAAGAATGACACGGGGATTTTTATTAATTTTATTGTTTTCATCCTACGACAATGCTTGACTAGAGAAAATCAGTAGTAACTCTTGTCTATTCTTTGAGTAGATTCTAATAATTTTGTTAACTGGGTCACTATAGGCATTATTTCTCGCAACTATAGCTATGCCACCCATTTGTGTTCTTGTTTCATTTAGCCTTTTGAAATATACCGAACCAATAACATAATGGTTAGGATGAAACGCTTTCAAATTATAACTTAACCTGTTGCATGAAACTCTTCAGGAATGGGATTAAAATCGCCAAAATTTTAGTAAATATAGAGAGGAGGCATTAATGTCTCCAATTGTTTCAAAGTTCTTGATACAGGCATTCTGAAGATCGGTAGTTTCCCAAATTTCAGAGCGCATTTTCCCAATAGGGCAAATAAGCCCAGGCCTAGAAACCCATAGTCAGACGGGGATCACGGTCGGCCTGACTGTGTCCAACTATGTTTTTCTAAACAGGAACACATAATATCTTATTTAATTTGCAAATGCATTATTTTTTATTGTCCAGCTTGTCTGCCTATGATATTTAAGCTACAACTGAATATTGGGTTTCCTTAATTTAAAACTTGTAGGTTTTAGTTTGTTAGGTATGTGTGTTTTGTCTTTTTGTTCTAAATGCTTAATAAAATACATTAAAGTGAATGTAGCTTAGCTTTGAAAAAAAAACTTACTTAGGGGCCTCGGGCCTAGGGCCTACTATGTACGAAAATGGGCCCTGCTAATATGCAACCTTTGGACTCTCCACTTTAACTTGTGTTTAATAAAACCGCCTGATTTTAAAATAGATAAAAGTCATATTGATAGAATTTAGACAAATATGCCATAATACCTACCAGTTTAGGAGTTTCTTTCAAAAATGTATTCGTTTAATAAAAAAATACTAACTCTTTATAAAACGTCCTTTTCGTAAACTTTTTTAAAGAAAAATACTTATATAAGAGCTAATATTTTCTCAGAGTAATATAAGAGTAAGAAGACTAAAATGTCATGTAAACATATATCGAAAATTGCTTCGTTAATGAGCTCCAGCCCCTTTGATGATGGTTTTTTGTAAATGTGTCCGAAATGTTAAAAGACTAGATTATGAAATTTGGGTATTTTGGTAACTATACCCTGAGTCGAATCCTGAAGTCAAAATATCAGTACTAAATCAGAGACGTCCCGAATTGAAAAGGAGAGGAAAGAGTCGCTCTAACTTTTTTCTACTTAGATTTTTTTAATTTACAATTTCAAATTACAAAGGAAAGAAAAGTACTTTTGGGCTAATTCGGTAGGATACACCATTTTTGAGAAAAATTGATTTAAAAATTGTCTTACATGGCATTAAAACATAATTATTTTCAGTTGAAAGTGGAAATAAAATGATTTAGTTATTATATTTACTGAAGCCAAAATACGTTTAATTTTTAATGTTTTTTGTATCCTAACGAATTGAAGCAAGAGTCACTTTTCTTTCTAGAAAATCCTTTTATCTGTACAGAAAGAAGTTGTAGCGACTTTGACCTCTCCTCCTCCTTTTCGGGGCGTTCCTGATTTAGTATTAATATATTTGACTTCAGGACTCGATTCATTGTATAAAAGTTACCAAAACAACCAAATTTCATAATATTGTCTTCATCAGAGGGGTACATTTTCAAGGCTTTAGCCCCCTAACAAGGCAATTCTTGACATACCATTTTAGCCTTCTTGTAAAATATAGATTACTCTATAAAAATGTTAACCTTTACTTTCGGCACACCCTGTATAGTATACTCAAAATATTTGCGAAGAAAAATATTCTGTTTTTATTATGTTTCGATACCGGATGTTTAAATATATGTGATGTGATAATAAAATTGAACTCTAAAGTTAAAAAAACTTTTATCTCATTACAAATCAGCATTTTTCATCGTTTTAAATTTTAGAATAGTAGAAGGTTGCAGAATTTTCAGGTTTTATAAAAAAGAATTTAGTTTTTAAAATTAATAAACAAAATTTTTTATAAAAATGCAACGCTACACATATACTAGGATGATCAGGCTATAAACGATATGCAATAAAAAGCAGATAGATTATCTATCTATTTTATATTTTATATAACTTTTTGACACTGACTGACTAGTTGATTACATTTACATTATACAGAGAGGTATCGAATTAAAACAATGTAAAAGTAAAATAAAATGTTAACATAAAAATATCAAGGTTTGTTATCATATTTGTATAGTTAATAATTTGTTTTAATCTAGCACAGAAATAAAATCTTCCTGGGAGGCCATTTTACAGGACCATTCCGATCAAACCATCTTACACCAAAATGATAACTATACCAGTAATTAACTGTTTTAGTAGAATGAGCAGGACGGCTATGTTGAAATTGCATTACTCTCCTATAATCCAGTGTAGGCGATTTCAGGTGGGCATAAAAAATGTTTGCAACCATTTTAATTAAACTGCTGGCCATAAATAGCGTCAAGAAAGAAAAAGTTTAATGATGGATAGTTCAACTGCGAAACCCGTACAATTACATACAGGTCGTGAAATAAAATCCCTGCATTTTTACAAACATTTGTAAACGCCTAAAATTCTTAAAACATATTTTTAATGTTTTTGCTTCTGACCAAAATTATCATTAACAAAATTAAAAAAAAAAAATTTGATATTTTCGTTTCTTTGCAATGTACAGCGTTTCTAGGAAAATTTTGACATATTCAGACAAGTATAGCGTTAACTTAACAACCTGTGAACAAAATAAATCTTTACCACCTAATTTATGATCAGTACTAATACCGTTATCATTAGTATTAAGAAGGATGGATACAGGGTGTCACAAAAGTTAGCTAAAATTTACCAAACACTAACTTAATATATTCTACAGATTTTACTATAACTCGCTATTGAATGAAGACGTAAGATAATTACGATATATCAGCTGTGATAAAACTTTGGTGAGCCATTTTATTAGTCTTGGTTTAGGGTATTCGTTTTAAATTTATTCAATTTTTTTAAATGTATTAAATGAATAGTTATAATAGGGGAGCGCCTCCTCCTCCTCCTCTTCCTCTCTCTCATGTCCCTTATTCTTAACTTCCTCCCCTTTTATTCTCATTCGCATCATATTTTTAATTTTTTCTCTTTGTTCTCCCACATTTGATTTTGCATTCTTAAGTCTTATAAATAGGTGCATCATGATAATTTTAGTATGCCGAGGCACATTTACTAAGCTGTGATCGAGTTGCGTAAAAAGTTATTTTTGAATTTTTCCACCAATTTTGTATAAAACAAAAAGAAAAAATGTGTCAAGTAATAAGTGAATTATGTGTAATCGCGAAAAATTAACTACAACTATCAGACAGTTAAAAGTTAAATATCTCAATTTCTTTGAAGTGATTTCGAAAGATGAATACACCAAGCTGTTTTATCCACTGAAACGAGATTATTTGGAAGCAATTGACTGTTGTGATGATTATTTAGAAGGAATTATAGGCCTTACTACGTTTTTCAATACATTTGGGAAATCATACTTTGTAGGAGAATTAAGCCACCTAATAGAATTTATAGGAGAAGATTGCCAATTTATACCTTCTATTATTGCAACCCAAAAGAGGTTTCAATTATACGAAGATAAAAAACAGGTATTATCAAGGAAAGTTAATCCTATTCGCAAGAGACGTCCCCCTACATATTTAAAATATTATGTTAAATAAATGAAATGGCTGAGTTGCTGATTGCAGTTAAATTATTAGAGGAGAAATTTAGTAATCTTTCAAAAACCTATTTCTCATATTGTATGGCAAGTGGTCCGGAGTGGATAGACTTTTATTGTAATCAATCTGCGGAATTCGTAAAGGCTGCCCTCTGTTGCAACAAATACATTGAAACATTAAATTTTTTTCAACTTATTCAAGATCTAAAAGATATTGGCTTTGGTTACTATTTAAAAGACTTGAAGCAATTTATTGACGAGGATACTATTCTTCAAGAAATTGAAAAGGAAGAATAAATTTAATAATAGTTACAATGGAGCAAATGGTTACTGAAATGTATGAAGAGTTTATTATATCTGCTGCATACTTCCAATATTTATCAATTGTAGGCGAAGAAGACGCAGAAGCACAAGATTTGTCAGCATATGTTAATAATATAGATCGAATGGAAAAATGTAAATTAGCCGCTAAATTTTGTAATGATTATTTAAAATATAAAAATGAGTATGAACTTTTAAATGAATTTAGAAAATTAGATTTAAGGTATCATATTAATTGTATTCAATCATGGTTGGTTAATGCAAAATAAAAAGGTAATTAAGTTTTTTTATATTTTTATTCATTCATAAAACAATTGTCATATAAAAATAACACATTTGTCAAAGCACACATACAAGGTGATTTTGAATGATAGAAGCATTTTGGTTCCATTAGCTTTAGCGCTGGTTGTTCATCTATTTCAATCACAGGCTTTTTAGAATATTTCTGTATAAAATCTGCTTTCTTCGTAAGTGTTTCAATTATTTTTGGGAAATGATGTAATGAAAATTAAATCAGGTGAAAGAAACTCCATTGGAAAAGGCTTTTTAAAAATGTAATGAGTCATTTCATAACCATCAAAAGCTGCAAGCTCTTTCGGTATAAATTAATTTTTTTCATCCTTGAATCCTTGAATATCTATAACCAATCTCATATTTTCAAAGCAGCAAATTTTTTAATGAGACTTTTTACTTGAATAATTTGCAATTTCTTCTTTCAGTTGATTAATTTTAAAAATAAATTTTTCAATTTGTAGTTGTAGTTTTTGATGTCATGACTAAAACTAAAAGCTTTTGAAAATTTCTTTAAATTAAATCGAAATATGAAAATAGTGGGGATAAAGTTTATAATTGTTTCACAATTTTAGTAAGAGGGTTGTAGCTAAATAATTTGTCATGTAAAATAAGACAATAAGCAGAGGTATCTTTTTTAATTGCATTGTGTGTCTCAAATTCAATTCTCATTACTACGGATCCCGTTTGAATTGTTTCTTTTTGATGGGAGCAATCAATATGTGTAATAGGACTAATGTTTTTGAATTGTTCAGGATTAAAAATGGGTTCATTTGGAACACCATAGTAAGACTGTCTAAAGTTGGCAAACATTTCGTATAAAGCAGAAAATTTGTTTTCTTCGAAATTTAAGTACAAATCGTGATAAGGATATCTTTCAGAATTTAAATATACTCTAATATTTGACAAGGTAATATTGTAAAATTTACTCATATCTTTAACAATTTTCCCTTTTCTGTTTTCTTGAAAGCCAATCACAACATGACGAGGAGCTTCTAGTTTACTAGTTGTTTTTACCGGCCATGTGTGACGGGTTGTTTCGGTTAGAGAAGAATATTCAACAAGTTCCCAACTCCTGAATCCTATCAATATATCTTCATTTGATTCTAATATTTTTGATAGAGCAAGTTGTTGTGGCATATCAACTAGAATGTGAGGAACTTTCCAATAAATTTTATCGAAAGTAACCAATGGAGTGTCAGGAGCAGTAACAAGGTGTGCCGGATCTTCTTTGAAAATAACACCATCTAAATCATCAGTTGATCTAATAAGAACCAATTCCTGTTTCATATTCATAATAATTTTTCTGTAATCTTCAAAAAATCCTAAAAGCATTTTTAGTGGTATGGATACGGAGAATTTTCCATCATTATCAACTAAAATTGTATCACCTTCTTTCCGATGTGGAAACCAACCTGCATTTTCCAGTTTTAAACTTTCGTTGGTATTGTGAGAAAGGTAGCTTTTTAAGGTTAATGCTAATCCAATATTTCTTATTGAATCTATAGTAATTCCGTTTAGTTCATAGCGGATTTCTCTGAACAAAAAGGCTTTACCATTGTTAATAAATAGCAATTCTTTCTTATATTTACCTTCTGTATTAGTTAATTTTCCTTCGATATAAAGTAAACTATCTGATGGTAGAGTGTAAGCATCGAGTTCTTGAATTGGGATCCTTATTTCATCATTGTAATCGAATTTTGAAGAAATATATGGTTGATATGTGTGAAGCTCAGAACTGACGATGGAATTGTCTACATAAAGCTTTTCGTTTACGTTTAATATGTTCATTATTTTAAAACAGTGAAACCCAAGGATGTGAGAAATTTACGATTATCTCGTCTTAACTTGTTGGTGTTGGATTTGATACTGAACTGTTGTTTAGGCTTTTTCTTTTTATAAGTTTTTACTTTGTTGATAGTGGTAGGGGCAAGTCTCATCCCAAGGGCTCTATTATATCTAACAACCATTTTATATTTCACTTGTTTGTAAATGTAACCTTACTGTTATAGTTTCTCCTCTAAAACTGATAAGTTCTCCGTCTTGATCAACTATTTTAACTGTTATATTGTTAATTGCTTTGACGCTAACTGGAAAATACAAAATGGGCAAAGGAGATTCAACTATTTTATACCCTGGAGCTACAGTTGGATAAAACTGGTGAATAATATGAACAGGTTTACCATTATTGTAAGAACCGACACAAATATTACAGTCAATACAAATAGCATTCACCTTAGTTATTTTTGCAACATTATCTGATTCTTCCTCTTTCATAGCTTCTAGTATCCTGCTATTAAAACCCAACATTTTTCCTATCGAATCTTCCTTGGTAAAATCAATTATTCTACTACACATTAAAAAAGTTTTTAGAGTATTAACATTTGCTTTTAAAAGAAAAAAAATTTTTTCATTCGGAAATAAATCTTCTATACTTTCTCTTATGTATGTTTCTATATCTGTAATGTCATAAGTTCCGTCGGGAATAACAATTACTTTATTATCTATATAAAATTTATTATATCCTTCTTTTATATTGGGGATAGTCATAAACGTTTCAAAATCAGCTAAACCCAGGTAATATTGTTTTTCATCCTCTAAATATATGGGCGGATTAAAATCAGCAGACAAAACAGAACTGTTTCCTGATATGGCAATTGTGGTAGACATTGCAGTTTATTTATGAATGAGATATTACAATAAATAATGAGTTTATATATTTTTTTGCAAAAATTTTAGGGATAGTTGACCACAGTTATATGAATTAAATTTTTGTTTATTTTCATAAGTATAAAATACATCCACTTTGCCATTCAAATTAAAATATTTGAGAAGTTCAAAAGGTGGTTTTAAATTTCCATAACTATCAAAATATATTACATTTTTGTTATTTTTAATATAAGCAGTCCAATGAGATCCTTTATTTTGTTTTTTATTCAAATTTACAATACCACATTCTTTCAGATTAATTTGTTTTGGAAGTTCATCGAGCATAAAAACACCTCTAAAGCCAGTTATTTTTAACAGCTTTACATATTTAATAATATCATTGTTCGTAAGTGCTCTTTTCGGAAAACTTATTTTGAGTTTTTTTTTTGTCTGATTGCTTTCATTTTGACGGATCCTCCTTTATAAGGTCTAATAAATAGTCCCTTTCCTTTATATGGTCTAATATATAATCCTTTGCCTTCTTTAGAAGCATTTTCCATTGCAATATTATGTCTATGTATTTCTTCTAGTTGCTGTTTAGCTGCTTTAGCATCATTTACTGCCTTAGCAATTCCTGCCGCGCCTCCACCTAGTGCACCCAGGGCGCCAAGAATGGGAAACAAAAGAGGTAGAAATCCTCCAATTTTTTTGGGTGTTCGAATGATAAATTTTTTTCTCAATTTAAGTTTACCCCCTTTTGTATTTTTTAATCCCAAACCGAACTTTCTTTTACCCTTCATTATTCCTGCAACACTTAAAGCTGCAGTTTTTTCACCAATAGAAGAATCTTTAGCTTTTACCCTATCCCAGGATTTTTTTTCTAATATTTGGTCAGATATGTGTCTTTTTGATAAATCTTCAGTCTGAGAGTAGATATATCATGTTCTTTGCAAGCGGAATCCAATGGATTTATACCAACGTCACCTCTAGTTAATCTTTTTTCCAAGTTGGTGCCGGGACCACAATAATTATATCCTGGTATATGAACTTCGAAAGGTAGTTTACTAATTAATTTATTTACTAAACCAGAGCCTTTTCTATTACGTGTTTTAATAGTTTTTTTCAACTTATGACGACCCACAGTCATTGAAGTTCTTTTTATACTACAAGCACATTGACATTTTTCTGGTATTAATACTTTTACAGCTAAAAATATTTACTAGTGTGATTAAGAATGAGGATTGAAAAACAAAAATTCTCATTACCAGTAAATAATCATGACGAAAAAATTTGAAGTAAACAGTTGAGAAAGCATGATGACTTATTTTGCGGTGGTTCAAAAAGAGGGCTTATAGTTGGTTGCAGTGGTAAAACCAACGTTATGCTTACACTGCTCGAGCATCCTAATGGAATTAGGTTTGAAAATGTCTATGTTTATTCAAAGTCATTAGATCAACCAAAATATGAATATTTAAGAAAGTTGTTAAAGCCTATGAAAGAAATTGGATACTTTGAATATGATAGCGATGAGAACATTATTTCACCTCATGAGATAAAGCCAAATTACGTTATCATTTTTGATGATATTCCTTGTCATAATCAATCTATTATTAGGGACTATTTCACGCATGGAAGGCATAGAAACACCGATTGTTTTTTTATTTTTCAAGGATATTCCTCAATCCTTAAACGTCTAATTCGAGAAAATGCAAACTTATTAATTTTATTTAAACAGGACTGTTTGAGTTTAAAACATATATATAATGACCACTGTATATTGGATATGACATTTGATCAGTTTAAAAATATTTGTGCTAACTGTTGGATGGATCCATATGGCTTTCTTGTAATTGACAAAGATTGTGAAGTAAATCACGGCAGATATAGGAGTAAATTCGATTCCTTTATATATTTATAAAAGTAAAAAATTTTCAGTTTTATTTCATTTAAAACTTGTACAGCATGGATAAACGTTTAGCTCGAGAATTAATAAGATCGAGACAAGCCGTGAAGCAGAAATATCAAAGCTTGAAATTAGCTACTTCTACTGCTCAGTCCGAATTAGAACAAACTTATAGACCAATAACACAACCACTTAAACAGCTAATTTCAAGTATTGGTAAATCCGAACCATTCGATTTAAAAGAAGAAAGAGTTTCAAAGTATGAAGATTTCAAAACACCTACAAAGCTTTATAAAACATCAACTCCGACGAAAAATATTCAGAAAACAGGAAAAACTCCGTTACTCCCTACAGAACTACCAACATTTTTAAATGACAGTAGTATCACTTCTTCCTCTTCTGTAGTACAACCATTGTCATCAACTGTTATAGCAGAAACTTCAGATCCTTCTAGTGACACAACAACAAATTTAAACTTGTCAGACATATTGGAACAAACTAGAAAAACAATTCAAACCTATGTTGGTACACCATCATATAAAGATTACTTACTAAGATCATATATTGATGAGGGTGTGAAAGATACACAACATAAATTTGACCATTATTATGGAATAGTTCATGACCTCGAAACGGATAAGTTTTCTTTTGGTTTAACACAGATACCGGTAGAAATTATTGGAAAAGACATTACAGTGGGAGGAATAACGTACACAGGCACGCCAGGTTTATACGAATTGCTTTTCAAAAAAGAACCGAAAGGTTATAAGAAGGAAGATTTAGATAATTACATGAACATTCTAGCTAAAACAAATGTATATCGTAGGAATTTTGATTCAAATGAACAAGTTCAAGGAAATAAATCACACAAATATGTTACAATAATAGGACCATATTTACAAAGAAAGGGGACAGACAAGACAAAAACCTTGCCAAGATTAGTTCCAGCATTTAACAAACCAAAACCTCCGTTTAGAACAACTAGAGCCAACTCTACAGGAAAGGGATTAATTTTGAAAACAAACAGATCAAATACAGACTATGTATACTGGAATAATGTAAACGAAATTGTTGATAGGCTACGTTTATTAATTTCATCAAGTGATGCGGAAAATAATGCTTATAGTAACGAGATTATCTCTATTATTGAAGAATTAAGAGAAGATAAAGTAATACTATAAATAACAGCTATCAAATATAATCATATTTATTGTTTAATGAAAGCTCAACATGACAGTTGATGAATTTGGACGCCATATTTCAAAACAAAATCAAGAGAGAATAAGTGACATTAATAATTTAAAAAGGAGATTAGGTGAAAATGAAACAAATAATGAAATCTTTGCTAAAAAGCTTAAGGTTTTTGATGAAAGTATGAAAACCAGATTAAAGGATGTTATACCTCAATTGAAAACGTTAATAAACAGTTGCTAACGCTAAATCAAATAAGTAAAAATTTGCAATTTTAAAAAGGAAGACAAAAAATTAAGTGATGATATCAACAAAATTAGTAAAATAATGGAAACAAATATAAGAGAAGTAATAATTGAAAAACACAAGGAAAAAATTAAACAATTAAGAACTTTTATAAAAAGGTTAGATGATCAAAAAAAAAGAAATCAAAATAGCATTCTTAACAGTAGAACAATTGACCAACTCACTTTGGAAGAAAATCAACAATATATTTCCTTGGAAAATATAATGTCCAGTGTAATTAAGAAATTAGAACAAGAATTAAATAAAACAGAGGAGGAATTCAAAAATAGTGATAGTAGATCAACTACTTTCTTAACTGGAGAGATAAAAAAATCCTTTAATGCGTTAGAAAAGGAGATTACTAAAATTAGTAAAGTTTTAAATGAAAAAAGTTATACAATACAAATTGATAAATTGAATGAATGGGAAAAAACATATAAAAGTTATATTTCGAATTATTACAAAACATAGAGAGTGAACTTCCTTAAAATTGGATAAACAAGTTTGTTGTCATGACAACCGTTAAACAACAAGTCGTTAATGAATTACATAAACCTGCTAGAAAAAACTACAAACGCAGAAGGGTGGTAGTGAAAGGGTTAAATGATCTTTTTCAAGCTGATTTGGTTGAAATGTTACCCTATGCCAAATTTAATAAGGGATTTAAATATATCTTGATTACCATAAATGTATTTTCTAAGTATGTTTGGGCCGAACCGGTAAAATCTAAATCTGGAAAAGACGTAACAGCGGCCATGAAAAAAATATTAATCAGTGCAAAAACTCCACCAAAAAACTTGCAAACGGACAGAGGGAGAGAGTTTTTCAATGTAAATTTTCAAAATTTGATGCAACAATTTCGAATTAACCATTATAGCACGTTTTCCAATTTGAAAGCGAGTATAGTAGAAAGAGTGAACAGGACTTTAAAGAATAATATGTGGAAAATATTTAGCATTCAAGGAAATTACAAATGGTTTAATATATTAGCGGATATTGTAAAAGATTATAACAATACAAAACATTCTTCAATAGGAATGAAGCCAAAACAAGTAAATAAAACAAATGAAAATAGAATCTTGAAATCTGCATTTACTCATGCTAAAACGTTAGATATAAAATCTTTAAAGTTTAAAGTGGGTGATCACGTACGAATAAGCAAGCATCGAGAGGCATTTTCAAAAGGTTACACACCAAATTGGTCAAATGAGATATTCCACATTAAAGAATTTAAGATGACAAACCCTTGGACATATTTATTCTTCACATTCTGGGTGGTTTTTATGAGGAAGAATTACTAAAAGTAAAGCATACCGATGTGTATCTTATTGAGAAGATTTTGAGAAGGAAAGGAAACAAAGTTTATGTGAAATGGTTAGGACTTGATAAAAAATATAATACATGGATTGATAAAAAAAATATTGTTTAATTAAATTGAAATTAAATTTTAGTTAAATTTGTTTTATTTCTGTTCCTCATTTTATGCTTTAGCTGATACAAATTACAAAGTCTTAATGTGCTAATTAATTTCAAATAAAATTCACATTTAGGAAACTAAAATTTTATTAAGTAAAACATCAAATATAATTTTTATTAAAACGTGTCAAATATATTTTATTTCTATGTTCCTCAGATAATATCGAATCTAGAATAAGTTTACAATCATTTATTCTTTTTTCAAAACGGAGTCTATCTAAGTACCACATCTGAAAGTTACTCCTACGGGCTTGTCTGTAAGCAAAGCTCCACTTCACTAACACATGCACCGTATTGTTCTCTTCCAGAAAAGATATTGTTTTCTTCGTAATATTTTCTTTTTGATCCATTTTCATTGTTTTCTTCGTAATATTTTCGTTTTGTTCCATTTTGCTTCAATTTGTTTTCCATTTGTTCAGGATATAAAGCAAGTAATTCCATCATAGTTGAAACATTTTCACTGTTAGGATTTTCTGTTGGACTTATTATATTATAAACATGCGTACACAAGTCGCCACAATCAGCTGAAATATTATTTTGAAATATTTTGAAATATGTATTGAATTCTTGCCTTTTAAGTATAGATAATCTATAATCAATAATTTCCTTTAATCGCCACAAATTGTCCAAAGACTCTTGTCCTAAGTATATGAAGTGTGGGCCTTTTGTAATTTGTAGAACAGGGGTATCATTTATTTTCTGAACCTGCAGATGAATGTTGTTTATATTCACACTGGTTTGATCAACTTGAGGAAAGTAGAAATTGTTTACAATAATTCCTTGATGAACACAAATGTCTTTTCAATTTTCTTCGGTTAGTGCGATTGAAAATCCAGTTTTTCCACCAATTACAATTTTTGGAGAAAAATCATTTAAACTAATGCCAACAAGAACAAATTTTGACAAAGAATTATTTAAAAAATAAATTTTTGAATTAAGAAGCGTTTCCAAAGGTTTATGAACCACGGCGTTGTTCATAATGACTAAACGAGACTGAAACATATTGTGTTATTCTTGTACTTAAATATTCTCATCCCCACTTTCTTTAAAGTTTCGATTAAAATGGATTAATGAAAAAATAGATTTCCAGTTTGAAATTTGTAATAAAGATAAATAATTAAAATGGTAATGTATAAAAATAATGCAAAGTTTAATGTAACACTAATGATGGAAAAGTAATAATTTTTGAATCCGTCATAATAATTGGTACAGTTGGGGGTTAAAATTTGTAACTGATTATTTTTAAACTCTAACCTTTCTATCCAATTTGTATCAAAAATAGATCGATTTGGATAATGATACAAAATTTTAAAAAATTTACTTGCATTTTCATTTCCATTTATTCGTTCCATCCAACTAATTGTACTATTGTTAATTAATCCAATTTTCATAAATTTAAAATATTTACTTAGAGTGACGTCTGTTTTATTAGAAAAACATATTTCACACTGTGTTACGCCAGGGGGATGATGAACATAAAAAACATTTTGGAAAATAAAATAAAGAAGAATAAATTGAGATCTACTGATAGTCATTAAAACAAATTAATAATTATATTCCAAATTTATTAACATTAAGCAGATACTTTCACCACGAAAGCAAAAGCAGTTGTAAAAAAATAATATAAAATACTTAATTTAAATATATGTAAAAGTTCATAAATAAGGATATTAATAATACTATATAAAATGTGTAGCTTGAAGACTTATTTTGAATGGTTACAATTATTCGATTCCTCTTTTTCCATAAACAGTTATTTAAATCACAATTCCTAGCAAATTTCTTATGCTCCACAATAGGATCATCATAACTTAACCAATCAAAAATTTCAATACCACAATAAAAACATTTACAAATATCATTGATTGAAGTATAGTAAAAGCCAGCTCCAGCTAACACTTCTGGTCTCAATTTTCCTTTCCATTTTTTAAAAGTGGAAAGTCGTTTTTCATATGTTTTAAAATAACTGTTATCAATTTCTTTGTCAAAAGTTTCTAAGCACATTTTGTGAAAGACTTATGAAGACTAACTTTGGTTTCAAAAACAACAAATTTAAATACCTTATAATATCTACATAAATATATCTAAATCTTCATGTTCTGCATTCCATTGATACAAAGCAATATCTTGGTGTCCCCAAGCTAATGTATTAAAACTATAGGGAATTTTATACCGCTTATCATCTTCGGAACTCAAAGCCAATTTATTAATTAACTCTGTAAAAATTGTATGTTGTCTAGATCGAAAAACATACATTGAACAAAAGGTTTTAGAATGATTTTCAACAACATCTTTATAATGAATAAAATCCAACTGCTTTTTAATAGCACTTTTTTTAACACTTTTTGCTTTTTTTGTTAAACTGTTTTCCGTTTTAATACAATATGCTTTTGCTCCAGTACCAAAGAAAGCAGTAATGGGTTCACCAGCATATTCATCTTTGAATTTTCCTATAACTGACTTTGTAATAGGCATTTCATGAATATTATTAAATTCATAATTAGATGTGTCAAATTTGTGAATATTTTTTTATCATGTCAGAATAAATATTTGGAGTTGTGACTTCTAAAATGAACGAATCGGTATCGGTGTATAGAAGTGAAATATTTACCTGATAAAGAGGTTTTAAAAAATTATAAAAGAAATCATACATGACATTTTTAGATATATCTAATATTGAGAAGCCTACATATATTGGTTTATTGTAAGTAACTTGAATCTTTTGCATTTGAATAGCTACCAAGTTTTCAGAAAATATTGTTAAGTCCTTGAAATATGGTTTTGCAATTAAATTCTCAGCACCATCTTTTCTTCTATTTTTTTCCCACTCTGTAACAAGTCTTACGTCAATTCTCCTATCAACATTTTCCATAGTCTTGCCATAAATACTATTATTTGCCAACTTGTAAGTATTACGATCAAATTCATTCTTTGAATCATTTCTTAATCTTGAATTCAAGTCTATATATTTTTTCAACCAATCAGATTGAGAAAACTGTAAAACTCTATGAACTTTAGTTAACTTGAGTCCATGTTCCAAACATTGTTTTAATAATTGATAGTGAATAACATATTTTGATTTATCATTTAAATTGGGTATTAATTTTATGCATTTAGAATTTGGCGGTTTAAAGTTTTCTGGACAAAACGGAAAATCGTTATGATAGGAATGTAGACTTGTAGGATATTCTAAATCAACTTCTAAAATATATCCCTTATTAGATTTTTTAGAAATATTCATAATATTTAAATCATTGTTTTCTTTATCTGTTAACCAAACAAAATCTCCCGTTGGAATGTGCTGCGACATTGCATAACCATACAAATTTGTTGCATCATAATAAATTATGTATTTAGTTGGCTTTAAAGGATCAAAATTTAAAAGAAATGGGTTATTAGCTTCAGATTTTCTACAAATGCAAGAGCTCACACCACCGCGAACGCTTTTTTTGAAAAAGTGTATCATATCTGGATCAGTTAACAATTCTAACTCTATTCCAGTATAACGCAAACACGCCTCCCAGGATAAACCTGGAAAAGTGTAAAAATGAGCTGGATCGAGCTTATATGTGGATAAACAAGTGCGTCTAAAATTTTCAAAAATATCTGCCAAAAGTAAAGTATCAGAGAGTAAGTAAACGTCGGAGTATTGACCAAGAGATTCACATTTAAACAATTGCCAAACCTTTACAGCTCTTTGGTATTCTGCATCACTGATGTGCTCATCCGTTAAAGTATTATAAAATTGGTCTTTCTGAGGTAAAGTTGTTTCTTCTAATTTTAAATAATCATCAATATAACTGTAAGGAAATACACCTTTTTGCCGAATAAGTTTAAATCTTTCTTCATCATTGAAAATTTTTTTTATTTCCTTACATTGTTCATCTTTTAAGCTTTCAGAGAGTTTTGATAAAGAATGGGATAGAAATTGAAAAGAATCAATAAACCT
The DNA here is from genome assembly GCA_030620095.1 of Kuschelorhynchus macadamiae. NCBI lineage: Eukaryota > Metazoa > Arthropoda > Insecta > Coleoptera > Curculionidae > Kuschelorhynchus > Kuschelorhynchus macadamiae. The sequence continues at coordinate 1,099,077 of JAUTXW010002777.1, forward strand.
TAATGATATATTTTTTTTCTTAGCCTTTTGTGTCTTTTTATCAAAATAGTTATCCACATGAATAAGCTTTTCAAATGAAATATATTTTTCCTTGTTTTGTGCGATAACTGTTAGTTGTTCTTTGTTTAAGCATAATTTTTTAAGAAATAGATGAGAATCATAATTACGCAAATTATGCAATATAACTGGAATAAAGTTAGGTATTCTGTAATTTATGTTGCAGAGTGAATGAGCTGGACCTCTATAAAGACCGGTTATATGACAATGATCTGCAACCCTGTCATTTAAAAGAGGTTTATTACAAATATGACAAACTTTTTCATAGTTATGATAAATTTTGTCCAGTTCGTTCAAAGGGATCATTTTTTTAGGAGCCTTTAAATATTTATTGTATATGTTATGCACATCTCTTTCTAAAGAATTTATAAATAATGTATCACAATTTTGACCTCTATATTTTTCAAATTTAGAATAATTATCGTCGAAAGAACATTTAATGTAATAGGCAAATGAATGTGGAATATGTTCATATTGTTTTAAGGTGTATGAAGTATTAGGATTTTTATCAACATTGTCATTATTTAAAGGCTTTAAAATGCATTCAAAATCTGCATACACCACGAAAGGAACTTTCATTTGTTTATGATAATTTACAAATTTCAAAATATTATCATATGAATAGTTTCCAAACTTATCTTTTATTAATTCTTTAGAAGGTAGGTTAATTCGTAAATGATCACAATCATAGCTATTGTGTTGTATTAAATTTTCTTCTGTAGGGAAATATTGTAAACAACCATCGCAAATATATTTTTTTCCGTGATGTTTAGAAATTTGTGCAGAAACTAGTTTTGATAAATCTTTAATATAGCAATAATGAAAAGTTTTTTCATCATCATCACTTATTAACAATAAATTGACATGTTGATTTTTTTTATTCGATGAATAATAAAGTGGACCAATTACTTCATACCCCTTTTTAGGATTTATAATTTCTAATCCATATACATTAATAGAAATGTTATTTTTTTCTTCAAAAATCTTAATGTTCTTTAGCAACATTGGAAATTCTATACCTGACATATCCAAAACAGAAGAGTAGTGTGGGTAGGATGAAGTTTCAAAATCTAATCCGCTTGGTTGGTGAAGAGCAGACACAACTGCCCAGGCGAAGCAAAAGATGTCATCATTCCTAATGTTGATCACAGCTTGACGTCTCTTGATCTCTTGAGGAAGTTCGATAAAAGATGAGGCTCTCAGCGGATTGTGCTTGTTAGCATTAATTTCCAAATGAAGTAAATTCATCAAAGACCATCCTGCAACCTAAAAATTAAAAAAATTACTCAAATTCGTCAGCTTTCTGGTCAATAATGGTGCAGATTTGCTCTAACAGTTCTTTTTTCTGATAT